>CM061918.1:124844572-124876311 GCA_031002005.1 Vandiemenella viatica
TAGAACTAGTATGCCGAATAATAACGTAACATAATCATCAATAGTCATGTCAACATTTGTACTATTGTTACTAATAACAAGTGTTTAGAACTATTATGTCAAAATAACATTGTATAGAACTATTGTGTCAAAATAACATTGTATAGAACTGTCGTGTCAAAAGAATATTGTAATACAACAGTTGTATAGAACAATTACGCCAAAATAATATTGTAATACAACAATTGTAATCTGGCTGTATGGTCGTTAGACCAAAAGCCATATATATATATATATATATATATATATATATACAGGGTGAGGCATTTAATATGTTTTCTGGAAATATTTCGGAAAGAAAGCATTTTAACAAACAATAACCTATATAAAAAATAATCGTACAGTAGGGGGCTACAATTATGTGATATTGGTTTTTTCACAGGTGGCGCTGTTGTCGTTACAACAAGGTCAACTTAATTCTTTTAAATGGGAACCCCTATTTTTTTTTTGAAGATTCCGATTCCTCATGAAAAAATAAAAATAGTTTGCTTAACTCACTTTTCGGTTAGCCTCACAGATGGCGCTGTAATCGCGAAAAATGAATATTCGCGTTTTTTGTGTATAATTTTAATTATTGTTTAAATAATTACATGTAATTTTCATTCTGTAAACATGGAAGGTAATTTTAAAGGATAATGACGAAATTGATTTTTTAAATGCCTTTTCTTACTTATTTGCAGCCATGTCTACAGCAGGTGCTCAAAAAGGTGACCATTTACTTCCAGACATTTTCTGACCCTTTGCAGAAATGATGCCTGAACAGCTCGAAGTGTGTCAGAAAATGTCTGGAAGTAAATGGTCACCTTTTTGAGCACCTGCTGTAGACATGGCTGCAAATAAGTAAGAAAAAGCATTTAAAAAATCAATTTCGTCATTATCCTTTAAAATTACCTTCCATGTTTACAGAGTGAAAATTACATGTAATTATTTAAACAATAATTAAAATTATACACAAAAAACGCGAATATTCATTTTTCGCGATTACAGCGCCATCTGTGAGGCTAACAGAAAAGTGAGTTAAGCAAACTATTTTTATTTTTTCATGAGGAATCGTAATCTTCAAAAAAAACAAAAAAAAAATAGGGGTTCCCATTTAAAAGAATTAAGTTGACCTTGTTGTAACGACAACAGCGCCACCTGTGAAAAAACCAATATCACATAATTGTAGCCCCCTACTGTACGATTATTTTTTATACAGGTTATTGTTTGTTAAAATGCATTCTTTCCGAAATATTTCCAGAAAACATATTAAATGCCCCACCCTGTATATATAGCTGCAAGTGAAGCGTTCGACCGAATATGGCGACCCACTTTAAAAAAGAAAATATATTATATATTTTTAATTTCTAAAATTTCTGTTAAGCTTCCTCGTCCTGTAAGATGAAGTTGATTAACCAATACAGGTAAAGAAACTTTACATGGCGAACCGTGACAGGACTTTGATAAATTGGTACCAAAGAACTTCGATGAAGCGTGGGAGGAATGTGCTCCGTCCCTTCCTCGTGTAGTGTTGATGGAGCCCCCGATTCCGAAGTTCCTGCCAGTGTTGTTTACGTTTCCATCTCGTGTTCACTGGGCTGTGTGTAGTTCGCGATACGGCCACGCGGAGTGAGGGCGCCACTTTCTTCCTTTACTGCCGCCATCAGTAAAGTGAGAACGTACGCAGAACGGAGGAGATTTGGGGCGCCCCAACTCTCTGCCAAAGTAAAGCAAGCACGAATCGCAGATAAAAGAGTTTATGCGAAACACTCGGTGTTGGCAGTGATTCGAGGAAATATCTCAACGCAAGGATTCGATTCGTACAACAGCGCAGGTCTGGCACATAAATTTTGATATCAGATTTTACATCGTACAGACCTTATAGTTTTATCCATTTCCGGAATACATTTTTTAGCACCCTAAACTTGAAAACATGGCATAGTAGTTAGGTTCCGGAATAAGTTTCGGTTGTCAAATATTCCCATGATAAGTATTTCGCTAAACCGAATATCTTTCATAAAAAAAGGACTGGTTCCGTGAAAGTAATAGAGATCGGAAAAAATAATATTTTTTTTTCCTCTCCCAGTGTGATGGATATTGGGCCTATATGTTTAGTTCTCATCAGACACGGCGATAACTTTTTTATTTAGGTTTTTGCTACTGCAACATAGAAACTAGTTGGCGTCAAAGCTGTGAATTTTATACCAGTACTGGGTCTACACAACAACCGCTAGAGACTTGAAATTAATGTTCAATATTGATCTATCTTCTATTTAAATAACAAATACTAAAAATACTGTAATTCGCAGGTTGTGAATATCATCTTAACGTATTACCTTATTAAAAGTATTCTTACTAACGTAATGTACCTATAATAAATTTGTTTGTAGCTAAATTATGGCATCATGAGGGTATTTATTTATTTTTATTTTTTTTTTTATTTATTTTTTACGCGGAAAATTTAAATCACAAAGTAACCGAAATATTGATTTCTATGACGGAAAAGGTCAAACAGCAATTAAATCAGAAGCGCTGTATCGATCAGGAATCCGGAAATTAAACATAAGCTAGGAACGGGAAGAAAAGGACAAAAAGAAAGGAAATTACTGGAGAAAAATTTAAAGGCCAGGATAGAATAAACCATTTACACAAAGAGGAGAACTGTAGAGTTATACAGGAAAGTAGATAAAGTTACAATCACAATCTGAAAAAGATTCAAATTTAATGGGCATTGGCCTTTCTGATGGTTAAATCATCTGACAGAAGGTCGAAAGGTCCCCAGTTTGAATCGCTGTCTCAGCTGAGATTTTCAAAAGGTCTTTAACCCGACCATTAAGTCTGAAGTACTCCAGAACGCTTCGGTCATTCGGATTCCATGTTAAACTGTAGGTCCCCTAAAGGGCTAATTTTATCATTGATGTGTACACATTCAAAGCAAATTCAAGTAAAACAGAGGCATAACGTGGGCCCAGTTGGCCGAAACGAACATACATACACACCTTAATGGACATATGCACCAATGGACAACTGTTAGTTAATCAAGAATTTTTTTTAAGTTCTAAGATTAAAAAATCACGACAGGATGGAAAAAGGAAACGAGACTATCTGGAAAAACTCAGGATTACGGAAAATATCGTTAATAACAAAGAAAGGTGATTAATGCTGCAAAATTTCTGTTGCTTCAAGCAAAATTATAATCCAAGAAAGTGATGTCTGATGATCTACATCTATACTCTGCAATTAACAATTACTGTGGGTGGCAGAGGGTGCTAAGCACCAAACCTATTTTAGAGTATTCCAATCCCGAATAGAACGAGGAAAGAAAGAATACATAAATGTATCAGTACGGCATCTTATCTCTCGAATCTTATCCCTTCTGTCATTGCGACCTAAATAGGTTGGCGGAAGAAGTATTTAGTTGCACTCGTAAATTAGAGATTTTCGCATATTCTCCAACAAATTTAAACGAAAACGACGTCTTCTGTCCGCCAAACAATCCCAGCATAACCCACGTATCAGCTCTGTGACACTTACATAAGGACTGTAACTAGTGGTCACGAATCTAGCGGCTCTCATCTGTACTTTCTCTAACGTGTCAATCAATCCCTTGCGATACGGATCCCAAATTGCACAACAGTATTCCATATGCGGACGCACTAGTGTTTTGTACGCTATTTCCTTTGTATGAGCATTGCAGCTTCTCAAAATACGACCTATAAAACGTAGTTTAGAATTAGCTTTGCCTACGACGGAAGTTATGTGCAAGTCCCATTTCATGTTGCTTTGTATTGTTACGCCTAGATACTTCAGGGAATCCACAGTGTCAACAAATGAATTGTTAACTTTGTACTCGTGAGCAAACGGGGTCTTTTTATTACTTATTTGCATTGCCTTGCTCTTTTTACAGTTAAGTGTAAGCTGCCATTTACGGCACCATTCCGAAATAACATCCAGATCGCTCTGTATTTCTAAGCAATCGTCAGAGCACCCCACTTCCCTATAAATAAGTGCATCATCAGCAAAAAATCGCATCCTGCAATTTACGTAGTCACCGAGATCGTTTATAAAAATTTAGAAAAGAAGTGGTCCTATTACACTTCCTTGAGCAACGCCCGAAGTAACATCTAGCTTTGAAGAGGCTTCCCCGTCAACAACGACATACTGCGTCCGACCAGTTAGAAAATCGCGTATCCATTCGCAGATCTGATCAGATATACCGTACGCTCGAATCTTCACCAAAAGGCAGTTATGTGGTACAGAGTCAAAAGCCTTCTGGAAATCCAAGAAAGGGAGATAGGCAAGCAGCATACGTATCAAGAACGTCACAAATAAATAAGTAAATAAAATAAAGACTATAGTTTACTCTTAGATTCAGAGTGGGTTATAACTTGCCATGCTCTAAATTCAAAAAAAGACATAAAAAAATCTGTACAAAATAATGATAAGTTTCAGATTTTTGTTTGAAGCGGAGCGTCCATAAACCACTTAGATCAATTTTGGCCTCCTGTGAACCCCCCCCCCCCCCCCAAGTAGCCCGACGTGTCTTTTGTCTCCAATATCCCCCCCCCCCCCCCCCGCATAGCAGGTAGCTTATTTCCCTATTGCTTCCAGAAGACATTTGTACTGTTTTCTCTAGTCAGACTATCGTAAAATACATACTGAGATAATTAAATGACTGAAATAATTATTTGCATGCTCTGTGTGTTCGGAACCTCATTTTAACTGTGACGAATAATATAAGTGAAAAGCTACGTGGGATGGCTCGGAAACTTCCCCCCCCCCCACCCCTCCTCCCCTCCACGTAGCTTTCCAGCCAACTCCTCCCCCCTAGACCGAGCAACATAGTTCATGGACGTTCTCTAGCGAAACTGACATTGCGGCAGCCGCCCACACAGGGACGCTGCGTTGGTAGCAGCTTGCGAGGGGTAGTGGAGCGAATTATTCGCCGACACTTGGTGCAGGTCCTTATTAGCAGGGTGGGAGGGAGCCAACACGGCGATCAATAGGCGACAACCACCCGCGTCCTGGGGCTTTAGGCTGTCACTGTCCCCAAATCCAGGGACCCAAACCTAATATACAGTATCGTACAGACGCTTCGTCCATAAGGGTAATATCTGCAAGTGGTGTCTCTTTAATTATCGACCAAACTGTTACATACCATCACAGGACGCCCCGTGGTTTGGATTCCACATAGAACTTTAGTTCCCCTTTTGTCCGGTAGTATTACCAGGTTAGGTTAGGGTAGGCATAACAAAAGTCGCATGCGTACCAGATCAAAATTTTGTCACTTGTGTCCGAATTACCCTTTTGATTCTCCCGGACAATAATGCCATACGCATCCACTTTTTACTGAGTCTAGTAACGATCGTGCTTTCCATACGAGAGGATGTGGGTGCGAATACCTGTCCGATCATCCACATTTTGGTTTTCTGTTTTCCCGAAATCGCGCCATGCCGTGATGTTTCCTAGAGAAGACCATTGTGAAATACCTTCTGGTTCATTGTTCTTCGTCCTTTGCCGACTCAAAAGACCTCAACTAAGATGAAGCTTAAAGCCATAAGCTAAAAAATTGACGTGTCCATTTTTTTAAAATCTAGAAAGTAAGGCTGCACCGCTTGTACTTAATGCTGTTAAAATGTCATCTACACTAATATTATAAGTGCGAGAGTAACTTTCTGTTAGTTTGTTACGTATTTATGACTAAACGGCTGAACCAATCTTGATAAAATTTGACAAGGAATTACCACGTATCATTAGGAAGGACATAGGATACTTTTTTTGGGATACATATTTGTTATGAAATTTTGAAAACAAACCAAACGGTGATAGACAAACGATAACGTGTGTAAGTCTGTAATGTTACATCGGTCACTCAGGCTTTATTTCTCTCGCAGTCAGTTTGTGTTTGATCTGTTCATAAATTTCATGTACAGACACAACTTGTTATATAGACTAATATTTTCTGTTTGTTGCTGTTTTTAAACATGATGCAGATTGGTCCTCTTCGTGAGACAAATTTAATGGTAGAATGATATGGTGATGGCTTCTTCATCATGTTATCCCTACACCGTGCTTTTTTGGACACATTTTACTTAATATATAGCTCTCTATGTCAAATTATAGCAATAAAATTCAAAGTTCATGCATATGAAGTCACTGGTAGCTGCTAAATAAATTCAAGCGAAAAGGTCAACTCTAGGAATCTTTTATACTGAAACAGTACAGAAAGGAGCGTGAAATTGTGGTAACAACGCTCTGCTGAATATTATCTCGAACTGAGAAATGTCACAAAAACGTTTTCAGAAATAATATCTATTACTTAGAACCCTTCCAATAACACAGAGGAGAAAATAGCGAAACTAGCCAGGACACAAGGCTTCTGTGTAAATTTGAAATGTGTATTTTCCTTTGTTGATAGATATGAACTGACTAGAACAGAAACGCGGAGTGTGTCTTAGTGGGGATGAGGGTTTCGCAGGTACACATTCTCTCGTTACTGTCATCTGAACTGTACTGTCTTTATTATCTGACGCTTGCATGGAGAAGAATCTCCCTCTCGTCCTGCGATACACAGATGGAGCTCCTAATAGCAAATTTGTCTCTGGCATATCTGCAACCGCTTCTACTATCTACACACGATACAACTGCAGAAACGTTATCTCTATACATGAAATTTATTTCGAAAATAGTGATTCCAACGTACACTAGGCTTTGTGATAAATGAAGGTACAAAAACTTTTGTTGAAATGTAACTTCTTTGAACGCGGTAGTTGCAGTGTTACGAGTTACACGTTACGCATTAGTGCGCTTGCGCCGCAACGTTCTGCGCATGCACACTAAACGTTCTGCGCATGCGCATTTAACGTTCTGCGCTTGCTCATTTAACGTTCTGCGCATGCGCACTTTAAATAATGAAGCTTCAATTAAAAATCACGTGACTACGTCAGACAGCGTGTTTATATCAGTACGGGTCACCATTATTACACACTGATACACGAACCAGTATTTTTAGTTGATTTTTTAAATTTATGATTCGCTTTTTGTTTAATTATAGTCGTCGATGTAGATATTTTCATTATATTTCTGATCACTGTTACTGTAAGAAAAGAAATGTGGAATCAGTATTTTTTTTTAAAAAATCGCCGAATGTATTAATGCCCGTACCATATTGTTTCTTTATATTGTTCGGTGTAGATGGTTTCATTTTATTATCTGGTCGCTGTTGTACTAAATAAACATATGTTAACGTTTATAACGCGTTACAGTAAATGTATTAATGTACATGCCAAAATATTATATCATTCATCTTTGAAGTAGAGGAAATTATTTAAGTTACTAGCTAGACATTCGCGTTTGACACGTGTTACTGGTTGCCTTTTTTTAGTTATGAGTCAGAAATCGGCGATCAAGTGATTTTTGACGGCCTCAGAGGCTATACCCTGTTCACTCAGACCTGACGGTTCTAGGTCATGTTCCCCTGCCCCCACTCCTCACCTCACCACCCCCTCCCTCCCTGCCTCTCCGTACTGATCGCTGTGTCCAGGCGGGTGATTGGTAAATATCACCTCCTCGTGTAGGGTTAAGGGCAGCGGGGTGGGGATAGAGCAGACTGACCTTGAGGCGCCTCTGTTAACTGAACAGACTATAGTTATTAACCAAAACTGATTGTTAGAGTGGTTATTAGATAACTTTGTCTAAGCTATTATCCGATACAGAATCTCTGAACACAAAATACAAACTAAGGCTCGTATAATCCACCGAGGTGTGCTTTAACTTTTTAACAATTTTAATTTGTTTACGAGAACGAGTGGGTGTTGTGGGCCATTTTACCAACTGAAGTTAATCAGTTTTATATATATATATATATATATATATATATATATATATATATATATATATATATATATATAAAGGCTAATGACACGCCAATCCAACTGAATTTTGTTTAATTTTTTGTGTCGTACGCGGTTCACTCTATTTCGAGAGCATCATCAGCGACATCTGTTTGGTATTTCGACTGGACTTCATATTGTTTTTAAATGAAATGTAACTGAAAAAGTGTACAAATAGCACACACATGTCGCCGATGATACTCTGGAAAAACAGTGAAATGAGAACGACACAAAAAATAAAATTCAACTGCATTGGCGTGTCGTTAACCTTTATAAATAAAAAAATAAATAAAAAGTTGAATAAAGTTACTATTTACTGTAATATTGCGAAATTGTATCGTTCGTCTACTCGATTGCGAAAGAAACGTCAAAAACAAAACAAAGAAAAAACAAAACAAAAATACGTAGAAGTTTCATCTCTTGTGCGTTTACCCACTCACACCCACACCAGGTCTAAAATACCTGGATAGAAGAACAGTTTATAACCTAGAGGATCAAGTGGCTGTTATAAAAGTAGAGAATCATGAGAGACACGAATCAGTTAAAAAGGGGATGAGGCAACATTATAGTCTGTCCCCATTAATATTCAACATGTAGGGGAAGCACTAAAGGAAGTAAAAGAAAAACTGTCATGTGGCATAAGTGTTCAAGGAGGAAAAGTCAGTATGCTACGATTATCTGATGACATTATCCTGTTAGCAGAACAGGATGAGGACATTGAGAAGTTACGGAATGTCATGAACATACTAAGGGAAGATTTTGGGCTTAATATAAATCAAAGCAAGACAAAAGTGATGAAATGTAGCAGAAATTATACCAATACTAGTAGATTAAATATAAAAATACGATCGGATGCAATAGGAGAAGTAAGTGAATTTCGTTATTTTGGAAGTTAAATTACAACCGATGGCCGAAGCAGGAATGATGTTAAAAGCAGAATAGCTCTAGCAGATAGAGCCTTCATGAAAAAGAGAAACCTTTTAGTTTCAAATATTAATCTAGGACTCAGAAAGAACTTTAAAAACTCAATGTGTGTAGCACAGCACTTCATGGTAGGAAAACATGGACTTTAGGAATACCAGAAACAAGGAAAATAGAAGCATTTGAAATGTGGTGCTACAGAAGAATGCTGAAAATTAAGTGGACAGACAAAGTAAGAAATGAACGAGTTTTGGAAATGATGGGTGAGAAAAGAAGTTTGTGGAAGAAGCTTACAGAAAGAAGAGACAGGCTGGTAGGTCATATTGGATTGGTTAATTTGTTAGTGGAGGGAAAAGTCGAAGGTAAGAACTGTGGAGGAAGACAGAGATTAGAATATAAGAAGCAGATAATTGAGGACGTGGGTTGTAAGGGGTATGTAGAAATGAAGAGGTTAGCACGGGATAGGAAGGGATGGAGGATTGCATTAAACCATGACAGAGACTGATAACAGCAAGAAAAAACATACATCACTTTCTATCTCAATTAGAACAACACTTACCAATAAAACTCAGGCAAAAACCGTAAATTTTGTAATTTTAACCACCTGTCCAAGCATTAAGCAAAAACTAATGACAGATTTCAAAACTTATATGTGATCCTAGCCTCTGTCATGCGTTAACATACGGGAAACCGTTTATCTGGATATGTTACGTAACAGCTTAAGAACACATCAACTAATCAAAGTATCTCAAAGGAGAGTATTGGTTCTATATGATGTAACCCATAGATAGTTTACGTAGATGTTAATAAATTCCCATAGTAATCATAATAAAACCTATGGAAACCAAGAAAACGGTTATATTTGTTTTTTTTACCTCTGTATTAGTGTCATATTTACGGTAATGGTTCAGATACTTCCCGATACATGGCACCACTGGTGTTTTATAAGCGGTGTGTTTAAATCGTTTAGTATTTAACAGGCTGTCTTTTCCATTCAATTAAGGATTTTTTCCCGATAGTTTACACACTTAGGACCAATGCAGTCTGTTCGTACATACACTATGCAGAGAACCATTCTGATCAGTACTGGAGTCTGATTGCGGTTAGTCACATAGCGTGGTGGGTGAGCGACGTATTCGGAAGGACGTGCGTTCGAATCCCAGTCCTGACTTCTAGATTTGGGTTTTCCATGGTTTCTCCAAATCACTCCAGACTAATGCCGGGATGGTTCCTTCAAAAGACCATGGCCGAATTCCTTCCCGCTCTTTGCCTCCAGACTTTTCCCGCATCTACCTCGACGAGGTGTAAAGCCATATACCACACGGATAAGGCGCAACCATAAAATCTTCCAAAGCACTGGCTGTTGGTAGAGACAAATGACGCCCACAAATGTGTTTAAAACTCTCACATGCATCCTGCATCCAGCAGAAAGGGAGGAAAACAGGGAAGAGGAAACGAAATGGCGCCCTTACTCTAGTTTCTTTTTTTTACCCTGTTAACATTTCTTTTACAGTTTAGCCATGAATTGATAGCACAAGTCTCAAACTCGTAGTCTAAGAATTCGCAAGTACAGTTAAGACGAAACAATTATTCTTATTATATATATATATATATATATATATATATATATATATACACCAGCAATTTAGTGGCAAGGTCGAGCGGCGCGGTGGATAAGTGGTTAAGGTCTCAAACTGGAATCTGCAAAGATGCTGTAACGACTTTATTTTAATATGTCGCATGTATTGATTGGTGGTCGACAGGGTCGGCTTAAGGAATTTCGGGCCCCCCGCGAAGTCTGATTTTGGGGTCCCCTACTTCTTTTCTAGATGTACTTTTGCCTATACTTTAGATAATTTTCGTGACGTTACACACACACACACACACATACACACACACACACACATATATATATATATATATATATATATATATGGAAAGTAAGCGTTTCCGGACACATGTCCACATAACATATTTTCTTTGTTTGTGTGTGAGGAATGTTTCCTGAAAGTTTGGCCGTACCTTTTTGTAACACCCTGTGTACATATATATATATATATATGTATGTATACCAATGTGTATAGAGCTCAAACAACGATTAAAGAGACGGACTGAGGTTTCTCTAAATCTGTGTACAAACGGGCCAGCAGTTTATTGAGTATTAGCTGGACGGGACCAACTTCGCCGAGTCTTTGGTGTTTTATCAATGCATCTCATATGGATCTCCCAACTACTGTCACTTCTGGTTAAGCCCTGCTGCCCATTATTATTATTATTATTACTCCGCGATTCACTAAAAGTGTGTGGCGGAGGGTGCATAGCACCTATCGAGAAGGGTTATGGTTTGGAAGGGTTATAAGGGATATGGCAGAGGCGGCCATGGGCTATTGTGAGGAACCATCCCCGCATTCGCGTGGAGTGATCTGGGAAAACCATGGAAAACCCAGATCAGGATGGCTGGAGTGATTTTTCGAAAGCTACTCCTGTCGGATTTTAAGTTTACTCGCCCGGTAAATCCTTTCTATTCCATTCCCTAATCGCTCGTGGGAAAAATGAGTACAGAAATGAATCGGTTCTGGCCCTGATTTCTCTTATCTTATTTTCACGGTCCTTTCGAGATATGAATGTTGCTGGTAGCAATATTTGCTGACTGTCATTCCGAAATACATCTGTCGTGAATTTTTCAATTAGCTTCCGTCGAGAGCAACGCCTTCGGTGTTCCAGGTCTTCCCAACCTAACTCCTTCAGCATCGCACTTACGCTTTCCCTCCAACTATATATACCTGTCACGAATCGGGCGGCTCTTCTTTGGACCTTCTCTAAAGCCTCCATTAACCCCTTTTGATGGGGACCCCATACAGAACAACAATACTCTAAGTGAGGAAGTACTAGTGACTTGTATACAATCGATTTAACTTCCCGAGTGCATTGATTTAAATTACGACCTAGAAATCGGAGCATACGATTTGCTTTCCCCATTACATTCTCGATATGCTCATTCCACGACAAATTATTACGAATTGTTACCCCTAGGTATTTAGCGGAATCTACCGTTCTAAGGACAGTGTCATTAATCGTATATTCATAGTTAAATGGTGTCACCTTTTTACTTACACGCATGACTTGGCACTTTTAGCGTTTAACTCCAACTGCCAATCTTTACACCACGCAATTATTTTCGTAATATCGTCTTGTAACAAAGCGCAGTCGTCCTGGGTTTTGATTTCGCGATAAATTATAGCATCATCGGCAAATAATCTTTTCATTCCCCCTATTATGTCGCATAGATCATTGATGTATATGAGAAACAACAGAGGCCCTAACACGCTTCCCTGGGGAACTCCAGACCCCACTTCAGTAAGTGATGAACGCTCACCGTCGAGAACTTCACACTGTGTTCTGCCCTTCAGGAAGTCTGCAACCCAGTCGCATATTTGTCTAGATATGCCGTAACCGCGAAGTTTCCTAAGTAACCTAGTGTGAGGAACAGTGTCGAAAGCTTTTTTAAAGTCTAATAGAACCAAATCAACCTGGGATTGCTCATCTATAATTCGGCACAAGTCGTGAATTAGAAGTGCAAGTTGTGTTTCGCAGCATCGGCCTTTTCTGAATCCATGTTGATTTGGATTTAAAAGCTCACCTTCATCCAAGAACCGCATGACATTCGAATAGATGATATGTTCTAAAATCCTGCAAAATATTGAAGTTAACGAGATCGGCCTATAATTCTGAGGATCATTAACATTCCCATTTTTAAACACTGGAGTTACGATAGCGGTCTTCCATTCGGCTGGTGTCATTGTGTCAAATGAAATTTTTTTGTATTCAGTTTTATAGCTATTATATTTTTATACACTTTTTGTATACGACATTTCTTTTCTTGCCTTTCTGTGGTAGTACATATAGGTTTTTGGGGCTGGAGACACGTGAGGAGTTATACACATTTTAATTCAATAACTTTTTACGTGAAACGTCAAAAGATGAATGAGTTTATTCGAACGAAATTACATAAATTGCTGAAACAGCTTCAGAGAAATTCAGTACACGCCTTTAAATACATAGGCCTATTGTAATTACATCAGATACGACTTTCCCAAAACTGAATCTGATGAAGGACTTCTCGTGGAACTCCACGCCTCGGGAACGTCTATTGTGAACGCAGCTTGTTAACATTATGAATTTGTAGATTATTTATTTTAGCAGGAAAATTGTTAGTTAAGTAAGGACAAATTTTAAATAGGATCGTGGTGGGGCCCCCTCAAGCTTGGGGCCCCCCGCGACTGCGGTTCTTGCGGTAGCCTTAAACCGGCCCTGGTGGTCGATTACCTTTAAGTCTTCGGTAAAACACTAGTATTTAACGAAACCTAAGTTATTATTTTTGTCACTATACACGGACCATTAAAACAGGTAAACGATTCGTACAGAAAGTACTTCCAACCAACTTGGTTTACTGGTAAGGTTACTAGCATAGTATCACAAAACGACAACGGCTAGTGCGAGCATTCAAAGTACACACTTTTACGTATTATTATTGAAGTTAATGGTTTTATACACCCTAAGCGAACCTCCATTTAGTTTAAGATTAGTAGACCGGACTTATTCACTAAAGACGCGCAGTTCAGAATTAGGAAGCACTGTTTAGGCAGGTAGAATCCGTATCGCTGTAGATCGGTCAGTCACTTGTTTACACACGTAAACCTTTTACACACTCGTAAAGTTCACCCCCCATGCATTTATATTCCCGACCTAATCATTTCAAAGTACTTTCCCTACGGATCGGGAACTTGTTTGTCTTCGCTCTTTCACAGTACCGGTACCTCACGAGCGCGCGACTTAATCTACACGTTGACACGCGCCATCTTGTCTCTTTCAGCGACCGTATTCCCGTCACGTCAGTATCGATTCTTCAGCGATACTACGGTGTCGTTACAGTGCCCGGTTCGAATTCAGATCTGGGCTGGAATTTTCTAAGACCCTTAATCACACCTTGTACCAGGTATGTGAATTATGCCAGAAAACTTCGCGACTCGGATTTCACCTTAAACTGTAGGTCCCCTTTAACCCTTAGAATTTTTGGGTTGGTTTAAGGTAGCCAAGACAAGAGACTGCCTTACCCTATAGGGCACCGTTTCTCAACCCCTAGGGGTTCCCCAGTTGATCGTAGGGGGTTCGCGACAAGATTTACGTAATGACGGACTTACTATCTCAAGCGTATAATACCCTCAATGGTGGATATTGCTCATTACCGGTAGTAGTGGAGCTAAACAGCTCCTGGGACATTTTATAAGGGTACGTGTCCTTAAAAGTTTGAGAAGAGAAACACTGCTTTCGGGACATCGCCTCTAACACTGCCACACACATTTGCTTTAACTTTCAAGTGTTTTTACCGATATATGTGATGCGTTATCTTTGCCATGTATACTGTTAAGCGTGATGGATACTCTGGCCTCTTGTGTCGACGCGGCGCCTGCTATAAGGAGTGAGCGAGTTCTATGGAACGAGCGCTTCTTGTAGGAGGGAAGGCGTCTCTACTTTTTCCTGCCCTCTCGCTGTTCTTTCCTGCGCCAGTCTTTATGAAGGCAGTGGAGAACGACTTTGTGATTACTTTCCGATAGATGTGACGGTCGCCACTCGACTGTTCCGCCCTGCTCTCATAACGTCACCAACTACCTGCGCGCGAGTTAGAACAAAACTTGTCGTCTGCTTTCCATCGTGAGCTCCACGCACTTCTTCCAATGACATTCCATTCTTTTTATATCCCTCGTATTGCGAGATTTCCCAACTGAATCACAAATTAGGTAACGGCATGAATGTTATGACTTGCTGTTGACTTAGAACTGTATAGCTAGGATTAGAAATAGAAAGGCTGTAACAAACGTAAAAGGTGTCCCAATGAGCACAGATAAAAGATAACATGAGGGGAAAACCATAATAATAATAATTGCGATGGAGCGCCCGCTCCGGTGGCAATGTCCCAACACACCCCTCTTTCTCCATTCCTCTTCCAACCTACTTTTGCCTTCGACTAATTTTCCCTTTAAATTCTTTCAGTGTTTTCGGTAAATTATTCATCATTTCTCTTACAATTTATTCCAATCCCTTACACCCTTTCCTACGAAAGAAAATTTTCCCACACTCTTATGCCTGAAATCAAGTGTCACCTTGTGGTCATGGTCAACCTTACCCTTCCATGCATCTCCCTTAATTTTCCCACCAATATCTTTCCATGCTTCATCGCCAGTATAGGCCTTGTACTGTTGTACACTCCCATGATTCTCTTCACGCTCCTTCTATCCTCCAATGAATCGCACTCCAGCTCCTTTATCATATTAGTTACCGATCGTGTTTTGCGGTAGTTTCCAAAGACAAATCTGGCAGCCCTACTCTATCACCATACCATTCAACCATTGAACCTGTCTCATGAAGAGAAACAATTTGCAACATGTTTAAAAATAGCGACAATCTCGGGGGAAGGGGGGGGGGAGGGGGAGGAATTGACTATGGTAGACTACCTATCACAGCTTCTAAAGTTTGAATTAAATAAAATCTGTACTGGTTAAAATTTTTCTCTTGACGAAACTAACTTATACCACTTCTTATTAACAACGTATGAATTACCCACTGTATATGGCGTACAGTGGTGTAGTTTGTAACGAAACGCCTTATAAACTAATCAGCCAAAAAATTATGACCACCTGCTTACTAGCATATTGGTCCACCATCCGAATGCAATACAGCAGCGATTCGGCGTAGCATGGATTCTACAAGTCCTTGCTAGGCTTCCAGAGGTATCTGACACCAGATTTCTACGCGCAGGTAACGAAATTCCCTTAAATTACGGGCCAGCGGTTTGTGGGCGCGGCAGCTTGGAACGAGCATCTCGGAAACGCAGAGGCTGGTTGGCTGTTCGCGTGCTACTGTAGTGAGCATCTATGGAAAGTGTTTGAAGGACGGTGAAACCACGAGTAGGCGACGATGTGGTGGACACCCACGCCACATCACAGAACGTGGAGGTCGGAGGCTTGCCTGCTCTGTAAATCAGGATGTGGGGTGATCTGCGGCAGATCTGACGGAAGAGTACAATTCTTGCGCTTCCAGAATTGTTTCAGAGCACACGAATTGGAATTCTGCCACAGTTATTCATTCATTTGAAATTTCCTGGTTTGGTAAGCAGCGCCGTGGTGGCTGTCAGTGGAACTAACACTTCGGGCATTATCGAGACTCGCCGAAGGTAGCCGAGCTATTGAGATGAGTCCAGTCTCCAGGCATAACGCAATTTATTATAGTGGATGAAATGTAAAAAGATTTAGATTATTGTCCTTGGCATAACATTTGATAACAAGCTTAACTGGGCAGTACACATTGGCCAGATGGTAGGAAAAGGTTTCAACATTCTGCACTTGTTAGAGAGAGCGGTGAGAGGATGTACGAGAGAAGTAAAGGAATTGGGATACAAAACGTTTGCTTGAATGCAGTATGGGACCCGCATTTTGAGTATCAAGTACAGGAGTTGGAGAAGGTGCAAAAAAGGGCTGCTAGATTTGTTTCTGGAAATTACCGCAGAATGCAGTCAGTAACAGATATGATAAAAGAGCTGGAATGGGATTCATTGTAAGTCAGGAGGAGGGTGAAGAGGGTCAAGGGAGTGTACAAGGCGTACATTGGTAATGGGGCATGGAAATATATTGGTGTAAGAATTAAAAGTAATGCATGCATGGAAAAAGATGAACAAAACCACAAGCTGGCACTCGATTTTAGGCACAAGGGTGTAGGAAGATTCTCTTTTTTGGGTGAGGAGGTCAAGGATTGGAATAAGTTACCAAAATAAATTTTATTTATTTCGTATGTCGTAGCAACTAATGTAACAATATAAATATATACAACAACAAGAACATTGGTAGCATTCAAAAACTGATGTCCAGTTGTTGCAGCCATTCAATGAAGGAAATTGTAGCACTGAAAACGTCTTGAAATGGTCCATCACGCTTCCTTAGAGGGCATTCCTTGATGATGTGCTCCACACTCTGGGAAGGAGCTCCGCAGTCACAGGCAGGAGAATCCTCAAGTCCCCACTTATACAGCATGGCGTTGTATTCCGCGTGGTCTGGTCTTAGGAGATTTAGTTTGACCCATTGGTCTCTCTTCAGATGGAATCCCAGAAGTCTAGCAGTAGGTTCTTGACGTTTCACACATGCAGTGTCCCAGCTTTGTTGCCATTTTTTCCTTGACATCTGTGGCAAATACGTCATGCTATACTGGATTTAAGACCAGTGGGGGAGGGGGGGAGGGTAGGTCATTTAGGACCTAGTGGATTGTGACATCCTGTGGATGGTCAGGATGGTGTAGTTTTATCCACTCACGTGCCGTAGCTTCTTGGTGTCTTATCTCTGGAGGTGGTACTTTGCTGAGAAGGTGTAACCAGGGGACTGGGGTGGATTTTAGGGTGCCAGTTAATACTCTCATACACTCGTTCAGATGGACGTCGATTTTTCTAATGTGAGCACTACGTTGCCACACTGGAGCACAGTACTTAGAAACAGGGTACACCATGGTCAGAACGGTTGTTCATATCAAAAGAAATGATGAAAAATATACCAAAAACGTTGAAAGAATTTAATGTTGAAATTTATGGAGGGCAAATGTAGGTGGGTGTAGGAGGAAGATGGGTGTGTAGGGAAATTGAGTCCGGAGCGTTCGCTCCATTACAATTTAATTAAATTAATGCTGGATCATTAAGTTTGAAGGTCAAATAACAGCGTGGACAGCTGGTTGAGAAGTACTGTTCGTACGGACTCTTGGCGTGTGGAACAGTTTCCCGGTCCCTCGCGAATGATTAGCCGAGCAGCTCTGTGCAGATTTGTTCGGTGCGTCCTTGATGTTTATTGTCTGTCCGATGGGCGGGCTCTCAGACTGGGACGCGGATCGATAGATCGACTGGGAGTCGATGTCAGCACTCGAGGCGGACGCAGATGCCATCTGAGAGGTCTGCTAGGGGAACGACCTCCAGAAATCTGCCGACTGGGCGGAAATTCGGCGCCCGGGACCTCCTCAAGCCAGTCCCACGTTGTGGAGGCTGTCACAGAGAAAACACCGTCTCCAACATTCTGAAGTAGTGCTTTCGTCTGCGCGAAACTCCATATATTCTTAAACTATTACAATTAGACTATAATAATTAAGGGTAGGTAGTAACTACCTCCTGAACTGTTAACACGAATACGTTTTTCTATATCCAGTGAAAACAAAAAACAAATACTGTTTACTAGCAGAGTAATTTGTTGAACGTTATCGGATTGTTGAACTACTACCAAATCATTAACATAAGACAATTGTCTGGATTCTTTTTGAGGAATATCGGAAATATATACATTAAAAAGAAATGGGGCAAGAACTGAGCCTTGAGGCGCGACAATTATTCACTGTTTTTACTTTGTTTATTATACTATCTGAGACAACCTGGAAAGTTCTGTTAGCTAGCATGGTATTGATCAGACAAGTGTTTATTTATTTATTTATAAAGCGGGAGAGGTAATTTTTTTTTTTTTTTTGCAAACCAAATATTGGCAGTATTTTTCTATTTGTTTTAAAGAATACGGGTGCAAAGGTCGAATTCATGTGTAAATTTTGCTTCAACGAGGTAGAGGGAGAGAAAGTTTGGCTTTTTGTTAGTCAAAAGTAGACAGTGTGTTTCTCTTTGCTTTAAAACATACGTGTGTAAAGGTCCATCAAAAACGCATAAAAATTCTGACTTTGTATGGAGAACATTTGAAAAAACTTAATAGTTTCACATGCAAATTTTTATGGGTGGTAAAACGAGAGAGGGGTTGTGTTTTTGTAAATCAAATGTAGACAGTATCTTACGCTTGGTTTTAAGATACAAGTGAGAAAATTTCCAACTAAATTGGGTAAAAACTGTAGGTTTCCATAAATAACATTTGCAAAACAAACAAAAAATGATTAATTTGGCTTGTTAATTTTCCTTAATGGGTTAAGGGGAAAGGGGTTCGCTTTTTGTAGACCAAATGTAGACGTATTTTTTTCTTTGTTTTAAAATATACGTGTGTAAAGTTCCATCAAAATCGCATAAAACTGTGGTATTGTATAGAGAAAATTGCAAAAAAACTGGACAGTTTCACGTGTAAATTTTGCTTAAGTGGGGCAAAAGGGGAGGGGAGACTCGATTTTTATAAATCAGATGCAGACAGTATTTTACTCCTTTAAAAAAAAAAAAAAAAAAAAAAAATTAAGAGAGCGATAGATAAAAAGAGTATACAAGGTAGGCTATGTGTGCAAAGTTCCATAAAAATCGCATAAAAAAGTTTAAATTTTGTTTAATAGGGATAGAGGGAGCGAGGTATTAGCTTATTAAAGCCAGATTTAAATAGTATTTGTTTTATAGTATACGAGTGGAAAGTTTAATCGTAATCGGCAAAAACTGTGCGTTTGTATAAAGAAAATTTACAAAAAAGGATAGTTTTGTTCAAGAGGGGAAAAAGGGGAGAGGGATTGCGTTTTTGTAAAGCAAATGTAGGCAGTATTTTCCGTCTTGTTTTAAAGTATCCACGTGCAAAGTTTCAACGGAAACTGTGGGTTTGTGCTTCGCCACACCAACTTTAAAACCACCAATTTTTAAACTTCAAATTCGATTTCCTCAGTCACTACTTGTCTGACCTGAACATGTTTAGCGCCAATAAACTGGAAATTTTCTGGCTCTCAGAGTATCACAGTACACTTCGGGTGATTTCCCTCCCATTTTAAAAATATTTGTGAAAAACTGAACCGATGCACGCATGAATTTTTCTTGAAAGGGGGATGGTGAAAGGGGGAGGAGGAGGGGGGGGAAAGGGGAAGGGATGAAAGGGGTTGGGTTCTAATAAAGCAAATGTAGACAGTATTTTTCTGACTCGTTTTAAAGTATGCGTGTCTAAAGTTTTATCGAGATCGGGAAAAAACTGTGGAATTGAATAAAGAATTTGTAAATATATATACATACTTCCTTTTATAATTGTACATACAGAGAAACTTAAAATTTTTATTTAGATGCATAAGAGAAGTTACTGCACAATAGCTAAGTATTACAATACGTGTTTTTGAGGAGGTTTACAGAAGTAAACAAGCTCAGGCTGATAGACTGCGGTATTACAGTGTTCGTTTGGGAAGTCCGCGTCCATCGGAGGTATTAACTCCTTCCCCCGCATCGCTGGGACCCGCAGAGATCGTGATCCCACATCGCTTTCTCTCACTCAACTTCCTTGCTCAATCAGTATCTGATACCTCTTCGCATTTCCAAGAGGGTTTGCCTCAACTCTACCTTCGTTCCGCTGGTTTTGCATCTGGGTCCATACCCAGTACTTTCAAATTTTCAATTTCTATCTAGCGCAATTTTTTTGAAATTTGCTTTTATCGATCTCGGAATGGTCTCAAATATTGGGCAGAAGTATACACTGTTGTTACGAATTTTGAAAATAATTATATTGTTTATCTTGGATGTTGTGTGCAATCTCTGGTTTCGATTGTATTAATAATCTTTGGCGTGCATCTGTACACACTAAAAATAGATTATGATTTATCGCTCCGGTGTCATTTCACGCAGAGTCATAAAATATACCGCAGATTTTAATTTAGATAGTAAGTTTTCAAACTATCAAGACGCTATCAAAATCTGTTTGGCAGTATTCTCGTGATGCCATTTTAAACAAACAGACACACATGCCAAATTATGTCTGTAGGGATATAGGCACCAGACGAGTGACTTGTAAAACGATCTCATTTCCGTGCGACGAGAATACAGCAAAGAGCTGAGACAGAATGAGTTCTAAGGGCTGTCAAAAACAGAGAGCTTTAAAAGTTCTGGCAGGGCGTCGCGTTTGAATTAAATCGCGGCTGGTAAACCTTCAACACTTCTTTCTGCTGTTCTACATTCTATTTTATCTCTGATTGAGGATTACGACCAATTACGGAACGCTTTCACGCCACGTCTGTGACGAAACTTTTTTGTGTTTTCTTTCTCTACTACATAAATTGCTGAGAGTTCTAGAATCAAAGTGAACGAGGGTTAATGAAACTGGAGAGTGAGAGGGGGAAAAAAAGAAAACTTTTTCGATTTAGAGAGATGCGCCTCTACAATTTTAAGTTTGTCTCTCAGCGTTAAACTGAGAACAACAAAGAAATTTAATCTTTGCGAAAATTCCCCTGTTTTATAATACAGACCTGGATTATCTATAAAGATTCCTTTGATACCATTTCTTGGGATGAAATGTAGATCCATGTATCACATTCAAAGTTAAAAGAGAGCGTGGTGGATTAGCGTTAACGCTCTGGACTCACATTCGGAAGGACGTGGGTTCAAATCCCGTCCGACCATTCAGATTTTGGTTTTCCTTGGTTTCCCGAAATTACTTCAGGTAATGATGGGTTTATTGCTTCAAAAGTCCATAACTGAATTCCTTTCCGTTCCTTGACCTGCCTCATCGTCTCCCGGCTTTAATTACCTCGACGTTGAACAATAGTAAAGCCGGAAGCAAAGGGAAAAAAGTCTCAATTCAAGTTCTCTCCTGATATGCTCGTTTATTCATTCCGCTTGCTTTTTACCTCAATATTTCCCGTTTCTTCCACTGTCATCATTCTCTTGACTGGTTTTATGTAATTCTTCGTTTCTTCCTATCTTGTACTAACTTATTCATCTCAACAAACCCTTTGGTTCGTTAGCTCCATTTCAACCTAACCACCTAGTGCTAAGATTTTTTTTCTTATTACTTTACGCCTCATCGACGGCTAAGGTCATTAGAGGCGGGATGGAACTGGGGACAAGGAACGGGAAGGAATTCGGCCATGGCCTTTTTGAAGGTAGCATCCCGGCTAGTGCTAAGAAAAAAAATCAAATTCCCTCTGTGCGTGTTGAGCGTATAGTTCCATTTTTTCATGATTCTGACTGTATTTCAAACTAACCACAATCGCTAGGAAGAAAACAAAACACGCATTGCGCATGCCCACAGTGTACTTCCGTGTGTGGCTTTAAATAAAAAAAATTCTGGTCCAGTCCACTTTTCAACGTAACCACCTCAGTATTGATATACGATACGTCGAGAAATAAGCGAGAAAACAAAAAGATTTATTCTTCACTTCCGATTTGTCTCGTCGAGTTATAGAAGTATCCATCATCAAACGTCGGCGCCACGGTTATCGTAGAATACCGTTATTTGGCTAAAAAAAACGCACATATTTAAATTCACACCTGTTATGATACCTCCAACTAAGATTTTTGGTTGTTTAATTAATACGATAATTAAGTAGTCCACCATAAAGTTCAATTTAAAATTTCTTTTATTTGCATAGAAACGACGTGAACGATACTGTTTACATGCATACATAGAATCCAGTGATCATACACAACACTTCTTCTACAGACAATACAATTCTTGGCTGTCGAAAAATTTAGTCGGTGAAAACTTTGCCGAAAAACTAACTATAAACTGTTTCTCTCCGTCTTGGATGATCGCTTTATATAAACTCTACCGAAATTTCTAGAACACTTCAAAAGCTTCTGTCAGATATTTCTCGAACATTAACAATACTTAAACAATTGAAACATATTAAAAACAATCATAACTAATACATAATCATTTACAATTAATACAAAATGGTCAGAAATGGAAATTAAAGATATTTTAAACACAAAATTATTTACAGAAATCATCTTAAACTGTAGCAAATTGTCTTTTAGACATCGTAACTTGCATTAACACTTGGAATTACCAACATTTAAGCAATTCTCTTACACAATTCTGTTCTTAAACATATTAATTGTAATAACTTTAAACATGTAAACTAAACTTGGTACCCAGATGTACGTTTATAAATCATGAAAGATGGTGGTAGATGTAATTCAACAAGGCATGTAACTCATTGTAATAACTATATGTATTTGTGCTGGCTGCATGGTCTTGGAAACCAGATGCCAATAAAAAAAAAAAAAAAAAAAAAAAAAAAAAAAACATATTAATTGGGCTCTCAATAATTTCTTTTCATAAAACAAAGTCTATATACATTGATTTACAGGAAATAGCAAAACAAACCTACAAGATCATATTCAACCAAACTCTAGCTTACTACAAATGCTTTATAAAATACAATTTCATTTAAGTTTAGATTTGAGGGCTGTTACACTATCCCCAATTTTTTTTTCTTTCTAAACTGTGTTATTTGGTGATTCAAAATGTTACTATCTGATCAGAGAAATCACAGAAATACGAAGAAAAAAATCGCCAAGTGTCGAAGATGTTAGGCGACGCATTAGTTAGGGCGTGCTCGGTGTATGTTGTTCGTTTGTCTTTGGTGATTACGATCTGCCTGGGGTGGGTTGTCTCCGCGCAGACATTCCCGAGTCTCGTCCGCCAAGCACAATCCTCTCCCTCCGCTCGTCCGCCCTATCTAATTTCCTCGGCGGAATTTCTCGGTCGAATAGTAACGTCGACCTTGCTTCCGGATCGACCGGAGCTGCAGTTTGCGCCAATGAGCGCTCTGTATTCTGATCACGGACCGGCGTCTACGTTCGGCAAAAATCTGCGTCGGGGACGTAAAGACTGAGGTCCTCTCCGTGCTCGTGGTCGTTCACCTTGTTGCGTCTGAGAACAATCAACAAAGTACATCCAACGCTGTCCTACCAGGCAGTGCTAAATAGTACCACAATGTTCACCATCATATTAGCTTCTACGCTCGTTAAAATAAAGGGGGTTGAAGGGGTGGAATTCATTTCTAACCTGCTTTTTTTCTGTCATCATTCTCTCGACTGGTTTGATGCAATCCTCCATCCCTTCCTATCTTGTGCTAACCTCTTCATCTCAACATACCCCTTACACCCTACGTCCTCAATTATCTGCTTCATATATTCTAATCTCTGTCTTCCTCTACAGTTCTTATCTTCGACTGTCCCCTCCACTAACAAGTTAACCAATCCAGCATGTCTCACAATATGACCTACCAGCCTGTCTCTTCTTTCTGTAAGACTCTTCCACAAACTTCATTCCTCACCCATCATTTCCAAAACTTTTACATTTCGTACTTTATCTGCCCACTTTATTTTCAGCATATTTCTATAGCACTACATTTCAAATGCTTCAATTTTCTTTCTTTGCGGTATTCTTAAAGTCCATGCTCCGATGCCGTAAAGTGCTGTGCTCCACACATAGAATTTGAAAAACCCCTAAATCAATATTTGGAACTAAGATAACTTTCGACTGGTTTGATGCAATCCTCCATCCCCTCCTATCTAACCTTTTCATCTCAATGTATCCCTTACAACCCACGTCCCCAATTATCTGTTTCATATATTCTAATCTCTGTCTTCCTCTACAGTTCTTACCTTCGACTTTTGCCTCCACTAACAACTTAACCAATCCAGCATGTCTTAAAATATGACCTACCAGCCTGTCTCTTCTTTCTGTAAGCTTCTTCCACAAACTTCTTTTTCTCACCTACCATTTCCAAAACTCGTTCATTTCTTACTTTGTCTGTCCACTTAACTTTCAGCATTATTCTATAAAACCACATTTTAAATGCTTAAATTTTCTTTGTAAAGTCTTCCTTAAGTGTATGCTTCGCTGTCATAAGGAACTGTGCTCCACACATAGAATATTGAAAAGTTCTTTCTCAGTACTAGATTAATATTTGAAACTAAAAGATTTATCTTTTTCGTGAAAGCTCTTTCTGCTAGTACTATTCTGCTTTTAACGTCCTTCCTGCTTCGGCCATCGGTTGTAGCAAAATTAACTAACTACTTCTATCGCATCCGACCCTATTTTCGTATTTAATCTAATATTATTGGTTGAAACCGCCCTTGAAAATAGGAGAGCTAGACAGATTTTGGCATTTCATAGGTATAGATTGCAAATAGCCAAGCAATCCGTAACAGCCGTCAAACCTAAAATTAATTGGAATTGTATATTATGAAGCATTTGTAGTTAGCTAGAGTTTGGTTGAATATGATCTGGTATGTTTACAATTTCCTGTAAATCAATGTATATAGACTTTGTTTTATGAAAATAAATTATTTAAAAGGCCATTTAATATGTTTAAGGAGAGAATTGTGCAAGAGAATTGCTAAAAAAGTTTGTAATTCCAAGTATTAATGCAAGTTACGATGTCTAAAGGACAATTTGCTACAGTTTAAAATGATTTATGTGAATAATTTTGTGTTTAAGTATCTTTAATTTCCATTTCTGACCATTTTGTAATAATTTTAAATGATTATGTATTAATTCTGATTGGTTTTTTAATATGTTTCAATTGTTCAAGTATTGTTGATGTTCGAGAAATATCTGGCGGAAGCTTTTGAAGTGTTCTAGAAGTTTCAATGGAGTTTACAAAAAGCTAACATCTGAGACAGAGAAACAGTTTATACAGACTTAATATAAGACGGCAAAGGAGTGTATTGTCTGTGGAAGGAGTGTTGTATGTGATCTCTGGATTATATGCATGTATGTACCTAAATAGAAGGGGGAAGGGAGTACTTTCTGAGTTGTTAGCTAAAGCAGTGAGGGAGCCCGTTTCCAGTGATGATGGGGTCAGGACTGTGCCTTTTTTAGGTTAGGGGCTGCTGGTGAAGGGACAGAAATAGATTATCAAAGTGATACTGATTGCAGATTCGCGATGGGGAAAGTCACAGATATTAAAGAAATAGATGAAATGGCTGAAACAATAACTGACTGCGTTAAAAGTGGGAAAGAGGAGATAAATTCTGAAAATGTAAAGCCAATAGTAATGGTGTTAATGGTAAACTGTAGAAGTATAATGAACAAAGTAATCGAATTTGCAAACTTAATAGAGATGCATGAACCACAAATAATAATTGGGGTAGAGAGTTGGTTAAAAGAAGAAGTACTAGACAGTGAGGTTTTTCCTGATGGTTACAGAGTGTACCGCAGAGATCGAGGAGCAATTGGTGGAGGAGTCTTCATACTAGTTAGCAAAAACTATCATAGTTCACTGGCATTCATAGATCAAGACCATGAGTTACTTGGGGTAGATTTCTGGGGTAGTAAAAAAGAAAAAATCAGAGTGTTGGCTGTTTACCGCAGTGGAAGAATGACAGAAGAGGATGAGGCTCTTGGGGAGAAATTAAATTCATACTCAGATTTCAGAGGTGAGAATAGAATGATCATCATCGGCGGAGATTTAAATTTACCAGGTGTAAACTGGGAAGGTAATAAGATAAATAACACAAGGGAACAAAGATTTGCAAATATCTTAATAAGGGAAGAAGGATTTACACAAGTGGTTGAGCAAAACACTAGGGGACAAAATATTTTGGATATATTTCTAATTAAGCCCGATGAAAACCTTTTGAGGTATCAAGTAACTGAAGGAATAAGTGATCATGAAGCAGTTCTGATGGATATTAGAGGATTCAGTAAACCAGCAGCCAAAATTGAAGGGGGAAATAGGTACAATTATAAAAAGGCACAGGTTTCAAATTTGAGGAGATATTTCAGAGAACAATTCAGCAAATGGAAGGAAGGCTCAGGTACAGTAGAGTCAAGGTGGGAAGAGTTCAAGGATATAATAAGAAAGGGGGAAGAAAAATTTATTCCAAAGCAAAAAATAAAGAGAAGTTGAGATCCTATGTACTATAATAGGGAAGTGAGGAGGTTAAAGAGGTTGGTAAGAAAAGAACATAACAGAGTTAAGAGACAGCAGGGTAGTAGGGAATATTTAAAACAACTAAACAAGGACTTAATAACAGCAAAGAAAATGGCCAAAGATGGGTTTATGAAGAGTATTGTCAGTGCAGGGGGACCATTGACTGATGCATCTAGAAATTTCTATGGCTATATCAGGAAACTGAGGGGAAGGGAGGATGTAGAGACACTTATAGATAAGGATGGAGAAGAAGTTACTGACGATTTGAAAAAGGCAGAGATTTTAAGTAACTGGTTCAGAGAAAGCATTAGGGACAATGAATCAGAAACAGGAGGGTCTAATTCGGAGAACGAGCTTAACAACACAATTAGAAATGACGATAGTAAAAAATTTGATATCCATCCTGAGGAAATCATGAAGGAAATAAGAAAGCTGAAAATACATAAAGGGGCTGGTGAAGATAATATTACTACAGATATCTTAAAGATAGCCGGATGTGACATTGTACCTTATCTTGAAATATTATTTAAATTGAGTCTAGACACTTGCTGCTTACCACAGGACTGGAAAAGTGCAATAGTAGTACCGGTACATAAGGGAGGGGTGAGAAATAGAGTTGAGAATTACAGGCCAATCAGTTTGACATCAGTGGTAGGTAAATTAATGGAAAGATTGATATGCAACCACATCAGAAATATATGTGAGGAACGTAATTGGTTTTCAAGCAGGCAACATGGTTTCAGGCAAGGATATTCATGCGAATCTCAGTTGGTGGGATATATGCAAGATATTTCAGATGAAATGGACAAGGGAGGTCAAATTGATAGTGTAGCACTAGATCTGTCTAAGGCGTTTGACAGAGTAAGCCATAAAATGGTAGTAAATAAGGTAAAAACCATTGGAGTGGATAAGAAAGTCATTTGCTGGGTAGAAGAATTTTTAAAAGGTAGAAAACAGAAAGTTAGGGTAGGAAATGTAGTATCAAAAGAAGTGGAACTAAAAATGGGTGTGCCACAGGGTAGCGTATTGGGACCATTGCTATTCATTATTCTAATGAATAATTGTGTTGCCTGTTTACTATCTGAAATTAGATTGTTTGCAGATGACATAATGCTGTATAAAAGAATCAAAACGATAGAGGATTGTAAACAGTTGCAGGGTGATCTGGACAGGATATCTAATTGGGTTAGTAAACATGGAATGAAGATAAATGCAAAGAAGAGTCAGCTTATTAGATACACAAATAAAAAACAAAAGGTTAATTATGAATATAAGGTGGGGAAAGAATTGCTTGCTGAAGACTTGAAATGCAAATATCTTGGAATTACTTTTGATAACAAACTTAACTGGGCAGGACACATAGGACAGGTGGTAGGAAAAGGTTTCAGAGTTCTGCACTTGTTGGAGAGAGTTATGAGGGGATGTACGAGAGAAGTCAAGGAATTGGGTTACAAAACTTTGGTCAGACCATTGCTCGAATATGGTAGTGTAGTATGGGACCCTCATTTTACGTATCAAATACAGGAGTTGGAGAGGGTGCAAAGAAGGGCTGCTAGATTTGTTTCTGGAAATTATCGCAGAATGCAATCAGTGACGGATATGATAAAGGAGCTGGAATGGGATTCATTGCAAGACAGGAGGAGGATGAGGAGGGTCATGGGAGTGTACAGGGCATATACTGGTGATGAGGCATGGAAAGATATTGCAGTAGGTATGAAAAGTAGTGCATGGAAGGGAAAAGATGACCATGACCACAAGCTGGCACTCGATTTCAAGCACAAGGGTGTAGGAAGATTCTCTTTTTTAGGTAAGGGTGTCAGGGATTGGAATGAGTTACCAAGAGAAACGATGAATAATTTACCGAAAACTTTGAAGGAATTTAAAGAAAAAATTTGTAGAGGGCAAATGTAGGTGGGTGCAGGATAGGGGGAAGATAGCTGTGTAGGGAAATTGCCACCGGAGCCTGTGCTCCATTGCAATTAAATTAAATTAAATAAAATGTAACCAGTATCTTTGACGTCGTGTTTTCTTTGAAAATAAAAACAAATCTTAAATTGAATTGCGTCGTGTACTAGTTATTTATCATATAAATTAAAACACGAACAATTTATAAATTCCAAAGAAGTGTAATTGCAAGATACTACGCTCAAACATATCATTTTTATCGCCCTTAGAAGCTAGTTTAAAGTAAGAAACAAGTAATGGTTAAATATGTGTGTGGAGAGTTGCCATTGTTATGTGCACTATATACGTGCCGTTTGTGAACAATTGAGTATCTGTGAAAGTTTTGGAGGAAGACTGCCAAAGTTTATCACACGATTTGTGCGGTAGCTACACCTTTTGGCTAACACGCTACTAGTGGAGAACGGCAGCTCAACAGTCAATTGTCCGCACGCCAACTGTCAGAGCGAGTTAATGTCTCCATCCCACAGCGTCTCGTAAAGCACCGGAATCAGGGCTACCAACTAACCGGTACACCCACACTGCTCAACGGTACAACGAGCCAACGGGCTAGAGGTTCAATACACCTAACCAATACTGATCCACATCTACACTCCAAAGTTCACGAGGTGGGTGGAAGAGAGTGCTTGGCACCAAAATTAGTCTCTACTCTGCGCATTCCCATCCCGAATGGCACGAGGGAAGAAAGAATACATATAAAAAGTAGTGCGGCATCTAATTACTCTAATCTTATCTCTCCTGTCATTGTGATGAAAGTAGAATTCTCATATTCACCAACAAATTCAGACGAAACCGACGTTGTCTGTTTGCCATACAGTCCCAGCCCAATCTGTGAATCAATTCTGTGACGCTTTCGTAAGGACTGTGGCAAGAAATCGCGAATCGAGCGGCTCTCCTCTGTACTCTCTCTGTACTGTGAACCAATCCCTTGCAATATGTACAGGGTGTTTCAAAAATGACCGGTGTATTTGAAAAATCAATAAAAATTAAACGAGCAGCCATATAAATACACCGTTTGTTGCAATATGCTTTCAAGCAGACAAACTTTCGAAATTAGTTACAATTTTCAACAACAGATGGCGCTGCAGTCTGGAAAAATCTAAGTTCTAAGGATTAAACCATGTTTTCACAGCAAACTTGCAATCTGTGAACAGCACACGCTTACAGCAGAAAGACGACTTACAGAATGGCGAACTCACAGACTGCGTTTACTTCTATATCTTTCAAATCGCCTGCAGCGCCATCTGTTGAAAATTGTAACTAATTTCGAAAGTTTGTCTGCCCGAAAATTTACTGTTGTCGCAAGCATATTGCAACAAACGGTGTATTTCTATCGCTGCCCGTTTAGTGTTTATTGATTTCTCAAATATACAGGTCATTTTTGAAACACCCGGTATCTCAACCGGTACAACAATAGTTATTCAAGGCGGGATGGGACTGGTGACTAGGAATGGGAAGGAATTCGGTCATGGTATTTCGAAGGCAGCATTCGATGGAGTAATTTTGGGTAAACCATGGATGCCCGGATGGGGATTACAACCCGCGTCCTCCCGAGTGCAAGGCCAGAACTTTAACCACTCAACCCCACGCTCGGTAACAAGGAACTGGAAGGAATTCGGCCATGGTATTTTGAAGGAACCATCCCCACATTCGCCAGCAGAGGTTTGGGAAAACAAAGAAAAACCCAAATTCGGAACGCGAGGCCATAACGTTATCGCTCGCCCAGCGAATCAGCCATATCAATAACTGAACAGTATGCTTTGTCTTCCTGAACAAACGAATTCTTTTTGTTAGTTATGCACATCGCTTTGCACTTTTTGTAATTTAGTTGCTACCGATGGAATCATACCAAAATAGTGTCCAGATCGCGTAGGATCATTAAGCAGTCGGCCGAATTCATTACTTGTCTTCAGACTACTGCATCATCAGGGAACAAGCTCAAACTGCTATCAACGTTGTCTCAGAGATCGTTTATAAAAATTACGAAAATTGAAAATTAGGATGCTGGAAAAACGGACAGATTAAATCAAGGAAACAATAGTTTGGTTTCTGAAAGCAAGGAAATATTTTTTCAGACAGGACTGTAAAGATAACTTGACTATACGTCCGGCTTTGGGCGGGACAGTCCCGCTTTCAGGTTGTCTGTCCCGCTATCTCCGGCGAGAGTAAAAACGTCCCGCTAACCCAAACAAAACGACAATTTAACATATCTATCTATTAAGGCCTAAAACAGACGATGCGGTTTTTGACGCGCGGCGGTCAAGTCGACGCACGGACCATTGCTGATCACGCAAGGATTAATTAGCAGCAGCGGGAACTGCACCACTTTCGGAACCTGCCAGAAACTGGTACTAACCCGTTGAAATTTACATCAATCGCTTCGTCAACATGTCCTCTTTACGTTTAGTGATCACATATTGCGGAAAAGTTTCCAAGAATTTAATTAAAAATGCCGAAATATGAAAGACTGAGCAACTGCTAAATGCTTTCAGCACTGCTGAAACAACATAAAAATTATCGGTACAGGGATCATTTCAACCTAAACAGTTTAGTTTTGTCATAGAAATCGTGGTTAGGTTGAAAAACGGCCTGGACCAAATGATAAAAAATTAAGAAATTTTGGCTATGCGGCATCCAACACGCAAAGGCGTATTTGTTTACAATGGAAGCAATCGATTATCTCTGGTTGCTCGTTGCTATGTAAGATGGCGGTCATCACCGTATTACAACTCAGATAAATATTGCGTTTTTGTCGATTTTGTGCGACTTTTTACAAAGGAGTAGAGCTGAAAAGGCTTGAAAACATTACAACAAAGGATTAAATCAACATTTTAAGAGACTGTCATTGATTTTTTTAACGTTGGCGGCATGTAACGGCCATTCGTCACGTCATATTTCGGCATTTTTAATTAAATTCCTGGCAACTTTCCCGCAATGTATGATCGCAAAACGTGAAGAGGACATGTTGACGAAGCGACTGATGTAAATTTCAACAGGTTAGTAGCAGTTTCTCGAAGGTTACCAAAGTGGTGCAGTTCCCGCAGCAGCCAAGGTATGGAAATGTTCGACGAGTTTTGTCTTATTTCCAACAACGTCACAGATCAAAAAATCACTAGCTGGAACGCTGAGAATGTTGCTGCTGAAGACCATTAGGCGGAATTATTTCACACTCTCAACTTTACGAACTTTCATATAACTAATGAGTTGGTTATGTGTCTGCCTGGAAGTACCGCACCTGTCGAAATAGATTTTTCTCTGATAAATAAAATACGGGCGAGTGGCAAAACACAGTTAAGTGTCGCAGTATTGAAA
>CM061918.1:124877311-124964811 GCA_031002005.1 Vandiemenella viatica
CCAAACGTACCGCAAGGTTCTGCTCTGGGTCCGCTACTCTCTACAGCTCGTATTGCTCTGCCGCTTACAGTTCCGAACTATCCACTTGAATATTACTTAATGTTCATATCTAGCGGCATATTTTTCATTAAATGACGAAGCATGGGAAACACACTACTAAAGGATTTGGTTTGGGAATCATTGGAAGAGCTAGGTGGGGGAAATTACTGTTAAGTATATATATAGGCGATGACGTCTCAATGGGAATTAGGAGAAGAATTTCGAGTAGTTTGGGGGAAAAAATACTAACTCTAATTTCAAACATATCGGAGTAGGATTTAAGTGTATATATATATATATATATATATATATATATACAGGCGATGACGTCTGAATGGGAATATGGAGAAAAATTTCGAGTAGTTTGGCTGAAAAAAAAATAGTAACTCTAATTCCAAAGATATCGGAGTAGGATTTTCTTTTTCCAAGGGTAATCTAAAAATTTCTTGACATACTATACAGATTGCATTGGTATCGACGCATTATTGTGTATGTCTAATGTCGAAACACTGTCGTAATATCTTGATCGGTGAAGACGTTTTCTGTAAATTTGATATCGTACAGCCGTTATATCGTTCGTTTAGGACGGAAAATCGTTGAATAGTTAGTCTGCTCCTTCAGTAATGAATAAATGGAGTACTGAATTCAGATGTGGTCATTTATTTCTTGAAACTGATCGAAACTTCATTAATTAGTCGTAATTTAATTAGTACGTCCTGTCACGGTCGCCATACAGGTTTACACGGTCGCCAAACTATTTAAACTTTTACCGAAGTATGTATTATACTTGTCAACTACAGGTTAGGGAGCGTGCATAAACCACGTAGCTCCATTTTGGCTTCCTGTGAACCCCCCTCCCCCCCACATAGCCTGATGTGGCTTTTGTTTGTACCCTCCCCCCCCCCCCCCCACGTAGCACGTAGCTTTTTTCCATATTGATTCCAGAAGTCATTTTGTACTGTTTTTTCTTGTCAGACTATCGTATATTACATCCGGGGATAATTAAACGATGGAAATAAATATTTACATGCTTCTGTGTGTTCTGTATCTCATTTTAACTGTGACAAATAATATGAAAGAGAAGCTACGTGGCCTGGCTCGGAACCCCCCCCCCTCCCCCCGCACGTAGCTCAACGTAGCTTTCCAGCCAACCCCCCCCCCCCCCTTCTAGACCGAGCCAGGTAGTTTATGCACAATCCCTTACTTCTCATATAACAAGAGCTTCGATAAATTCTTAATTTGACTTTTACTGCTTTTAAACACTAAGAAAAAGACATGTACAAACAAGAAATCATGCTTCTTTCTGAAAATTAAAATAAAATTATAAATGACTTAGCTTGGTTCTGGTTTCGTCCTACTACAAACCATCAACCTTACTATTCATTCGCGAAATTTTTTACATGAGCCGCTTAGATAAATTGTTATATGTTTTGCAATACTTGGTATCACAACCTTAGACCGTTGTGGAGGTGTTGATCCTTTCCAAATACTACTTAATCTGAATGATGCTTGGTTTAGCAATTTCGAGAATGCAATTGGAATTGAGATAATACACGTCCTGAGGCCAAAGACATGGTTCTAGCGCCTCAGACTACTTGTCGTGGCGGCGTCACCTATTGGCTTGCACCTGGCTTCGTGTCGCGGCGTGCGATATGGAAATCGATAGGCCCGGAGGCTGTCTGGGGAGCGGAGTAGCAGACACCGTAGACCTGCATAGGCTCGAGCATCTCGGGGTCTAGGTATTGCCATAGACAACACAACACAACAAAGGGAGGGCGTTGGTTCGAATCCCTGTCCTGCCATCCAGATTGCAACAATACCCGATGCTATAGACAGAAAGCCCTAGTCAGTCACGAGTACATAAGCCGTCACTGTTCTAAACAAACTAAAATACTATGAGAGATGTCTTTCCCGAGGTATCTTTGATATAAATTCTTCGCGGGTTTGCCACCGGATTACATTTTCTGCTGACGAGTGTAATCCATCTTCTTTTCATTTATAACAACCTCGGCTTTGGTTTACGCTGTGGCACACACACACACCCGAGCATTTTCTGCAAAATTACTTTATTTTGCAGTTTTGGTGAAGTTTTTGTCTTTTGACATTTCCTTCAATGTTACAAGATGCGTATCATTACTGTTGGTGTGTCTTTGTTTTCGCTCTGAGATATTTTAATTGTCTGTCACTATTGACAGGGGGCCTTTTGTGCTTGTCAAACGTGGTCGAGTACTGTCCCCAAATTGGCTATGATGGGATTCAGTGATTTTCTGGCGGCTCTGTAGAATGTTCTTGTTACTTTGAGGATTCGCTCCGAGAGTAATGGTATCCCTGCGGCTTCATGCAAGGGGGGCTGTAGGGAACCGGCATGGCACATGTAGTGCACGCCGAAGAGCGCGGTTTTGCATTATTTGCAGCCGTTTGATGCTAGTCTTGGAAGCATACCCCCACACTGGGCATGCATACTCAAGGATTGGGGCGTACGAGACTGCAATAGATGTTGACGCCGGGTGCTGGCTGACAAGGCACTGTCCCTGTTCAGCAGGGGGTAGAGTTCTTGAAGCCTAGTTGCCACTTTCCTTCTTACCTCTTGCGTGTGTCTTTGCCACGTCAGGCGAGAGTCAAGGACTACGCCGAGGTATTTAACTGTAGGTGACCATACGATATCTTCCCCGTTGAGGTGCAGGTTTGGTGTATGGTTTTCTCTCCCGATCACGCTTCCCCAGGCGTCTCGTGAATAATATTGCCTGCGTCTTGGCGGTGTTAAGCAAGATCCTCCATCTCCTGGCCCAAGCTTCTGTTTGTTGAAGGACCTCCTGGAGCCTCCTAATTGCTGCGACCTTGCACCTGTGTGCGGTGAAGAATGCCGTGTCGTCGGCGTAGAGGGCTGTGCGAACTGTGGCAGGGGCTGTATGTCGGCAGTGTATAGGTTGTATAACACTTGGGCCGAGTACCGACCCCTGTGGTACACCGGCGTTGATGGGTCTACGAGATGAGATGCCGCTGCCGACTCGTACTTGGAAGGATCTCCCAGAAATGTAGCTTTTGATGAGCTTTACAGAGGGCCGGGGATTGCCCTGTGTGTAAAGCTTGAATAACAGCCCACTGTGCCAAACTGAATCGAACGCACGGGCCACGTCGAGAAGAACTAGCGGGCAATAACCTCTGTGGTTATAGGCCGCGGTCGCACGCTCGACGATTCTCATGATTTGCTGTGTTGCAGAGTGACCCCTTTGGAATCCAAATTGATAATCAGGGATTATATGCTCCCTGTTAATGTGGGCCTCCAGTCTCTTGAGTACAAGTCGTTCTAGTACCTTACTAATTGACGAAAGCAAACAGATTGGTCGATAATTTTGGGGGAAGAGGGTGTTTTTCCCCGGCTTTGGTACTGCAACCACCGTGGCCCGTTTCCAACAGCGAGGGAAGAGCTGGCTGCTTATGATAATGTTGAATATATCAGTGATGTGGTCGACGACTTGTTGGGGAAGATTTTTCAATAGTTGGTTACTAATATTGTCGATCCCAGGAGCCTTCCTAGGATGAAGCCGGTTTATAATGCTGCGAACTTCTTCAGGTGTTATTTCGTCTATGGTGTAGTCTTCATCATCAACTGAGAGGAATCTGGTCAGTCGACGACGGATGTCCGCAATTTCATCCTCATCATAGTCCTGAGCGGATCTGAATTGCCGCTCAAAATGATCTGCCAGTGCATTTGCTTTGTCCTGGTCGCTGAACACTATGCCCCTTTCACCGTGCAGCGGTGGTATTTTTGTTTTCCTCTTGGTGAAACGCCTTGTTTCTTTCCATAAGGTACCGTCACTAATTTGGAGGGTGGCTAAGCGTGCGGACCATTCTCTGTTGCGGTGATCTTGGATCGCCGCCTTCAGCTCTCGCTGCAGCCGATTGAGTAGGCGTCTGGTGTCGGGACGTCTGGTTAGGTGCCATTCTCTGGCAACTCTGTTTTTGTGTCGGATCTGCGCCAATAGGTGTGGAGGTAGTTGGCGCGATTGACTTCTGTCGACCGCTGGAGGCGTGGCTCTGTTTGCAGTGTCTAAGATGGTTTTTGTGACCTGTTTGATGGCTGACTCAAGGTCATGGCGTCAATAGGGTCGCAGTCTTATCATGGATTCCGCTACATCTGCTCGGAAGCTGTCCCAGTTGGTTGATTTGTAATTGGGATGATTTATAGTGGCTGGTCTCCAGGGGCCGAGGTCGATTTCAATTATGACCGGCGAGTGTCTGAGGATAGCCTGTTCATCGTGGTGGTGGAGACGTAACCAGTGATTCCTCGTGTCATAACGATGTCCAGGACGTCCGGTCTACCACCATTCCAAGGATGATGTGTAGGCTGCTCTGGTCCCCAGACTAGTAGGTTGTGCCGACGTGCAATTCTGTGTAGTTGCTGCCCTGCAGTGTTGGTCACTCTGGAGTTCCAGTCAGTGTGTTTAGAATTTAAGTCTCCCCCTATGAGGAGTTTGCCTCGAAAGTTTAATATTTGGGTGAAGTCATCTTCGATTAGTCTTCTGCTCGGTGGTCTGTAGGCAGAGACCACCGTGACTGGCCCGCTACTGGTTTGCACCTCGATAGCCTTTGTTTCCAGCTGCTCTGTCTGGGGCGAAAGCAGCTCATGATGAGGGATGCCGTGTTTGATGTAAATTGCAAACACACGCCTCTGGCTGTTGGTCGATCTTGCCGGTAGCAGCAGTAGTTGGCAACTGTGGCTCTGAGGCCATGTTTGAGATGTGTCTCAGACACGAGGCATATGTCTATATCCTCGTCTCGTAGAAATTGTCTGAACTCACCAATTTGTGAGTGGATGCCGTCAGCATTCCAAATGCACATGGTTAGTCCTTGTATATGCGTTCTAGCCATTGTGGGGAGAAAGGTTGCCAGGGTTGTCGGTTGTTAGGGCCGTCTTAACTGCGGTTGCTATGTCCGCGGCTAGTTGGTCGAATTTAGTGAGAAGCGTTGTCACCATGTTGAAAAGGTTGCCTACTATTGTTAGCATTTGGTCCATCGTCCCTCCATTCGCAGAATCAGAAGAATTTCTGTTGTGGTTACAATTTTGGCATTGTTGGCCAGGTTTGGGATGGCTGCTCTTGTTGGCTGCAGGTTTTTTGTTTCTCTTGGGTTGACTTTGACCAGTGACGGCTTCAGCAAAGGAGGTGATTTCCGAGTGGTCGATTGGCATTTGTGCCTCACTCTTCTTGCTTCCTTTTTGCTGGCCTTTGCCATTCTTCTGAGGTGGGTTCTGGGCGTTATTCTTATCTTCTAGTTGGCGCCTGTGTTGGTTGGTAGCTGATGATTCCTGGGCAGGTGTTTCTTCCGCCTTCTTCTCTGCGTTCGTCTTCTTCTGCTCCTTGTTTGTCTGGGTAGAGGTGACACCCCGTTGTCTATCTCGGGCGCGTTTGAACGCTGGACACCCCTTATAGCTCGCGACATGGCTGCCTTTGCAGTTAGCGCATGTCGGGGCGTTTTCACCCTTCCTCATGGTGCAAGCGTTGGACAGGTGCGCCCCTGCGCACTTGACGCACACTGGGGGCATGTTGCAATGTCTCGCAACATGCCCCAGGGCCTGACAATTATAACATTGAACTGGGCCATTGGAGGACCTCAATTTTTCTACTTTAATCCGTAGGGACATCAGTACTTCCAGTTCAAACACTTTCCTGTTTTGAGGCCGATCTGGAAGCACCACAAGGAAAAGAGGCATTACTTCAGAGCCGCCAGGTCTCTTTAGTTGTGTTACTGTTCTTATGTCGAGTCCCAGCTCCTCTAATTCTTCCTTGATATCTTCCGGTGGCATGTTCGAGGGCATGCCACGGACGACGATCTTCAGTAACTTTTCCGCCGCGGACGGGAATGTATAATAAGGTATTTTCCTCCGCTGCAGCACTGCGGTGACGTCCAGGTAATCTTCAGTGTTGGATAATGTCAGTTTGACTTTATCTCCACCGGCGGACTTGGCTTGGAAAGGCCGCCCGTTCAGTGTTCCTTTCACCATCTGGTACAGTTCCTTGTATGTGTTGGGGTACTGTACCACGATGGGCGGGATCTGCTGTTTGGAGCTCTGCTGCTGCTGTTGTTGTTGCTGCGGCTGCTGATGCGGCTGCTGTTGTTGCTGCTGCGGCTTCTGTTGTTGCTGCTGTTGCTGCTGTGGCTGCTGTTGTTGCTGCTGTGGCTGCTGGTGTTGCTGCCGTAGCTGCTGTTGTTGCTGCTGGAGCTTCTGCTGTGGCTGTGTTTGTTGCTGCTGCTGTTGTTGTTGATGATGCTGCTCTGGTTCTTCCTGGATCAGCACGTCATATGGGTTGCTGAGTTCAATTCTGCCAGGGTCTAGAGTAGGTGGAGGTTTACAAGTGCGACGCGCCTCCGTGAACCCTGCACCGTCTGTTTGGTCCCCAGCTGAACTTGTTTTTCTGTTCTTGTTCGTGGATTTACCGCGAAACGGGAAAGTGGCGGATGGTTCCGGGAAACTGAAGGCACCGATGACTTTCTTCTTTCCCGCCTTCTTGTCTTTGCTGGTCGTGGCGAGCTGCGACACAGGGATGCTGAGTTTACTATGGCTGGCTCTCTTCTCACTCCTCGACATCTTCGCTTTACCACCGAGGAGCGGTGAGGTGCATCGCTTAGTTGCGCGGGAGTCAAGTCCGTGGGCAGGCCCGGTTGTCGATTGCGTTGTGTGGATGGTCCCAGTAGTATCCATATTCGAATCCGAGTTCGGTTGCCAGGTTGTCGTACCATCTTGCGTAGCCGTCCTATTCATATCCGTTGCCAAGTCCGTTTCCGTTAGCCGGGTCGTCAACGTGGCCGCTACTGCCGCCGGCAAAGCCGAGTGCGGTGGGGCACTCGGCCCGCCTGGCGCGACAGCGCGGCAAGCACTTTCCTCATCGCACATCCTCACTCAGCGAATGCCAACTCGGAACTGACTGAGCGGTTTACGCTGTGGAGCCAACTTTCAGTACAACGCTGGTGTATATCTCCACCTGGTTCCGCAACCGACCAATCACAGTCACGGATGGTTACGTCATTGGAGTCAGCCGATCGGACGTCGACAAGAACTTCCCTTCACTCTGGGACTAAAGTTTTCCCAGAAGATTGTGCCCCCTGGCAATGATCCTGGCTCGCTTCTGTTCCGCTATTCAGTTCAGTTTTTGTTGTTCCTTTAGATACAACGGACCTGATGATGGCGGCAGTGCAAGTCGCCGAAAGCTCATTAGCAGAAAATGTAATCCGGCGGCAAACCCGCGAAGAATTTATATCAAACTAAAATACTTTTAATATGCTTCAGTTTCAATGAGAGGGGCTATTCCAGCCAATTCACACCCAATAGATCCACGAAATTCAATTTATTGTATATCCTTCAGTAATCAAACACAAATTTCGTCACAAAGTACTTGACCTATCAGGAAAATTCTTTCTTACAGGCCAAAGACCCATTTAGACGACCCGTTCCAGATCACCCTGTTCCGTTCCCGTTCCCGATCTCACTTTCCTCCCGTCGACAGTGTTGCATTTAGACGACCCGTCGGCCGGCCCGATCTGGTACTACCGTACTAGCGGCCCACCACCACGCGTATATCCTGTTGCACTGCACGTTCCATGCAATAGTAATACTAGTAATAAAATTAGTCAGTTACAAATTTTATCAAATTTCTAATATTTAAATTAAATACGCGTAACACGTCAAACTTATAGCTACATATATACTACATAATAATAATTCCGTGTGGACGTAATGACCTGGTAACGGGGTTTCTGCTGGCTGCGCTTTCCGCCCATGTCTAAGGAGCCTTAACCCTAACCCGGTAGTCCTACCTGGTACAAGGGACCTACTGTTTAACGAGGAATCCGAACCACGGAAGCGTTCTGGCGTACTTCACATTACACAGCAAGCTGTGCCAGAGGTATGTTAAGGGTCTATGAATATTCCCGCCGGCCAGTTCGAATCCGGGCGCGGGCATGGATGTTTAAGTGTTGTGTGTCTGTGTGAATGTCCTGTCCATACATTGGAAAAAATACAATATATATACTGGATGACGACTTATACACTGACCGCTATAATAATTACATTGAGCTGGCTGTATGGCCTCCGTTGCCAAATACAAAAAAAAAAAAAAAAAAAAAAAAATTAATAATAATAATAATAATTCCAGCCAAGACAGGGATTCGAACCGGGGTCCTTTCGTTTCCCAGTCAAATACCTTAACCACTTAACTTACCAAACCGCCTTATTTTGAAGAATACGTGTGCTAAATTATATCAAAACTGTGTGTTTGTATGAACAATGTTGACAGAAATTAAGGTCATAGGGGAAAGGAGGAGAGTGTATCAGTTTTTGTATATCAAACGTAAACAATACTTTTCTATTTGTTTTTAAGTATATCTATGCAAAGTTCTATAGAAATCAGATAAAAAACTGTGTGCTTATATGAAGAATATTGCCAAACAAACACAATTTGATTTTTATATATTAGATACAAGTATAAATATACTTTCATTGTTGTCATACTTATAGCTACAGATATACTGTTAACATTAGCATGTTGGAACGCGAATTCATAAGATTTTAACCTCCCCCCCCCCCAACGCACAAATCACACAACCAACTTTTAGCGACGATTCGAGCATACGGTAAATCGGATCAGATTTGCGAATTGATACGTGATTTTTTAACTGGTCGATCACAGTATGTCGTTGTTGACTGGGAAGCCTCTTCTAAGCTACATGTTATTTCTTCAGGCGTTCCTCAAGGAAGTGTAAAAGGACCACTTCTTTTCTTAATTTTTATAAAAGATCTAGGTGACAACATTAAATGCTGGTTTCGATTGTCTGCCGACGATGCAGTTATCTATAGGGAAATAAGATGCTCCGACGATTGCTTAGAAATTCAGCTCGATTTTGATGCTATTTCCGAATGGTGCCGTAAATGGCAGCTTACACTTAATTGCAAAAAGTGCAAGGCAATACAAATAAGTAACAAAAAGAATCAGGTTGTTCGCGAGTACAAAATAAACAATTCAGCTGTTGACACGGTTGATTCCCTGAAGTATCTGGGGGTGATAGTACAAAGCAACATGAAATGGGACATGCACATAACTTCCGTCGTAGGCAGGGCGAATTCTAAATTGCGATTCATAGGTCGTTTTTTGAGGAATTGTAATACTCATACAAAGGAGATAGCGTATAGAACACTAGTGCGTCCGCATCTGGATTACTGTTGTGGGGTTTGGGATCCGTATCGCAAGGTTCTGATTTACTCAGTGGAGAGGGTGCAGAGGAGAGCCGCTCGATTCGTGACTGGTTGCTACGGCCCTTGTGAAAGCGTCACAGATTTGATGCATAGATTGTGCTGCGATCGTTTGGAAGACAGACGACGTTATTTGCGTTTGAATGTTTTGGAGAATATGAGAAATTCTATGACCTACGAGTGCAGTGAGATACTTCTTCCGCCAACCTATTTGGATCCCAATGAGCGGGGGGATAAGATTCGAAAAATAAGATGCCGTACCGATGCTTTTATGTATTCCTTCTTTCCTCGTGCTATTCAGGATTGGAATGCGCAGGTTTAGGATTTCTTGCTTAGCACCCTCTGCCACCCACAATGTTTGTGACTTGCAGAGTATGGATGTAGATGTATATGTACCAAGGTGGTAACAGGAAGTTGCGAAGTCATAGATTTACCCCTGTCAAAACATCGCCTAATCAGCCTATATAAGTTTTTACTTCAAATATATACAGGGTGATTGAAAAAAAAAAGTGGACAAAATGACATGGTAGATCTGTTATACAATAAGGATCAAAAATCGCATAGCAACAGAGGGTCGCAAACGCCTGTAGAGGGCGCTAGAGGCACGAGAGGGCGTTGCGATACAAACACGGTCCCTTGGATTTTTTCTTGTGGGGATTTTAAAAGTACTTGTGTATGAAACACCTGTTGAAACGCCTGAAGACTTGGTAGGAAGAATCGTTGCGGCAGCCGGATGTGTTCGAGATACACCTGGTATCTTTGAGACGGTGCGCCGTTCCATGCAACGGAAATGCCGGGCTTGTATCGATGCATCTGGCAAAAACTTTGAGCATCTGCTGTAGGCTCAACATTTGGCTTGCATTAGTCGCATGTGAGTGGGTAATTATCAATAAAATGATCTGTAATGGTTTTGTTTCTTCTCTTTGTGTCAGTATTATTTTAGACTCCCTGTAGCGGCTCCGGATCGCAGTTGCGACCCTCTGTTCCTACGCGATTTTTGATTCTTATTGTATGACTGATCTACCATGTCATTTTGTCCACTTTATTTTGAATCACCCTGTATATTACCGCCACCATTTACCGACGAGGCCGAGAACTTATCGAACTAGCCTCGTATTTCTTTTGACGAGAGCACGCCTGGATGATTAAGCAAACCTACCTTAAATGCTGGTAGCTAAGCGGGCGATTGAATCTGAATTCAACCTGTCTAACACAGTACAGTGCTTCGAACAACCGGTGTACCATAGTACAGTGCTTTGAGAAGCGGCCAGGAAATGAAGACATCACATCCAAGGGTCGGTGTCTAATAATGAGCTCGTGTCTCCAGGAAATTGCTCTCAGCTGCAGTTAACTCGAGCTCCACTCTACGTGGAGAGAGGCGTCAGAGGAAAATGGGGTAATTGCAGGAAGAATGAGCGGCCAAGCAAACCGCTCCCGCAAACCAGAGTACCTATACAAACACTAGCTTTACCCGCTACTTCGTACGCGTGGACATAAAATTTTATTGCTAAAAATGGATACGGAAAGATATAAGATACTTAAAAGGCCCATGATTCATGCGACGTAATAAGGGGAAAAAAAGTTTGCCGTTGATGCTATTATTTTTCGTGAAATAAAAACCCTGGACGACTCCGCTTTGTTACAAGCCTATGTTATCAAAATAATCGCATGGTGCAAAGACTAGCGGCTGGAGTTAAACGCTAAAAATTGCCAAGTCATGCATATATGCGATTTTCTAACTGGTCGGTCATAGTACGTCGTTGTAGACGGGGAAGCCTCTTCTAAACTAGATGTTACTTCGGGCGTTCCTCAAGAAAGTGTAATAGGACCACTCCTTTTCTTAATTTTTATAAACGATCTCGGTGACAACGTTAATTGCAGGATGTGATTTTTGGCTGATGATGCACTTATTTATAGGGAAGTGAGGTGCTCCGACGATTGCTTAGAAATACAGCGCGATCTGGATGTTATTTCGGAATGGTGCCGTAAATGGCAGCTTACACTTAACTGTAAAAAGTGCAAGGCAATGCACATAAGTAATAAAAAGACCCCGCTTGCTCAGGATTACAAAGTTAACAATTCAGTTGTTGACACTGTGGATTCCCTGAAGTATCTAGGCGTAACAGTAAAAAGCAACATGAAATGGGACTTCCACATAACTTCCGTTGTAGGCAAAGCTAATTCCAAACTACGATTCATAGGACGTATTTTGAGAAGTTGTAATGCTCATACAAAGAAAATAGCGTACAAAACACTAGTGTGTCCGCATTTGGAATACTGTTGTGGAATTTGGGATCCGTATCGCAAGGAATTGATTGACACATTAGAGAAAGTACAGAGAAGAGCCGCTCGATTCGTGACTGCTAGTTACAGTCCTTACGTAAGTGTCACAGAGCTGATTCGTGGGTTGGCGGGCAGACGACGTCGTTTTCGTTTGAATTTGCTGGAGAATATGCGAAAATCTTTAAGTTACGAGTGCAACGAAATACTTCTTCCGCCAACCTATATAGGTCGCAAAGACAGGAGGGATAAGATTAGAGAAATAAGATGCCGTACTGATTCATTTATGTATTCCTTCTTTCCTCGATCTGTTCGGGATTGGAATGCGCAGAATTAGGATTGGTGCTTAGCACCCTCTGCCACCCACAGTATTTGTGATTTGCAGAGTATAGATGTAGATGTAGATGTAGATATGTAAAAAAGCGATACCCTTTAGCTCTGAACATGTAATTTCGTTACGAGTATGTTGACGTGCTGCTCACGTTTACATGATGTGTTGGTACTACTTGAGTCACGTTGAGCAATATTTTGTACCTAGCGTGGTGGATAAATGGTAGTGCTATGGCTTCACATTCGGAAGGACGCCAGTTCGATTTTTTTTTACTTATGGCTTTATGTCTCGTTGAGATCATTAGAGACGGAATGCGACTGTGGACAAAGAACGGGAAGGAATTCGGCCATGGCCTTTTAGAAGAAGCATCCCGGCATTCACGTGGAGTAATTTGGGTAAACCATGGATAAACCCAAATCTGGATGTCCGGAAGGGGATTCAAGCAGGCGTCCTCCGGAACGCGAGGCCAGAGCGTTAACCACTCACCCACCACGATCTGTCGACAGTTCGAATCCTCGTCTGGGCATCCAGATTTGGGTTTTTTCATGATATCGCCAAATCACTCCAGGCGAATGCAGGGATGGTTCCTACAAAAGGCCATGGCCAAATTTCTTCCAGTTCCTTGCTGGAGTTCCTTCCCGCCTCTAAAGACCTTGACGTTAATGAGGTGTAATGCCAGAAGCAATATTTGTTAAGAATTCATTATTTCGATCTTTCCCCTTTTTTTGGTTCGATCTTTACTGCTCCTCGACGTCGAAGTAGAACCGGGATAGGACTGAGGAATAGGGAGGAATTCTGCCATGGCCTTTTGAAGTAACCATCACGGAATTCGAATGGAGTTACTTCGGAAAACTGAAATGCTAGACGGGGATTCGAACCCGCGTCCTCCCGAATGTGAGGCCAGAGCGTTACCGCTTACCCACCACACTCAGTAATTTTTCAAATTGTTCTTGCTTGCTTGTCGTAATTTTAGTTCCTGCATCGGAAAATTCTCTTATTTCTTCGACTACATTGATCTTGTTTTATTTAGCCTAATGTCAGTGTAATAGCTTCTAATACAATTGATGCCTTTTGTCTAGCTTTGATCAATGTCAAGTCTAATAGTTTACGCCGTTCTGTTATTTCCCTGGATTCTCTCTCTTATCAAACAGGATAATGTCATCAGGATACTTGCTGAATCCTTACGCCACGTCAACGTTTTACTACAGTATTACCAAACCACTTTGCCGGCCCTGGCAGTGTAGCGGCTAGCACGCTGGTTTCACATTGCAAGGGTCGCCGGTTCGAGTCCGGCCTCGGGCATGGGTGGTTTTAATTAAGTGTTGTGTTCGTCTTGTGCTGTCCTCACTGTAGTGTCCATAATATCATAATTAAAACAATACACCAATTGGTAAAAACACAAATTGGAGCTGGTTGAATGGTCGCAAAGTCCAAAGACCACATAAAAAAAAAAAAACCACTTTTTCCTGTATCATAGACCAGCGTACATTTAGTTCTTTTCGTTTTTAATATTAATTTATTCTAGTTTTTCACCAACATTTCTGACGTTCTGTAGGTTTTAATAAATTAAAAAAAAAATTAAATAAATAAATCGTTTTATGTTTGTATTCACAGCTGGAAGACGATTATAGTCAAGAACTTGTACCTAGAGAGTGGATTTCCTTAGTTCGTGGACCTATTTAGGAATAAGCTGAAGTTAGGGCAGAAAACAGACAAACGACAGTTTAATACATTGTTTAAATTATGCTAACAAGTGATGCATATACGATATTAATAAAATTAAAAAAAAAGCTCACATCCAATTTCCAAGGTACTTTATCTTTAATCTGTACACATATTTCCCCGTTTTACTGGCATATATACCTGTATATTGATTATTAATTCCCAGAATGTACTCAGTTTTAGTACCGAAACGCTTATGGGGTGATCTCAAATGTTAGTCAGAAACGTCCAAGTCCGCGTTCAGATTCTAACCAGTTACTCTAAGAAGTCTTAGTACACTAGTTAGTTCAAATGCGACTACGACCAGGCTTAATGTTTTACTTTCAATAATGATCAATGCAGTCAAAAATTCGTATGAAGTAATTAACCCTTCTGAATTCATTTCAATTCTTGAAGTGATTACTTATGGCCATCGGAACCATATAATAGTTGTGTTTGCTTTATGCATCCAACATAAGGCTAAGCTGGTATAACGTGACTGCGAGAATTTCCTCTGGTATAGCTTTTATTTGTGGTTTTAACCGGTGCGTATCTCAAACTCGCGTTTTCATTAGTAGGTTGGTAAATAAAGCAAGTTGGTGTGGTCTTGCGACAGGGTGACAAAGTTTCAGTTTGTCTCGCAATCCGCCTCTGTATCGGTTGGTTCTAGCGTATGACATGAATCATTTTAAGATACGATAAAGATATTGGTGGGAGTGTACAAGGCATGTAATGGTGTTGAGGCTTGTAATCGTATTACTGGTAGGGGAGTTAAGAGCAGTGCTTGGAAGAGAAAATAAATTACGAAGATAAACGCAACACAATTTATCAAAACACTGAAAAACTCATAACGGCTAAAAAAAGTTGCATGGGGAAACTGTAGTCAAAGAATAATAATAAAAAAAATTAAGAAAAATCCTACAAAACTTCGCGAGAGTTCTTTTTCAAAAAATGTCTTTCATAAAATACTAAGATACGTCGTTATGAAACAGTTCTGAAACCAGTGGTTTTGTATGCAGCCTAAAACTCGATCCTGAATGTCGATAAAGGACTTGGGAAAATTGGAGAAAAAATTATTAGAGGAATTCTGGGTCCCAACTTAAAGAATGACATCCATCAAAAAAGATCCAACAAAGAAGTTTACAAAAAAATAGAGAAAATCACCGAAACAATCCGCAAAAGACAGACACGATTCTAAGGTCACCTAAAACGAATGGAGGTGAACAGACTAAAAAAAAAAAAAAAAATATTTTTAACTAATTTGAGTCAAGACCCGAACTGTAATGCTCTGGTTTGTAAATATTGGAGAAGACTTCCATTTGATGGAATTAAAACTAGAAGATGGTTTCAATAGAGATCTTTTTCGGAAAAAGTTACTGACGAATGAGATAAGCCGAGACGAACACTCCGAAAGAAGACGCGGTACACTCTGGACAGAGGAGCGCAAACAGGAACAATCAAAAGGAATGAAGGACTTCTGAGTCCAAGAGAAGAAGAAACTCGCTGCCATGTAAACAAAGGCTTAACGTGGTCCTAGTTGGCCGCTGCGAATATATATATATATACTAGCATTTGCCCGCTGCTTCACGCGCGCGTTCCTTGGCAGGTGTAGAAATTATTTACCGATTTTATTCTCTTATCAGACATTAACGTGGAAAGGCATGAACTGTTAATGTATTCTGAATAGTTTCGTTTGTTTCGGTTAATACGTTAGGTTCGGTTTTCATACTGATGTCAGAGAGTTGTTTTATTCATATTTTAACGTGATGCAATTGATTCAATAGTAGAAAAGGTTCCTGAAAAATTAACAATAGTAATTCGTGGTTGTAATTATTGTGCGAAGTATAAACATTTATTGTTTAGAAAGGCTTTCACGGTTCAAACGACATTCTTTCTTCTGTGCGCTTTCAGAAGCTATGGATTTAGCGTATAGAACCCGGTTGGTTATAGGTCAATCGCTTTTCTCGGTGCAGGTTACTTTCAGGTTGCTCTAGCTATTTCATCTCGTTCTCTTTGACGTTGCAGACGATGTTGTCGGTCTATTTCACTCTCATTTAGCCGATTTCGGCGACATCTTTTAGCTGCAGAAGTTGACCCCGACCGATTAGATCTCTTTCGCAAGGGCATATCATAAACTTTTATACTTACCCAACTCACAGCACTAACAATTAAAACGTTTTCACAGCTGTAATTATCACTATGCGTGAACTTTGGCTGCGAGTATATAGATGAGCATAAACTTGGTTACAATATAGAATATCTGTGGTAGTAATAAATAATATTATTTCTGAAAGCAATATTTAACTCAGCTAAAACATAATATTTTTAAATGCTGATATGGAGGATTCCACGTTAACCGTGGAACCGAAAATTTAAATGGATATATAACAGTTGTAACATTAACAAAGCTGATATTATAATCATTATGTGTAATTTTTTTTGCGATTTTATGTGTAAACTTTGCCTGGGATTATATAGCTAGGTATAAGCTTTGTTAAGGATGTATCTGTGGATATAATGAAAAATATTGTTTCCATGATACCTAACTAAAAAAAGTTTATTTTTAAATGTGGATACCGAGGATTGCAACATAACCACGGTGCCATAAATTTATGTAAATATAGCAGTAATCTACGACTTAGTCCTCTTGGAAGTGTGGTGAAATATAAAAATTCGTTACCAATAATCACAGCATCTCAATTTTTCTGATTTATTTATTTTTTGTTGTTTTTTATTTTTTGTTGTTTGGATATTGGTTTTATTTTATGTTGATACACCATCAATTATTCCTGCTTTAAAATAGAAATTTACGTGAATTGGAGCTACTCTTGATTTCAACTCGTCGTATCATTACTGTCTTTATTTCAGTCAGATATAATTAATCCAAAAATGTCGAGTTGTGATCATGGTACAGTTTATGTAGTAACGTGCATGTAACTGAAACAATTATTTCTGAGTGGCAACATTATGGCAAGTTGTGAATCGCTTGAAATGCAACCTGACAGCTGATATGATGCTTTGTGATAATCTACGCGGTGTAGCATTAGGATATGAAACATTTTTAATTTAAGTTTCTTTCAATATAGCCGTATTTTCTATGTAATTATTTCAGTCGCATGTAAGTACCTGGCGAAACAACAGCCTGGACCAGATGACAATTGACTCGTTTTGTTTAGCATCAGGCATAACGGGTTTAGTTTTAAAATTTACGCGGTGTAGAATTTTAGGATGCCTAGTTAAATTTGAAATAAAAATTCGTTACCAATAATCACAGCATCTCAATTTTTTCTGATTTATTTATTTTTTGCTGTTTGGATATTGGTTTTTATTTTATGTTGATACACCATCAATTATTCCCGCTTTAAAATAGAAATTTACGTGAATTGGAGTTAATCTTGGTTTCAAATCGTCGTATCATTATTGTCATTATTTCAGTCAGATATAATTAATTCAAAAATGTCAAAATGGATCACGGTACAGTATATGTACTAATGTGCATGTAACTCAAGAAATTATTTCTGAGTGGCAAAATTATCTCAAGTTGTAAATCGATTGAAATGCAACCTGGACAGTGATGACAGCTGATATGCTTTGTTATAGGCCAAAGGGACGATGCTTTTAGCTTTATAATTTACGCGGTGTAGCATTAGGATATGAAAATTTTTTATTTGAGTTTCTTTCAATATATACGTATTTTCTATGTAATTATTTGAGTCGCATGTACCTGAATTTTCGGATGCCTAGTTATATTTGCACGTTATAGCTACGAGACATATTAATCGAATAAAGTACTTCCAAATATGTGCAATTCCGCACAAGTCATTATGAAAGAAGTATGTTTTATTACTTGCTGATATTTATAATAGCTGTTTTTCAGACATCGCTCTTCGAGAAAAAACTGAATTTCGTATTAAGTATTGGCTTATTGTGGCTTTATTGTTCAGCGATCACGTAGCAATTTTGTTCCAGAGACAAACTGTATAACAGTCTACCAGAGACAATACATGTCTTCCATGTTAGTAATATATAACTTTTTCGTAATTCAACAGACCTGTTACGATTCAAGTAAATGCTGATTATACTTGATTCACGTATTCTTTTTATTTTGAAGTACTGCGGTCCAGAAAAATGAATCGCAGAAGTAAAAAAAAAAAAAAAAAAAGGTAAATCCTAAGTTCTCTTTATGAAAGGAGTGACCGTCTGAATGTGTATAATTATCTGTGGTCTACAGTTTCACATTTCTGAAGTTTTTTACTGAGTTGCTTCTTCCCATGGTACATATTAGTCGTTAGCTACTTCTGCAGATGTTGATCAGTAACATTAGCTTTAAAAATTTGGAAACACCATGCAAATTGATGCGGTAGTTTTTGCGTTATTAGAGATCAAGCCTCACTACAAATGCAGCTTGCTTACAGATTTATAATAGTATAGATATAATGGCTGTGGAGGTAAATTGTTGCTGGAGCATATGCTTCTTCGTAGTTTTTTTTTAAACTGCTTTACGTCTCTCTAACAGCGAGGTCTTTAGAGACGGGAAAGGATGGGAGGCAAGGAATGGGAAGGGATTCGGCCATGGCCTTTTGAAGGAAGCATCCCGGCATTTGCCTGGAGTGATTTGGGAAACCATGGAAAACCCAAATCGGTTGCCCGGACTGGGATTCGAACCGCCGTCCGCCCGAATGCGAGGCCAGAACGCTAACCATTACACCACCACGCTCAGTTTCATCGTATTTAAATTAAACTTTGTTAAAATTCGTGGATTGGAACCCGGGACCCTGAACTTTGAGAGCAAGCGACTTATCCAGTGAGCTCACCACGCATTGTGATCGAAGGTTAAACTTTGCAGCCATACAAGCCACGTTGATTTAATTTTCGACTGATGATGGCGATTTTAATTAATTGCCGCCCCCTCATCATAATCCACCGCTGTGTCCGCCAGGTGTAACAAATATACGCCTCGATTGGTCCTCTAATTAGTGCTCTAATTAGCCGCAACTGAATGCAGTATTACTCTTGTTGGTGCAGAATGATGTTGTAATTTGACGATTCTCAGTCACACTCCAAATTCGAATTTTATTAATATTAGAATAAATTTGATAAAACTCGGGTGTCAATTCTGTATATGTAAGACTGGAGATTTTCTCGGCGTTGTAAATGAATAAAATTTTCTCGGGTAACTAGCCGAGTTAGTCCATCGTTTGACCACGACGTTTCGGCGGTCACAATCTCTGCCGCCATTGTCACTTGACAATGGCGGCAGAGAACGTCGTGGTCAAACGATGGACTAACTCGGCTAGTTACCCGAGAAAATTTTATTCAATTCTGTATATGTTTCATTCAATATGCAAAACAAACTATGAATTAAAATGAATGGATATCAGGCACTGTGGAAGTAAGGTGTTATTTCGAGCCGTCCTTTGTCGGAAACGACGGTCGGTAATCTCCAAGGCGTTAGTATGTCGGCGTCAGATAAAAGGCTGGATGTACAAAAGTGTTTTCCTTTTGGGTGGTAGGCCTGTCGGCAACGCCCAGGTAGCCGCCGGACTCTAAAGGCGCGTTCCCACGATCCCTTGTAACGAAGGCGAGACGGGACGGGACCTCATTAGCCGAAGTGTAGGGACGATCACGGGCCGCAGGTTAGTCCTAGCTTACCTCGCCGCCACCTCCCCACCACGTTTCCTAGTGTCGTTTGGCACAGAGCTCTTTACAGTAACAGAAGGGGTGCGCACCGCTGCTGCAAACCGTTGGCAACAGCGCACCGCTACACACGCCTGTTATGTTTACCGACTCAGAGTGGGTAGCTGCGTCTCGTCTCCGCTAGCAGAGGCGGCCCTGTTCCCATGGCGTATGGTTAAGTATTCGTCCCGTACTGTTTTCTCTTGTCAGACTATTGTTAATTACATAGGGAGATAATAAACTAAGGGAAATAAATATTCACATGCTGTTGTGTGTTTTGTTCCTCATTTTAAATGTGAAAAATGTTATGAAAGGAAAGCTACGTGGCCTGGCTCGGAACCCCCCTCCCCCCACGTAGCCTAGCGTAGCCTTCCAGCCAACCCCTCCCCCCCCTGGACCGAGCCACGTAGTTTGTGCACGCTCCCTTATGGTCGGAAGAGCGGATACACCCTCCCTAAAGTCGGTTTTTGGATTTTGGGCCAAAATAATCCCCTAAAATCGATTGTTTGCTATAGCCCTTATGAAAGCGTCACAGAATTGATACTTAGATTGGGCTGGGATCGTTTGGAAGGCACACGACGTCATTTGCGTTTGAATTTATTGGACAATATGCGAAATTCTGTGACCTACGAGTGCAATGAGATGCTTCTTTCGCCAACATATTTAGGTCGAAATGACTGGAAGGATAAGGTTCGTGAAATAAGATGCCGTACTGATGCTTTTATGTATTTTTTCTTTCCTCGTTCCTTTCGGGATTTGAATGCACTGAATTAGGATTGGTGCTTAGCACCCTCTGCCACCCACAGTTTGTGAATTGCAGAGTATGGATGTAGATGTAGAGTTGTAGACCTTTTTTTTTTTAGCTCTGCAATTCTACAAGAATTTCAGAACCTCACGTGAGATTTCCGTTGAGCCCCCTCTCCCCCTTGGTGAGTGAGGTTTCGTGAGATTTCGCCGGAAACCCCCCCCCCCCAATATTTCACCTCACGTAATTAATGGACGCCCCCTTATACGTCATTTACCTCATCTGGGGCTCAAGGTCATATCCCCCCTCCCCGCTCCCCACCTTACCACTCCCTCCCTTCCTACCTCTCCGAGTTGACCGCTGTGTTTAGAAAACTGAAAGTAATAAAATAAATCGAAGTTACTGGAACAGCCTGTAGATAATTGGTAGCGATAACACCTTTCACTGGACGAGGGGCGTAGTCGCTACCGGAGGCCTAGGCGGTGCCGTGCACCGGGGCCCCCAAATCTCAGGGGTCCCCAGGCACAGCACAGGGGGCCCCAAGCGCAACTTAGGGGGGCCAACCCCCTGCCAGCAATCCTCACAAGACTTGGTAGATCTAAAAATAAATAAATAAATAAAAATGTTTTCCTGGCCAAATTATATATATATTTTTTTTTTTTTTTGCACCGGGGCCCTGCCACTGCCACTGCACCGGACTGAGAAAAAATAAGTTATTAAATTATTTGCAGGTGTAAGGCGAAGGAGAAGGACAGAATAGGGCAGTCTGTACTATAATGTTGGATGTCGTTTTGTAGTTTGAATCGGAGTCTGCACGGTGTTGTGGCTGCTAGTTGGCCGCTGTCCGAGGGACTATTTCACGACTCGGAGGCGGCGGGATTCATCGCCAACAGCTGAGGCGCCTGAGAGACTGATCACGCTCAGAGGCTGCCAGCGTGCTAAACGGCCTCAACACATTCCATTCCGTCATCTTCAACAGGTCTCTCGCTTTAAGCCGCTCGTCCACTGGAACCGAATTTCCTCCGAACCGCATTCGTCCGAGTAACGACCGATTTGACGGCCGACCAGTTCGTCCGATTAACCCCGTCCACTGCAGCCGAATAACGTCCGACACACATTGTCGACCCGTCACTGTTGCTTCAACACCAAGCGAACGGGGTGTTTGTATAACATGTATAGTGACTTACATTTCGTAAAAATAGACTTTACCTTGTCCTCGCGAAATATTACAAGAGTCAGGGCCGTATTTAGGATGTGTAGACCCTTGGGCTGACCCTGTGATCCGCGCCCCTTGCTCCGCAAATTTTATGAAATTCAAACTCGATTTTATAGCAATCTTCTAGCCAAAATTCTAAAATAAGAATTTGAAATTTATTATAGAATATTTTTCTATATTGTACCTTTGAATTGTTGAGATAGAATGAAAACAATTGAAAATCATTAAGATACTATTCAATAGGGTCTAAAATTTACGAACATCGCTTTGAACAATTTTCATAGAAGAAAAAGAATGCAAAGTTGAGAGTTATGTCCGTGTTTCCAATTTCGCAAAAGTCAATATTTAAATTTAAAAAATAAATGAACATGAAATTAAGATGCTTGTTAAATGACCCAGAGGAAGACCAAGAGATGGATGGCTGAAAGGAGTGGAGGAGTGTGTACGGAGGAGAGGAGAGGACTGGAACAAAGTGGTGACAGAGATGTGGTGGGAGGAAAGAAGGAAATGGAGAGGCTTGTGCATGAAGCAGACCCGGCCAGAGGCTGGAAACTGTCGAGTATGATGATGATGATAAGAAAAAACAACATACAAAAAGAAGAATTATAAGAAACATGCAAATTTTGTTTTTGTGATCGGGTCTTATAGGCTGCAGCCTATATAACCTGTGGCTAATTAGGTCCCCAAAAGTCGTAATTCTCATAACCGTCTGAGAATATTCCAGTACGAAATTCAAAGAATTGTCTTTACAAATTTTTAATTAAGTAATTATTATAATTGCGTAGACGCACTTGCAATAATTTTACTTTCTGTAGATATTTTTATTCAAATATTTATAGTCTCTGCGTACTGCCACAGTGTATGATCGAGTTTGAAAAAATACAAATGAAGATCAAATAAAAGATAAAATATGAAGACTTGTTTATTAGGAGCGCAAAATGCGTTTGTCATTCGGCCGAATACGTCCGACTAATCCCATTTATTATTATTATTATTATTATTACAATTACTCCGCGATTCAATGAGATCGGTCCATCACTCTCCCGTATTCGGTCGAGCAGGTCGGAATCCAGTGGACGCGTGACAATGTTGTCTCGGGAGTAATCGGTCATATTCGGCCAAATTCGGCTCAACAGTTCGCTGGACGAATTCGGTGCCAGTGGATGACCGGCCTTAAGGCGCGTTCCCACGATCCCTTGTAACGAAGGCGAGACGGGACGGGACCTCATTAGCCGAAGTGTAGGGACGACCGCGGGCCGCAGGTTAGTCCTAGCTTACCTCGCCGCCACCTCCGCACCACGTTGCTTAGTGTCGTTTGACACAGAGCACTTTACAGCAACAGAAGGGGTGCGCACCGCTGCTGCAAACCGATGGCAACAGCGCACCGCTACACACGCCTGTGATCTTTACCGACTCAGAGTGGGTAGCTGCGTCTCGTCCCCGCTAGCAGAGGCGGCCCTGTTCCCATGGCGTGTGGTTGAGTATTCGTCCCTACCCGTCCCGTCCCGTCTCGCCTTCGTTACAAGGGATCGTGGGAACGCGCCTTTAGGCACACGGTACGTCGAGGTGGGAGAGAAGCCAACGAGACAGTACACGAATCACTGTTACGAGGAATTTCAACCAACCTTCGGGTTGTGGACTAAGTTTTTATAGCTTTTTTTAGCTGAGTCGCTTTGCTGTATAGTTACCACAACATGGTTTACTGTCCAATTTGTGTTTCACTGGTCACTGGTAGAACACAAGAGTACTCATTCGTCTTTGAATGAGGTTCCTAATGTTCTTTCAGTTGCTTTGTTTCTAAATTGCGTAGTTATAACTATAAGCTGGCTGCCATCCCAGCAGTTGCCTAAAATCCGTAATCCTGACCCCGGTACGGCAGGCCAAAGGTTTCAACCTGGGCGCACTGTTCTTCACCGAACCATTAAGGTAGTAGTTTAACACGCATGAAAACACTGGCGGGTCACAGATAAGCTAGCTGTTTGCTCGTATTTCAATTGTTTCCCTACTCTGTTAGTTACAGTTCAGATCATGATGCTTAATCGATGACTACGCGTCTTATTATAAGACGTTTTCCGGCGCTGAAAATGAAACAGTACATGCTTCAAGGGTCACAATTTCCATGTCAACTGTTCTCAAACTTCGCGTATCAGCCCAGTGGTCATAGTCCCTTCCTGCCTCGAGTAATCATGTATACTATTTCCAACAGGAATTTTTTTCTAAAGAGCCTTCTTTCTCCCTTCACAGCTAATCGAAGTCTATAAATGAAGTATCATTTTAAAGATTTAGACGTGCGCTTTCAAAACGTCATAAATTAAGAAAGTATTCTTTCGGAATTCGGCCCTTAAAGGAAAAGAGTGTTAATTTTAAATCTCACGCTTATGAAACAGTTCAGAGTGAAGCTGTTAGGCTTCACTGGAGTCGATAAGGAGTGACGCAAATACCACTAGATAGCAGCACCACATATCACTGTTTGTGTTTCTAGAGTGGGAGCTTTTCAGACATTATTGTTTCTTTTAGGAAACATTTCATCAATTATAATTGTTTTGAAAGACGCTGTAAGTTTTCTGTTGTGTACCTCCTTCAACTGACCAACTGAACAACTGTGTGTTTTGTTCAGCTTAGTTGTATTTCGGTGAGGTCTGTTACAGTTGGGCTTCCGGGAAGGGATAGCTTCAGGTGTTTACGACATAGCAGAGGGCTGCAGGATAGCATACATCAGATGAAATCAGAAAGGTAAGAATAAATGGCGTATGGCATTCCTGTCCGGGAGACCCCGAAGGGTAGTTCGGCCGCCGGTTGACAGAGTTCCATTTCCCGCGCATGCGCCTCAGTCGAGGCTACCATAACCAAACCCGGTAATCCTACCGGGTACAGGGGACCTACAGTTATACGTGAAACCCGAACCACGGAGCGCCCTAGCGTATCTCACACGTCAAAGGAAAGCTTTGCCAGAGATGAAGGTCAGTTTTCAAAACTGGAAAAAAACAGCTTAAACCGAGGTTCAAACCGGGGATATTCCTTTCCCTAGTCAAGCGCCTTAACAAACTGAGTCACAAGACCATTGTAGAAAGATAGAGAGATGTTGCTAAAAATAAGTTGGTTAACCAACTTCGCTATTCGTCATATTTCATTCACGAAATTTTCGCACAGGGGGCGTACATTAATTACGTGTGGTGAAATAGGGAGGGGGTCTGGCGGTATCTCACTACAATGGGGACCCGGAACATCTCACGTAATTAATGGACGCCCCTTCAATATTCCTGTATTTATCGAACGTCCTCTGTCGACTTTGCTGGATGATATCATCTCTGATTATCCCGTACTTGTACTCAGCAACTTGAGCTAATAAGCGTACAGTATGCCTTGAGTCTGTCACGTTTTATTAGCACTCTGGTCGATTTACAGCCTAGGGGTTGTTCTGCTCATCGGGCCTCTGGACGGCCATGTAGCAGAAGATGCCCTTCCCGGGCACCTCCTGAGCCGACAGGTAGGCGGTGCCATCGGCGGTGGTGTGCTGCAGGAAGGGCTGCATGGGCCCGGCCCTAGGCAGCAGGTCTCCACTGCCCACCACGCTCACCAGCTCGTTACACAGCATCTCTGGAAGCGGAGGCACGCGGTCGGCGGGAGGCGGCATCCGCAGGAAGGGTCCGTGCAGAGCCCCGTGACGCACCTGAACAACAACCACAAGGATCCGTACTGGGACCTATAGTAACTTACATTCGACAATAAATACCGCAATCAGCCGCCCACTGCACCATCGTGCATTTATAGAGTTGCAGAACACCTCACCCGCTGCATTGCCCCCAAGTATCAATATTGGGACCAGCACTGATTGAAACTAAACAGCAACAAACCAGTGCCTTTGGCAGTGAGCTAGTCGTAAATCGTTACTTTTTATTAACTTTAGTGGTGACAAGGGATTTCTTGAGCCATGTAAGCATAGGCAAGTTAACGCTTATGTTTGCGAGCGAGGTGACTCCAAGGATAGGCCATATTTGCAGTTTCCCTTGGGAAACACAGCGCCAGTGCTAACACACTCTGAGATAATGAAAAGCCCAGACAACATCCACCTGACAATCACGTGAATGTGTGATCAATAACAGGAGTACCGCGAAATATGGTAGCCTACACTGTACAATAACTTGGCACTACTACCGCTGTCCCTAACCGTTATATCCTACAGTATCGCAATGCATATTTATTTATTTTATTATAGCTTTCTACAATTTAATATCTAGTATCTAGTTCATATTTACAATCAGAATATGATTAAGTTGTTACACAGATTTCCCCTACCTAGTGAAATCAAATGAATTGTTGTTAACAGTTATAGTACTGTTGTAAGCAAAGGCGTTTTATTACAAAAAATTAAGTACTTGACCACATTTCAATAAAAGAAAGTCCCTTAATTAACCCACCACCATTAATTTGCTACAGTTTGTACTACACTACTGCTAACTACAGTATAAAAGCCAATTTTTAGGGCAGATCTTCAGCGGGATGCAGAATGCTGCAGAACACCTCACCTGCTGGATTACCCCCAGGATCAACATTGGGACCAATAATATATAAGACTGGAGATTTTATCGGTGTTGTAAATGGATAAAATTGACAATGGTGGCAGAGTTGTGATCGCTGAAACGTCGTGTTTAAACGATGGACTAACTCGGCTAGTTGCCTGAACATTTTTATTCATTGGGACCAACACTAATTGATACTAAAAACTATCTAACCACCGCCTTTTGCAGCGACCACATTGTAAATCTTTATTTTGTGGTAAGTATTAGCGTTAAGAAATGCAGTTTCTTTCCTGACCCGTACCGAACGAGGCAACCTAACGCTTGTGTTTGCGAGCTAAACGATTTCTGGCTCCAAGGACAGTCGACATTCACTGTTTTCTCTGAGATTCCAAGTGCCACCGTTAGCACACACAGGTACATACAAAGCCCATACAACGCAATCTAACAATCACTTGAATGTACGATTAATGACAGTTGCGATGGTACCTGTGGTAACTTAAATTGTGTAATAACTTCTCACTACTACCACTGAAACGTAACCGTTATATACTGTAGTATCATAATGCATTTAGAGTTCTGCAGAACACCTCATCTCCTGGATTACCCTAAGGATCAATATTGGGACCTAATCTAATAGTATCTGATCACCGCCTTTTGGAGTGACTTTGTTGTAAATATTTTTTGATAATTATTAGCGTCAAGAAAGGCAGTTTCTATCCTAAGCCCAGCTAGCCGAAGCAACCTGAAGCTTGTATTTTGGAGCTAAACGGCTCTTCGTTCCAAGGAAAGGCGGAAATTGCTGTTTTCTCGCCGTCAGGTCTAGCGCACGCAGGAGCATGCAAAACCCATGCAACTTCCACTTTACAAACTGAGTACTCGGCCAATGACAGGCGTGTTCGTAAGAAGCAGGTTCACAATACGAAGGAGAAAGTTCTTTCTATCTGTTCAACCCATTCTGGGTTAGTTAGTAAACGATCTATATCTCGAACGGCCAATTTGCTACATACTCAACTCGATTTGGTTGGTTTAATTCCTTCCAATAATGTCAGTTATTCTACTTTAAGCGGTCGTATGTAACCTTTCTGTTCAACCAACCAACTATCTTTGTCTGACATGCTCTCTAATATATTCATCAGAAAAATACACCCTGGTTTCCTGTGCCAAATACCGCTTCCCAGGGACTATACTTCTAAACACCCTCTTGTCGCCTCTCATTGATTTATGGACCTAAACAGCCGGCTTAACTGAATGTAACTCTGGTGACGAAGATACTATGCGATGTTTCTGCATTGCCGAACCTTCGTATGTCCACCGAGCCTTCATTTGTCCGCCGAGCCTTAGTTTGCCCGCCTAGACTTCGTTTGACCATCAAGCCTTCGTTTGACCACCGAGCCTTGGTTTGACCACAGAGCCTTCGTTTGTCCATCAAGCCTTCGTTTGACCACCGAACCTTCGTATGTCCACCGAGCCTTCATTTGTCCACCTAGACTTCTTTTGACCACCGAGCCTTCGTTTGACCACAGAGCCTTCGTTTGTCCACCGAGCCTTCGTTTGATCACTGAGCCTTTGGTTGTTCGTATAAACTTCGTTTGACTACCAAGCCTTCGTTTGACAACCGAGCCTTTGTTTGACCACTGAGCCTTCGTTTAGCCACAGACCCTTCGTTTGATCACTGAACCTTAGTTTGTCCGCCTAGACTTCGTTTGACCACCAAGCCTTCGTTTGTCCGCCTAGACTTCGTTTGACCACCGAGCCTTCGTTTGACCACAGAGTCTTCGTTTGTCCACCGAGCCTTCGTTTGATCACTGAGCCTTTGGTTGTTCTTATAAACTTCGTTTGACCACCGAGCCTTCGTTAGACAACCGAGCCTTTCATTGACCACTGAGCCTTCGGTTGTTGGCATAAACTTCGTTTGACCACGGAGCCTTCGTTAGACCACGGAGCCTTCGTTTGACCACAGAGCCTTCGTTTGACCACAGAGCCTTCGTTTGTCCACCGAGCCTTCGTTTGACCACTGAGCCTTCGGTTGTTCTTATAAACTTCGTTTGACCACCGAGCCTTCGTTTGACAACCGAGCCTTTCTTTGACCACTGAGCCTTAGTTTGACCACTGAGCCTTCGGTTGTTGGCATAAACTTCGTTTGACCACTGAGCCTTCGTTTGACCACTGAGCCTTCGTTTGACCACGGAGCCTTCGTTTGACCACGGAGCCTTCGTTTGACCACCGATCCTTCGTTTGACCACTGAGCCTTCGTTTGACCACGGAGCCTTCGTTTGACCACTGAGTTTTTGTGTGACCACAGAGCCTTCGTTTGTCCACCGAGCCTTCGTTTGACCACTGAGCCTTCAGTTGTTCTTATAAACTTCGTTTGACCACCAAGCCTTCGTTTGACAACCGAGCCTTTCTTTGACCACTGAGCCTTCGGTTGTTGGCATAAACTTCATTTGACCACTGAGCCTTCGTTTGACCACGGAGCCTTCGTTTGACCACCGATCCTTCGTTTGACCACCGAGCTTTTGTTTGACCACGGAGCCTTCGTTTGACCACGGAGCCTTCGTTTGACCACCGATCCTTCGTTTGACCACCGAGCTTTTGTTTGACCACTGAGCCTGGGTAAGCTCCTGAGGGCACAGCTCGCCCGGGTAGAGAGGGCCGGTCATAGGAATAAGCAAGCGTGAGTAAATGGCAATTTGCACGACACCAGCCCCCACTACAGTGCAATACAGGAAACGTCAAATGAAAGATCTCATTGGGAGCTGAGGGGGACCCACCATGATGCGCAGGTAGTTGGCGGTGTCGATGGCGGCCGCGCGGTCGGTCATCTTGGAGCTGGCGACGGCGACGGCCCACTGCGCCAGCCGCACTCGCACGTGAGGGTTGTCCAAGGCGCAGCACTCGTGCGCCAGCCACGACAGCGCGCTGCGCAGCTCTGTCTCCAGCGCGCACGCGCACTCCTCCGTCGCGCTCGAATCCGACATCTCACCACCTGGTCCAGGGACAGCCCGCTAAGCGCGATCCTTCTTGCACTCTCATTCTCAGTCACAACTTCAAGCTTTCCGTATTTACCATTCCCATACTTCAAAGGTATTACCATCATTTGTTTAAGCAGGGGTGGCCAACCCGCGATCCGCCAAAAACATTTTTGCGGCACGCGAGATTCATCAAACTTTTACAAAATATGTTTATTTTATATGGCCTAAGCAGTGAAAATCAATGTATTAAAAATACATTATTTATGCACCCATATATTTACTATTAGTGTTAAATATATTTCTTACAATGTGCGTTTAGTATCATTATTATGATATTATCTACGTTTTCATGTAAGAATAATAGTAAACACAATAATAATAACTCATTATATTTCAATTTTTCACTCCAAAAAAAAATCTTTAGTGGGTCTAAATTTAATATGGGGGAATATAATTTTATAAAGTATTTCCAAAGTGGCTCACAAGATCATTTGGTTTGGCCATCCCCTGGTTTAAAAAAACACAAAAATAAAATTAAAATTAACTCTGACAAGTGCGAATTTAACAAGCCGAAATTATACCTTTGTACTGTACCCTTTCTTTTCTCCTCGTGCTCTGGATTTTAATTTTCCTGACAACAAACTGTTGACTGACCGATATTATGATGTCCTAATCACTACTGTTAACCAATTTTAATTATCAGTCACCTAATATAAAACCTCTTAATTACAAAGAAATCGCTTCTCTTAGTAATCTTTCTTTACTTTTTTTTTTTAATTCTAATTCATACTGCAAGATCGTCTATATTTTCTTAAATTTGCAGCATCATAAAGATCACGTAATCAAGTTAGGTAGGATTTGTTTTTTCCCCGAAATTCAACTCGTAAATGGCAAAATTATCAACAATCAAGGTTGCGCGTGTGCGTTAGTTTAGAGTGACATCGATAACGAATAATCGCTTACCGCTAGATAGCAACACCACACATCATGTTTATAAGCTGCGTGTGTTTCCTACACTAGAAGCTTTAGTTCAAGCTTTTTTTTTTTTTAAAAAAAAAAAAAAAAAAATGGGGAGGTGTAACTGCCACACGAATTTGCCACTTTTCAATTTTGTCATGTAGTAGCAAATAATGTTTGAACGATAAAAAAAAAAGAACCATTGTTTTAGATGACTCAAAAATCTTTGAGTAAATTTAATAATAATAATAAAAAAACGGATTCAAAAAGTCTCAATTTGTATAAATGGCATGGAATAAGCTGAAAAAAGTCACATGTTTCAAAAAAAAAAAAAAAAAAAAAAATCAATATCTCGAAAATGGTGAGACTTTAACTAAAATGAAATTTTGTCCTTAGGAAATGAAGTTTTAAAGTTTTTTTTTTTTTTTTTTTAATTGCTTTAGATGATTCAAATGTCTTTGAGTAAATTTATAAAAAAAAACGGATTCAAAAAGTCTCAATTTGTATAAATGACATGGAATAAGCTGAAAAAAGTAACATGTTTCGATAAAAATATGAATAAAATCAATATCTCGAAAATGGGGAGACTTTTACTAAAATAAAATTTTGTCACGTAGTAGGACATGATGTGACCTGTGTGTGGTTGCAGGATTATCCTTCCGTTCCTGGACACGCTGTATATATATATTATTTTGATGAAGACTGTCATCAGTGAAAACCTGACCTTACTCTTGAGGAAGGGCGTACAGTTCCCTACGCACCCCGATTTAGGTCGTGGAGGGGTCTGGAAAAAGCACTGTGCGTGGGTCTCTGTTTTAGAGCCAGCCGAGGTAATATGGAGACAGTCGTAAAACTTGGCCGAGAATTTGCGGGCAGACAGGCAGATAGGAGATGTCTAAGAGAGATCCCTACGCACTACGCCAGTAAAATAATACCGTCCGCGTAGATTTCAAATTATATCCACGTTCTGGAGGGCACTGAATATTTTATCCCGCTTTTATGTTTCAAATGCTTGTTTCAAGCTTTGATTCATATTCTAAAAGCACGTCTCATAGGCTGTGGAAAATTTCCGTTCCTTCACTTACGTATCTTCGCTGTTCTGACAGCACTAATCACTTTCCTATAGACGAGCCGCTAAGCCATATTAGAGGGGAAAAAAACTAGGCAAGGCAAATGTGAAATACTATCGCACGCTTAGTTTGTGTACTAAACAAATTTCACTACAAAAAGTTCTTGTAAAGATTTTTTTTAAAAAAGGTGTTCATTTTTCGTTTTGCATCAGCATGATTCTTCTTACCCGTCATGTTACAAGGTTCAAATATATATATATATATATATATATATATATATATATATATATATATATATATACACTCAAGAGTAATCAGGAAATTTTACCATATGCAGACATTCACAGTGATATTAGAAAACACCGACTGAAATTTTACAGAGACATCAACAGAATGAACCCTAACAGACTGACAAGACAAATAGTTGAATTCTATGAAAATCGAAGTAAAGCAATATCAGATACGATAAAATGTATTGGAGAAATCAAGATATCGAAAACAGAGATATATTTAAATCCAAAATTCACAAGTGCCAAGTTGACCGGGAGGAAAGACTAAAAGAAAAGACCTGGAGCAACAGGGTGTTAATCTTTGATCCAGTGTATGACCTCTCAATTATATTAAAAACATTTGATATCTTTGATTTAGTGTGCAATCTCTGAATTGTATGAAGAATTTGAGAACATACTACCATGTTTATAACCTCTGAATTGTATTAAGAATGTTTGGTGCATAGCTTTTGATGCTAAGGACATATTTATAATTGTTTAACCTCTGAATTATACTAAGAATCTCTGGTGAATATCTTTTAAAGTTACGAACATATTATTATTTCTTGCGCCTGGTCACGTAGTCCTAACACCTATCGAAAATTCTGATTTAGATCCTAAAGTCTCAAATTACTATTTGACGAAAAAATTATTAGTCGAAGTATCAGTTTTGTTAAACTTACTTATTAAACTATTTTCAGAAACCATAAACCCCACGGCAATACTGATAAGACATGTATGTGATAATATAGAACAGCTGATGTTTAGAATCGTGAATGTATTTTCACATGTGCGTGACAAGTTTTTGATTTTTCAAGAAGCAGTGTTACATGTGGTTTTTCTTAGCGTTAAAACAGGCCTAGATCAGAGTTGCAACAGCAAAGCACGAGGATTTTAGTGTTTATTTTTCCTTTTACGTCGCTTTTAGGAACGCAGTATTTCAGACTTAAAGCAGATGAAAACAGCTTGGACCAGAATGGTAATTACCATTGCGCGCTTAGCATAATGTGTTAAAATTTCGGTATTTGCTTTTAATTTACTTTGTTTTCATTTGCACCATTTCATTAACGTCATTAATTCAGCTGAATTCAAATAGTTCCCACTCTGTCATGACCTCTCATATGAAGCTTTAAGCAGCGGGGGTTCCCAAAACAGATGGTATATCGAATTAAAATCCTAAATTTATTAAGAAATAATAAGTAATGTTTTTTTAAAATTCAGTAGGCTACATTATTCTTTTTCTGATATTGCCTTTCAAATGCTATTTATCAAACAGGGACCAAAAAGGCAGTTGTAAAAAGTTATAGGTAATTAGATATATATTAGGTTGTCAAGAGTAGAAACATATAAATTACAGTGATAAACATGGCGCTCATGAAAGCACTTAAATTACTAATAAAATCTAAATTCTTCTTGCATTATGCAGTAATAAGAAGTTTCAGTTGTCGTTCTGGTCCAGGGTGCATTTCAACCAAATAACAACCACCGCTAATATTGCCGCCATTAGATAGAAGCTTCTGACACACGCCTATAAGGCCTAATGCGTTCATTATAAGTCACGTCATGTTTCGCGATATAGCCTATACTTTTTTTTCTGAAGTTACAGAATCTTGAAAATGCAAATTTTGACTTCAATAATTTATTTCGGGAAATAAGACGAAGTTGCTACACAGTTACGACAACCGAGGCCCCGCAATTTGATGATAGATTCGTATGTTTCTCGACGAGACAGATCGAAAGTGAAGAATAAAATTTTTCGATATCTCGCTTAGTTCTCGAGATATTGCATCTCAAAATTGACACGATTACGTTTAAATGTGGCCTGGACCAAAAAAATTTCTTCAAGATCAAAAATGTTGATGAATTTGTTGTGTAACTCGACGAGACAGATCGAAAGTGAAGAATATTTTTTTTTTTTTTTAATATATATTTCACTTCTCGAGATATCGTATATCAAAATTGAGGTGGTTAGGTTGAAATTGGGTCTGGACCAGAAATGTTATCGTCAACACTAAATTTGATGATGGATTCGAAAGTGAAGAGGAAATTTTTTCGATAACTCCCTTACTTCTCGAAAATTGAGGTGGTCAGCTTAAAATACAGCCGACACCAAAAGAAAAATGTAGCCAATGGCTCAAGAAACTATACCTACAGAATCTATAATTTAGCAGTAATCAGATCTGTTTTCGTTCTGTTCTCTTACCTTTTCCTCGAAACAGCTAAAAATGTAACCAATTAGACGACAGATTTCACTTCAGTCCAAGCATAGACTAGTGTCAGGTTACCCTTATACCGGAATTCTCATCGAACGAATATTTACTAGTAGCAAAGGCTGATCAAAATATTGTAACTACGTGTATAAACTTAGTGGGGTGAATATCTCTGAAGGAGAGTGTCTTTGGTAGTATAATAGAACATCTGTGTGGTCGGCTTTTGTTTTGTTGTCATGTGTGTACTGTAATGTTGTTATAATACAGGAAATAAAGCATTCAAACGGTAAAAGAACCATTAAAACACGTAGGCCTAACAATATTATTTACAGTAAATTATTTTTAGACATAGAATATCTTTGGCCAGTTCAAACTTACGTAACTTAATTACCGATTAAGGTAAATTTATTCCATAAAATCGTATTATTATTATTATCGTTATTAATTTTAATTGCTTTGGAGCTAACCCTCCAGTGGCAATTACCGTAGTTATCTAATTACCCTTTTTATATTATCATTATTATTATTTTTTTAAAAAACTTTCATAATTGGATTGTTAAATTCCTCTACCTTTACTTTTCCGTAAAACGAAGATTAAGTATAAAAATTTTAGTCAGTTAAAAATTTTATTTCATTAACAAATCTTCCAGTTCAAGAATTAAATGACATCTTTTGTGTTCTACGCATATTGAACTATGAGCCAACACAGAAGCGAATATAACCGTTTATTTTTGGATTGAAACCCATTTTTCATTTGTAGTTGAAAAACTGAAAACTCTTCATTAATATTTAATTTTTACAGGTTTCTTTCTCAGGCTTCACTAGTAGTAGTTTAAACCACTAATGTTATTATTTACCAGCTGAACATCAATATTATTAAGATTTCAGTCAGAGTTTTAGATAATAACTTGATTTAAGAAAAATGAGAAATAATTATTGTATGCTGTCAATTTGTGAAAAGCGTAAATTATGTTTTACAGAAACTAGGCTAAACAAACATTTAAATAAATCAATAATCCCGTAAGTTTTTTTTTATATTTAAGTATCTAGTATTGATTATTTAAACACGACACTTAACTTTAGAATATAAAAATGGTAGCCGATTCAACGAAACTTATTAATAGTCAAGAAATAACAAAATATAAATTTGTGGAATTTCTAGAAATAAATAGTTATGTAGATAGGGGAGTATCCGATGGAAAATTGTACCGTCAATATGAACTACGAGAAAGTGTATTGTTGTTGGTAGTAACGTTAATGCCACCTCTAAATGTTGCTCAATTAGCGACCGATGGTATTACGGAGATATCTTTTTGATGCATAATATGTCTTATCTTTCAATCCAGCAGTGCTCTCTCAAATCGAACAGTAAATCGGTCGTTACGGTTCCATGTATCTTGTAAATGAACAAATATGCAAGCTTATCCGAAAGTAGATTAAATGAGGGGTGTCACCTGGATTTTCTATACAAACATTTCCAAGAAGAAGAAAAAACTGAAAACTACTAATTATTTTATCTCTATCTATAAAACGAAAACCGGATAAATTTGAAAAATAAAAACTCGCAAAATACGGAGTAGATTTCGATGGGGGTTTCACCGTTTTGAAGCTTAGAATCTCAATTCAGTTGTTTGGCATGTCTTATGTTTCAACGTTAAATAACTCAGAAGCATTAAATGAAATTCTGAAACTACGATGACAAATCCCAAAGATGGAAGGATTAGATGTTGCATACTTCGCACTAAACACACAACTACGATGTCTCTGACCATAGCCTTTAATGAAAGCACTAAGATAACTTTACAAGAATAACTATTTTGCACACTAAACAAAAATTGAAGTATTCTTTCCTTTAATTAAGGATATTCAATTTTTAAACGCCATAGATAGCCGTAAAAACAACAGAGATTTTCTTTAAAACAATGTCTCTGGTAATCAGCATTAGTCTTCTGTTGGCGATAATATTATTCTGGATTCACTACTGGTATTTGTATAAAAGGCTGAATCTGCGGAGTTAAAGTATCTGGCGTTTCGAGCAAAAAGTATATCCATTCACTTCACAATTGAATCAAATATGAGTTTCTAACATAATCTAGCGTTGTTCAGTAATGTAGTAATGCAATTTCTTAGCCAAATTAATGAAGTTTGATATACATGAATCTTTTCGGGCGAATGAAAATAGTGTATGTGAAAATAAACTTCGACTTCTTGGTAGGGGGTGGGAGAACCTAGGTTTGCTTCAATTCCGAAAAAAGTTGGCGCGAATTTTACGAAACTTTGTACAAATGTTTCTCATTGCGGGAATAAAAACAGGGTACGGGTAAATCTACGCCAACTGCCGGGAACTCCACTAGTTATTAATATTCTTCTGGATGTGGGTAAGGTTTCCCAGTTTATATTATTGGAGTATTTAGCTTAGGTCCTCGTTCGTAGCAGGAATATACTAAGTAGCTTACTTGAAATTGCAATAACCATTGTACGAGGAGCTTTAGCCAAGCAGCGCTATGTTGGTGGTGAGTGGAACTATCACTTCGGACGTCATCGACTTGCCGAACATTGCCGAGCTATTGGGGAGACGTCCGGACGCCAGGAACAATAGGTTTTGCTAAAGTTGATGCAACTTTCTTGAGTTACACGTTTTGGCTTCCTATATTCACCAATCATTTTGTTCACACTAAAGTTTATTTCCATTTTACACAATAGTTTTTAGCACGTATTGATCTCGAATGTCGTAAGTCCACCTTACTGAATTGGCGACCACCATATTGCCATTATAATGTAATCTTTGGAGTTGAAATATACGCCATCCGATTCGTATAGCAAAGACCGACAGATGTTATTACCATAGAGTTAGATGTCAGTAAAAAGCAACGGAATTATTCCTCCCCTACCAATCTGTTTCGGTGGTGAGGTTAAAAGCTACTTAAAGCAAGTAACAGGGAAGGGACGACCTCTCAGAAGTAATGAAAGAAAAACAAGATGGCCACTTGGAGCCAAGTTATTCATTTATTCATCGTTTACGGATATCCGCCGGCTCCTTCCTTAATGCGGCCATCTTTTTGCTGCCCCTTTCCGCTTTATTTGAGAGCTTTTCTCGCCACTCGAGACGAAATCAATTAGGCGGAGCATTCAGACAGTTTCCGATACCAGAACGGTTCCATTACGCTGTAATGACTTTTCCAAATATTTTCCCAGCTGTCCTACTGTGGCAATGAAAATTTAATGCCCTCCGATCCGCATACGAATGGGGGAGCTTAACAGCTGTAAGCGACCCTCACAAGTGTCTAATTTAGCCGTAAAATTTAAGCGCCGGCAATAAATTCGTCTGCCAGCCATGGCTCGCTGTGGTTTGTAGTCGCCAACTATACTATACCCACAATAAGGCGATACGACCGGTACCAACGTAATAGTATATAGTATCATCACCTAAACAAAAAACTTGTTAGATGAAATTTATCGAACTCTGTGATTATGTGCTAATTTTTTTTTTTAAAATGTGAAAATTTAATAAAGAATCATATCTTATTTCTATATATATATATATATATATATATTGTGTCACAAGCCGTTGTCTCCTTACAAACTCAAACGAAATCTTATGAATGAGGTGTCATTTTAAAGCTTTTGGTCTCCACTTTGGACACATAATAGTTTAAGAAAGAAATTTTCGGAATTCGACCCTTAAAGGGGAAAAATTTCAATATTTCTAAAATGCTGTTTTTTTTTTTTTGTCACGAGCCATTTATCTCCCTGGATAGCTAACTGAAATCGTTAAATGAAGTACCATTTTAATGATTAAGATCTCCGCTTTGTTGACATCATACGTAAAGACAGGAATTTTTCTGAATTCAACCCTTAAACGGCAAAAGTATCATAGTATTTCTGGAACTCGTTTTTGTGTCACGAGCCATTTATCTCCTTTGATATCTAACCGATATAGATAAATGAGGTTTCATTTAAGGATTAAGGTCTCTGCCGTGGTCATATTATATTTCAAGAAAGTAATTTTTCGGAATATGACCCTTAAAGGGCGAAATTATCATTATTTCCAAAACAATTTTTTTTTTTTTTTTTTTTTTTTTTTTTTTTTTTTTTTTGGCTACTAGTTGTTTATCTACGTTGATATACGAGGCGCGTCCAGAAAGTAAGTTCCGTTTCAATTTATCTCCGCTGCAGCGCTGCGATTGCAGTTCCGCACATGCGCTGTAGACGATGTGTATCAAGGGGAAGAACGTGCGCCATTTGGAGATCGCTGTCAGTTACGTACGCTTTGTTGTGCTTGTTTGAAATGTCGGCGTTGATTGAAAATCCCGCCGCCTGTGAAATCAGGTCTGTGATTCGGTTTCTGAATGCGAGGAAAGTGAAACCAAGTGAAATTTATCGGCATATTTGCGATGTTTACGGACCAAATGCGATGAGTGATTCGATGGTGAGAAGATGGGTCCGACAGTTCAATGGCGGGCGTAGTGATGTGCACGATGAAGAACGAAGTGGGCGTCCACCTTTGGTTACAGAAGAACTGGCAAGACTTTCATCTGTTATTACATCTGAAGTCTTTCCTTGGCGGTCATCACTTCACCAATGACGACGAGCTGAAAGAAACTGTTTCCAACTGGTTGAAGACACAGGCGGCAGATTTCTATGAAGAAGGTATACAAAACCTGGTGCCACGCTATGACAAATGCCTGCAAAATTTCGGCAGTTATGTGGAAAAGTAGTTTAAGAGTTGTAGAATTTTGTGCAATATAAATTTCTTCTGTATCTGTGTACAATTTCATTTTATCACCAAACGGAACTTACTTTCTGGACGCGCCTCGTATAAACGAAACCAAGAATCGAGGTTTTTATTTTAGTGATTAAGGTGTCCACTTTGGTGAATTCATATTTTAAAAAAAGCAATTTTTTTGGGATTCGACCCTTGAAGGGCAAATGTAATAACTGTGAAAGTCGCGCGCATGAGACAGTTCAGAGCCAAGTCGCTAAATAGGAGTAGCACATATCACAGAGATATTAATAAACTTCTTCATTGGCGTCAACTTTTGTTATGTACCTAACATTTTAAACAAATGAGGCGGTTCTTCTCTCATTCTATTGCAAACCCCCAACTTTACTCTTCATTATATTCGCGAAATTTTGGCATGGCTCATCTTGTCATAAATATTACGTCTAAATAGTTTTTTTTTTGTACGATCCACCTTTCTCCCTTCATATTTAACAAAAATCGATAAATGAAGTAATACTTTAAAGAATAAGTTCTCTGTTTTTGAATTATCTTTAATTAAGACAGGAATTTTTCGAAATTCCACCTGAATTACGAACAATCATGGTACCGTGTATGCGATAGTTCGGAGTCAAGCTGGTAGGCTTCGCTGGCGTCGATAAGATGAGACCACATACCACTAGATAGCAGAACCATATATTGTAATTTTTCTCACCGGCTATGGTGATGTTATTGCTAAACATTTCGGTTGAAAAATAAACAATTGTTACTACAAAATTAGATAGTTCAGAGCCAAGCTTCTAGGCTTGTAAGGAGTGATCTTTTACCACTAGATAGCAGCACAAAGTGTCACAGAGATGTTGATAAACTGTGTGTGATTTCTAGAGTAAGGAGCTTTAGAAAATCCTAGTTTCTGTTCGGCAAACGTTTCATCATTTCTATTTGTTGCGTAAGACGTAGGAACAGTTTTTCTACGTAACCTGTTTCAGCTGAGAAATAAAAAATTAATACAAATTAAATGGGTCTTCTTTCATCATACTACAGACCACCAGCCTCGCTATTAATCGTGTATGATCGCCACTTGGTGATTTTTTAAAAGGAGTTTCTTATTCGTATTGGGAAATTGTCTTTAAAATTGTATTCTTAAATCAAGCACAAAAAATCATTCCACCACATTCAGGAGAACGCGGTTTAAAATCATCGTATAACCATTCAAAACTGTTATGGGATCCACGTTTTGGGTATTAAATACAGGAGTCGGGGGGATTTAAAGGAGGGCTGCTAGATTGGTCTCTGAAAATTGCCGCAAAACACAATCATTAACCGACATGACAAAGGAGCTTGGGATTCATTGTATGACAGGAAGAGGGTGAAGAGAATCATGGAAATATTCAAGGTGTATACTGGAGATGAAGCGTGGAAATGTATTGACGGAAGGATTTAGAGTGGCGCATTTAAGGAAAAAGATGACCATAAGCACAAATTGGCGATCGATTTTAGGCATTTTCTTGCATGAGTAAGGGGGTCTGGGATTGAAATACATTACTAAGTGAAATGATGGATCATTTACCAAAAAAGATGAAAGAATTTAAAATTAACAGTTGGAGACGTCAAATGTAGGCGGGTACAAGAAAGGGGTAAATGCGTATGATGGGTCATTGCCACCGGACCCTGGGTTCCGGACGAATTAAAATTAAAGTTAGTGGCAGGAGAGGATAGGGAATAGGGAACGGGTAGGAATTCAGCTATAGCCTTTTGAAAGAACGCGATTATCATACCGGTTTCACCAGACAGTTTCGGTTTTATGCCATACCGACAGTATAAAATTGGTTTATACTAACCGTATCATAGAGCACACGTGAGTGCTGCAAAGAGATGTTAGTCTACCAAATATCACAAAGTATCAAAAAGCTGGAGGTAGTAAGAAATATCAGGAAATAGTGTAGACAATCGGTAGATGTTTCCGGCAAAACATCTGTTCCGCTTCGCACCTTAATGCCCACACAGGTTGTTGCCTTAGCCAACCCGCACACGGAGCGCTCATTAAGGATTACGCAGGACAATAAAAGGACCTCTGCTTCCTCTAATGCGCTCGCAACGCCAGCTGTACCCCGGGGTCGTAGTGTGGGGGCGGTAATGTCGCACGTGAGTTTCCTGCTCTGACTGCAAACTAGCGTTTCCGCATTTCCGTGGCTACCTTCAGGGGAGTTATGTGCAACAAAGCACCAAGCATTACTTCGCACCCGCAGGATTAAGGACTATATACATGACCTACCACCAAAGTTAATAAACCTTAAGGTTTGCCAGCTATGTGACATCTTTAACATGGGGGGGGGGGGGGGATACGGCTGGATCGAGTTTAAACATCCCTTGCTACTATCGTTTTACGTAGTTATCATTTCTGATACAGCACGCTTTTAGATTTCCATCACAAGAACTGCACAATTCAGAATAAGGATATTGCACAGATAAAAAACTACAGATTTATTATGATTATTAGGCGGGGAAGGAGTTGATTGTTGTAGACCTTTTTTTTTTATTTATTGACATTCGGTTATGTAACCATACAGCCATCACTTGTAACATGATTCATTATGGTTAACTAATAACATATTTGATTATACTCATTACAACATTGCATCTGTTAATTATCGTTATACTTATGCTACTTACAATATTGATTATATTGGTTACAATTTTAAATAGAACTTATCTAATCGTAATTAAAGTCTTTCAGGTATAAAGCCAAATCGCTGTAGCAGTTGATACAATTCGTTTTGAAGTCAATTTTCAGGTATACGTGAGGCAATACCGACATTGGTATTCATGAGTCTAAATTATTATTTTCTTTTGTTCACGTTCGGTTATATGACCATACAGCCTGATTTGTAAGATAATTCATTATGCTTAATTATTTACAGGTTTGATTATACTACTTACAACCTTGCTTATGCTAATTATAGTTGTTCTTAGGCTACTTACAGTTTTTATTATACTCATGACAATTTTAAGTCATACTTTTCTACTTGTAGTTACAATCTTTCAGTAATAAAACAGAATCGTTGTAGTCATTTATACAATTCATTTTATGCTTATTGACATTTTTATTTACCGATGGTGAGGTCTTAGATTTCTATATTTCCATTTTTTAGGAATCTCATAAGGCTGCTGTATACTGCTTTGTCATCACTAACCAGGAGTAGGATTAGGTTGGTAGGGAGAGGGATTCCTACGTTGACTAATTCCTTGATCATGGTATATAATGTGGTTGGTGTCTCCTATAGTTTGATCTGAACAGTCACAGAGAGCAGATTCTCTAAGACCTAGTCGATAGAGGTGGCTGGGGAATCTTCCGTGGTTGAACCGCAGCCTAGAAATCATTGTTGTTAGTCGTCTGCTTGTGATCCATTTATAAAACCAAGGTTGAGGTGGAATAGTTGGTTGGATGCTCCCATAGTGCGAAGCTTTGATGGTTAGAGATGTTCTCCATTCTTCTTGCCATTTTTCTTTGGCTCGTTTTCTGATTGTGTGAATTATGTCTGATAACAAACTTAACTGGGTACGACGCATTAGACAGGTATCCAGAAAAGCTTTCAAAATCCATCGCTTTTTGGAGAGAGTGGTGAAGGGATAGACCAGAAAAGTACAGGAATTGGGTTAGAAAACGTTGGTCAGACCATTGCTTGAATATGGTGATGTAGTATGGGACCCACATTTTGGGTATCAAATATAGGAGTTGGAGGGGGTGCAGAGAAAAAGGCTGCTATATTTGTTTCTGGAAATTATCGCAGAACGCAATCAGTAAAAGATATGATAAAAGAGCTGGAATGGGACTCATTGGAAGATGAAAGGAGGATGAAGAGGGTCATGGGAGTGTACAGGGCGTATACTGGCGATGAGGCATGGAAAGATATTGGTGGAAAAATTAGGAGTAATGCAGGAAGGGAAAAGATGACCATGACCACAAGCTGGCACTCGATTTCAGGCACATGTGTGTAGCAAGATTCTCTTTTTTTAGGTAAGGGTGTCAGGGATTGGAATAAGTTACCAAGAGAAATAATGAATAATTTGCGAAGAACGCCAAAAGGATTTAAAAATGAAACTTGCATAGATAAAAGGTGTTGGGAAAAATGGGTGTGTTTGGAAACTGGCACCGGAGCAAGTGTTCAATCGCAATTAAATTAAATTAAACAAAGACTCATAATCAATTTGTTGTTTAATGTAGTAAATCCAGGAAGTAAAACATTGTACCGAAATTGGGACAATGTGAAAGGAAGTGGATATACCGACTACCTGTTCGTCTATCTCAGTGTCGGATCCAGGGGGAGGGGGGGCTACGGGGTTCAAGCCCCCCAAAAAGTATTTATGTCCGACATCGCAATTTTTGAGATTTGGAGACCCTTTTTTATTTTTAGCTCTACTGATCTTTTAAGGCCCCCCCCAAACTAAACAACAAATCGTCCACGCCCCCCCCCCCCAAGAGAAATCCGCTTAAGCCGCCCCCAAACCAAAATCCTGGTTCCGCCACTGGTCTATCCGTGATTTTGATTGGCACTGCATATTGACGATGTGTTCCAGCTCTGAGTGGTTTCCCAGGTAACACGCGATATTGATGCAGGCAGCGCGGGCAGACAATAGCAGTTTATGCAACACAGCCGGAAGCCAATCACGAAGATCAATAACCGGCAAATCACCTATCTTCAAACAGTAACCTGTCTTCGAAACAGAATCTAGTCATTGGTACCTCAACACTCGTACGATACTTATCCAACGTCATGGGTAGAGAAAAAATTGTGGTCCTGATTACTTCTGTGCAAGGTGAAAAAAATCGTAATTTGTATATCAAACTACATTTATGAAGACATCACGTTAAATAAGTAAAAATCAATCTATCAATTGGAGGGGTCCTTGTTAGTGATATCAAAGACCAGACTTTTTGGCCGTTGGTAACGTATCCAACTCTTTGTGTTATCAGTTTAGAACTAACACTGCACGTTTTAACTATCACCAATTTCCCTATTTCTGTTTTTATATAATTGGTTTGAATTATTGTGTTGATGACATTACTAGAATTTATTTACCATACAGTGCCAAGTAGTCTTTTCCCGTCATCAGTCTCTCGACTGGTTCGATGCAATCTTGCACTAACCTCTCCATTCAGCAAATCTACTTTAATCGAGATTATCAATTTTCTGCTTCATATATTCTAATTTTTGTCTTCCTCTGCCTTTCGTTCCCTCTAATATTCTATCCACCAAAAAAAAAAAAAAAATCTCTTTCTTGCTTCGTCCATCATAATTGAAAAGCCATCATTTTACCTTATGTGCCCACTTAATTTTTCAACACTCTCCTACTGGATGAATCAATTTTCCGTCTTTTTGGTATTCCTAACTTCCAGTCTTCACTATCAAACAGTGCTGCGTTACAGACATTTTTAGAATATTTCTTTTTATTATTACCACCAGATCAGTGATTGAAACTAAGTTTCCTCTTTTTCTAAAAGACTCTTTCGCTAGTTCTATTATGCTTTCAATATCATTCGTGTTTTGGCCATCATTTCTGATTTTACACCTTTAGTAACAGAATTCTTTTACGTCTTCTACCACATTTAGCACTGCTTTTATATTTAATCTGATGTCATAACTATTATTTCTTCTACATATCATGACTTTTATTTTGCTTTTCTCTGTATCCAGTGTGGATTTGTGATATTCCTAAAGTTTGTTCTTCACTACCATTAAGTACAACCTCCATACAAACAGTTTTATTATTTTATTTTTGACTTTCACGATAGCCAGTGAAAACTTTTTTCGCTCTATTTCTAGAAGGCTCTTTTCGCTAGTGCTATTATGCTATTGACACGATTTCGGTTTCGGCCATCAATTGTAATTGAATCTACTCACATCTCCTACTACATCCAATCCTACTTCTATATTTTTCTGCTGTTATCGCTATCATTTCTGCTGCATATCATGGCTTTCATCTTGCTTTGCTTTATATACAGTACAAATTATTTTTCCAATCTTTTGTTTATGTTATTCAATAATTTCTTAATTTCCTCACCCTTTTCTGCCGATCCTTCAAAAAGGCTATGGGCGAATTCTTTTTTCGTTTCCTTCTATAATTTCTTCGTAGTTGACTAGGCGTAAGGCCATAAGCAAAAAAAAAAAAAAAAAAAAAAAAAAAAAAAAAAAAAGGATCCTTCGTTAAAGCTGCCACCATAGCCGGACGAGTATCTTTGGCACACATTACGAATTTATTTCTTCTATATTTCATTGTAGAAATACACCTCAACATCGTTGAGAAGCTGTTTGAAAATTATGGTTATTCCAAGGTTGTTGAAGTTTTGGGCAATATTCTACAAAGGACTAAACAATCATATGCTATCTTCACAAAGTTGTACAATATGACTTTTATAATTGAAGCTATTCAATTTTGTGAGATTCGCTATGCCACTTGACAAGTACTTGTCTTGAGCATACGATGTTGCTATCGTTGGAAGTTGTTACATACAGCGCTCCAACTGGAGTAGACATAAGTTCACAATACCCACACCCTCACGGGATGAAGAAAAAACATAAATTATCGACAAGTGCAATACAATCTGATAAAACTCGTGGCCGGACGCCGATTTGCCTGAATATCATTATAACACACAAAGTTATTTAAACACTGTCCATATGGTTGCGTGAAATTGGCCATAACGTGTCAATTCATTACCACAACATGCTTGATATATGCCTCCCACCTCTGGCTTGCCGTGTATTGCAAACTCAAAGCGACAGTTTGTCCAATATTTACCTCAAGTAACTGTTTGCAGACCAGTAATAAAACGGCCCACCCTGTTCGCTATAGAGTGATTGCGATAGGCGCAAGTTTTCCACACACACACAGTACCGCATTAAACACGTATTACCACAACAGCACAGCTGTAATTAACGATTTGCTCTTTATGATTCTCTTTTTTTCTTTTCTTTTTTACTTATCGCTTTACGCCTTGTCGACGACCAGGTCATTAGAGGCGGGATGGGACTGGGGACAAGGAACGGGAAGGAATTTGGCTACGGCCTTTTTGGAGGAAGCATCCTGGTATTCGCCTGGAGTGATTTGGGGAATAAACCCGGACGGGGATTCGAACCGGCGTCCTCCCGAATGCGAGGCCATAGCGTTAACCGCTCACCCACCACGCTCGGTATGAGAGTTTTGTTTGACTGGTTCCCCGTTAGTTAAATGATGATTTTGTGAGATAATAATAATTTCGTATGGTATTATTTGACATTCTCAAAGCTCCCCAATCATTTTTATTTTTAATTTTACTATTATTGTTATTAAATTGTCTTTTATTAGTTAGTTATAAATGTTACATTAATTAGGTTAATACTAGCTTCAAATCCTGTCAAAACTGACGGGTTTAACGGAGTGTTCTGACAATTCATTTCTATGCGGTTGCGTAAATAAATAGAATTGTTGTTATGTAAGGCTCATAACCTGATTTTGTTATTTGTACATATTTCGTTTGTAGTTTATACAGCGATACAGGTAGAACTTCTACTGAATAAATGATGTCAGAATTAAGGAACCACCGAGCGTGGTGGGTGAGTGGTAACGCTCTGCCCCCGTATTCGAGAGGACACGGGTTCGAATCCCCGTCCGGGCATCCAGATACGGGTTTTCCGTGGTTTCCCCAAATTACTCCAGGCGAATGCCGGGATAATTCCTTCAAAAAGGCCATGGCCGAATTCCTTCTAGTTTCTTGTCTCCAGTCCCATGCCGCCTCTAGTGACCTTAACCGTCGACGAGACGAAAAAAAAAAAATTAGGGACCAATGAAATTAGAAATAAATTAGGAATCCTAAAACCTTACCCGCGTGATATTGATTTTATTTCTGGTCCAGGTCTCATTCAGCACGATAAATACGGAACTACTTCCATCCATATAAAAATAACTTCAGTAACACGGATGTTATGAAAGCAGCTCAAATTATTTATAAAACTAAACTCATTATGAATTATTCTCGTCCTGTCTGCATTTCGACATAACCTCAACTTCTTCTAATATAGCTGTTCAAAATTTATAGATTCTATTACCATCGTACGAATACATACATTGTATTGCGATCTAAATTTGACCTACTGGAAATATTTAGATGTTACCGATATATTAACATCAGAAATAAAAGCAACTAATAATTAATATATTAATTTATACTCAGTGCATTCCTTTATTTCAGTGTTTCGCCAAATCATTCCTTCCATTATATTATAACAGTGACTTAAAGTACCTACAGTGGATATACGATATCTTCTAAGCTCGTCAAAAATGACACATTGAATGCAGTATTTTAGCAATTCGTTTCTTTGCTGACTAAGTACAATTTTCATCAAATAACGTTCATTATCTTGAAAATGATGTAGATATTTGTTAGCTTACTGTAACAACGTTATCGCTGTCCAGAAAGTATAAGAAAAATCTATATCGAACAAATTTTAGTTGAGAAAAACCAACTAATTAATGTGTCGATTTCAACGGAATACGTACTTTTGTTTCAGTGTTCTGACAGTTAATTTATGCGCGGATGCTCAGCTAAATAGAACCGTTACTGAATAACGCGCATAACTTGGAACATCCGCGTTCGTTGTTTGTTGGACAGCGGAGGCGAAAATCGTGACGTCATAGTCAAACGTTATAGTGTGACGTGATGGTGTGACACAGCTACAACACGACCAAAACTTGGATTTTGTAAGTATATACTAGCAGGTGCACTCAACTTCGTTCCCGTTAGTTAAAAAAAAAAAAATTGTTTTTTTCACGGAACATTATATATTTCCGAGATAAAATCAGCAACCAGTCAGTGAAATACTGTCAAAATCGGTTCACAACTAATATGCTGCATATAAATTATTCATATTTGTTAACGATTGAAAAAGCTGATAGTTCATTCAACAACATTGTAGAACATTCTAGTACAGTCAAGATGATTCCAAACATTTTAGAACATTTTGGTCCAAATATGAAAGTTCTGTAGGTCGGCCACTATCAACGAGCATAGCTCCGACGCCCCTGTAGCTACCGACATGCAATCAGCATTGTGCACGATGGGATACTCGAGGCTAATACCACACACAAACACCAAAGGTCAGCGATAGGTAGTTGTGGGTGCAAAGTGAAATATAGGGACACACACTTCTTTGGACGGAATATGAAAATGACGAAGGTCGATTAGTTTCAACCACCATATTCACCGTAACCCAACAACAACCACCATAGTACACGATGAGAGACTCGAGGCTACCTTTTTTTAAAATTATTATTATTGCTTTACGCCTCGTTGACGGCTAAGGTCATTAGAGGCGGGATGGGACTGCGGACAAGGAACGGGAAGGAATTCGGTCATGGCCTTTTTGAAGGAAGCATCCCCGCATTCGCCTGGAGTGATTTGAGGAAACAATGGAAACCCCAAATCTGGATGGCCGGACGGGGATTCGAACCGAAGTCCTCCCGAATGCGAGGCCAGAGCGTTGACCGTTCACGCACCACGCTCGGTCGAGGCTACCTCCAGTGGTCTGTGGTAGTTAGTTGTGACTGTACAGTTAAATAAAGGAAGACACACACGTCGTATACATATATATATATATATACTATATATTAACTTGATTTGTATTATTATTGGGTTTCTACAGACTGTAGTTTGTATAGTAGACGGGATAGCTTAGTATTATTATCTCTACATAGTAGTGTAATAATCTTTGGTCTGGCCAGCTAAGTCAGTGTTGGTTGGGCGCTCGCATTGCAAACACAACAGGGCGCGAATTTGTTTGTTGAACACCCTACTGTACGCATAGTTGAATAATTAATGTTCTGTGTACCCAGAACTTTGATACGAACCGTGGAAGTCTGTTACAGAGTGTTGTGGGCTTGTAAATGTTTATTCAATTTGCTGTGAATCAATCCGCTGGTATTTCATTTCTACATTCGACTATAATAACTTTCAATGATTTGGCGACAATAAGTAATTAATTATCTTCATTTTAGTTACGTGTTGAGAGATGATAATGGGCCTTTCTCGTCCAAAAATCACGCTGTTCCTCCAATTGACGTGGAAAACGTTAACAAATTACGAGTTTCGTACAGCTTATTAATCCACACTGAGTGGTTAGCTCACAACTATTGGCTGGGGTATCCCCGAATGGTTCGGCCGCCGATTGACATAATTTCGTTTCGCCCGGCGTGAGGCTCTGTCGTGGGTACCTTAACCCAACCCGGTAATGCTACCGGGTATAGGGGATCTACAGTTTAAAGTGAAATCCGAACCACGGAAAAATTTGCCACTCGGATGCCTGGACACAGTGGTCAGCTCGGAGTGGTAGGTAACTGGAGGGGGGTGAGGTGAGGAGCGGGGCAAAGGGAACTTGACCTTTGAGCCGCCAGTCGACAGTGAACAGAGTATAGAGGTCGGCGAAAATGAAATTTCGATCTGCCTGTAAGGAAATAAACAAGCTTTTCATTTGGGGATTTTGAATTAAAGTTCGACGTTGCAGATGTGGAGCTATATTACTTGACACAATGTTCAGTATTTTTACTTACAAATTATTTCCTGTGATAAATAGTTCGAATGCCGTCTTGTCGCCAGCCTGGTCAGCTTTGCTGTTTGGATAATCAATTAAATAACAGTCAAAGGGCACCTGCAAGAAGCCAATTAAGGACACATACACACGTGCCAGCTTTCACAGTTCACGTAGTTTTATTACACTGAAGTTACATGATCCAAAAGTAAGCCACCAGACACTAAAACTAATCTTCTTCACTAAATAATGCAGTTTCGAATATAAATATGGTTCGAAAAAGTGAGTATAAGCCACGTTATTATTCATTAAACAATTGACGCGGGCAGTACAGTAGCAGTTCAACAAAATCAGTCTTTAGCAAACCATATTACTTAGAACAACATACACAGTCTACAAAATACTTCCGCACTGTTCACATAATATGCTGTCCATAGGAACATCGGTGATACCGCGATAGCGGGTTATTATAGCGTACACATGGAACATACACTCGCGGCCACGACACGCTAGCTTCCGTCCACTGTACCGTACTCCACCGTACCTTACGTATCACTCCGCGCTAGCCGACTGCACAGCACCAAAGACATTCCGATAACATCATCAACTTACAAGATGTATGTAAAGCTCACGGTTTCGTCCGATGCCGTTATAACAGCCTGCAGGCATTTTAGTTCCGAGACACAGGCGTTACCTGATGCAAGAGCTACGCGAGCCAGGTTAATTAAACTGCGAACAACGGCCATCCGGAGCACTGAACGAATATGTTGCTGGCTTGTGCTGCTAAAGACGTCTGGAGTGCTTGTAGCTTCGGTGCAGGCGACTTAACGTAAGCCGGCAGACGTGTTTAATTTAAACTTTCGCCTCTCAGGAACATTCCGCTCCTGCCTTCAAAGAAGAGGCAGCCTCCTCTTCTCGGGTGAACTTCAATTGGACTGTAGCGAAGCCTGCAGGGCTCATATTGCCTGGGAAGCGTGATCCACACAAGTCACGGGCACGGGATGTTTTAGTGTCGGACTCTTCTTCCGATCTCTATAAAACTACGTATCTATCTACCTGTTGCCCCGACTTTGTCGCGCGGGATCTCAAGTCTGCGCTATTAATTCACAGATCAACCTTCAAAAGAGAGTTTGCTGGGTATTTTTTCTTCCTTTCTTGAATCTCCTCTTCTGTCGCATTATTTAGTGTGAATACAATTTTTTAAACACCTTTTTGTCTATTATTTGTTTGTACCTCACCTTGAAACTACCACTAGTTGGGAAGGTTTATGGTTGTTGATGACCCACAGGCAAACAGTATTGTTCACATGGCTTATCTGCTAGTAATACGAGAACGTCATGTGAGGAATACCACTATATCTCCACTGAAGATGTCCTATACCACAAGGGCGAAACGTGTCTGGGGAATCAAATAAAATCAAAATTCAACAAAACAGTTATTTTTGACGAAATTATTTATAAAATTATTGTTCGACAACTGTGGAAATATGGCCTACTACCAGATTAATACTGCACGACGAACTCGTACAGACATGATCTACCCGCTGGACTTACGCCATACATTCCAACTTATGAATCATGTGAATTTTTTAATTTAAATTCTTTCTATTATTATTATTATCATTATTGGCGAATTCTACCAATGGAAGACGTTAAACAAATGACCCAATCAAGTTTTCTTTGAATTCTTCTTGTTGTTCCAATACGCTTTCATTTTTTCCGAGAAAGCTTGTTTATGATCGCCCGACCACTTTGGTCTGTATTGTTTTTGTTTTGGTTGCTCAGTTATAACTTCCCATTTGTCTACTTTGTGTTTGAAGGTGTCTCTTTCTAAGATGTCTGTTGCTCCTATGTTTGGATGTTTGCACTTTTAAGATTCTTCCGAATTTCATTCAGCCAGGGTATTGGAATTTTAAGTGAAGTTACATAATCTATTATCTTTTTTGTCAATCGGTTTTTCTGGTAACCGCTTAAGGTGACCAAAGAATTTCATTCGCCTTTTCTTGATGTCAATTTCGATGTTTGAAAACTTTTCTGTTGTTTTGATTGATTGTAGTCTGTAACCATCTGTAGTGAGTCTTGCTCCTAGAATTTTTCTATTATTATTATTATAATTAATTAATTGTGATCGATATCATGGTCCTGTGACAATTTACCTGCGTAGCTATCTACTTGCGATTTTTACACATATTTATTTTAAAATCGTTTAAACTCTGGGGTATACCATTCATCACTGCCTTTCTCAACTTGTTACCGAGCGTGGTGGGTGAGTGGTTAACACTAGGCCTCGCATTCTGGAGGACGCTGGTTCGAATCATCGTCCGGGCATCCAGATTTGGTTTTTCCATGGTTTCCCCACATCACTCCAGGCGATTACCGGGATGCTTCCTTCTCAAAGACCGTGGTCTAATTCCTTCCCGTTCCTTGTTCCCAGTCCCATCCCGCCTCTAATGACCTCGACGTCGACGAGGCGTAAAGCCATAAGTAAAACACACACACTCACACACACACACTCCAGGCGTATACCGGGATTCTTCCTTCTAAAAGACCATGGTCGAATTCCTTTCTGTTCCTTGTTCCCAGTCCCATCCCGCCTCTAATGACCTCGACGTCGACGAGGCGTAAAGCCATAAGTAAAAAAAAAAAAACACACACACTCACACTCCAGGCGAATGCCGGGATTGTTCCTTCTCAAAGACCATGGTCAAATTGCTTCCTGTTCCTTGTTCCCAGTCCCATCCCACCTCTAATGACCTTGACGTCGACGAGGCGTAAAGCCATAAGTAAAAAAATACACACACACACACACACTCTAGTCGAATACCGGGATGCTTCCTTCTAAAAGGCCATGGCCTAATTCCTTCCCGTTCCTTTTCCCCAATCCCACCCCGCCTCTAATGATCTCGACGAGGCGTAAAATCATATGCAGTAATGTACTTCCGTGTCGCCTTACTGTTTAGACCAGTCTCTATATTACTTTCCGAACCAAGTTTTACTCTACAGATCAAGAGAACGTTTCACCCATAGTGTTACAAGAATCTAGCGTGCGTGATTTGTGCCACGTATTCGCCATCTCGTTTCCGTGATCGATCCTACCTGTTGACGTCAACTGATTTTCCTGTGGGTAACGATATGACGTAACCGCTGCCACTCTGAGAGTGATTTGATTGAATCCGGTCCCTCCTCGGAGAGCTGAGATATGCGACAGGCCTTTGTCCGCTCGGCTCATCGATTTGGAGGAGGCGATGTATTCTATCTGCGACCGGGACCCGCGTGAATATGAAGGCTCGGGAGATACGGCATCGGTCCCAGAGGAAACGAACAGGTAGCAAGGAGGATCACTCCAACCCGTCATTACATGTTTCAGTTCCTAACTAGCCAATACCCGCGGGTAGAAACACGATAACATGACGGGGAAGGCATAACCATACCACTTTACCACTTCTAACGTTCCCACCCCTCCTTCTAATTAATTTGAGGCTAATTTATTTATGATTTACTATCGGACCTCTTTGCCAAAGATTGACTGCATTATTTCCATCATTTAATATAGGTAAAAGGGGTGGAACAATTACAAATAAAATAAAATTTCGGTAGATGCACCACACTGATTTGAACTTATATTCTGATAAATTGTATACCGTGATACACTATAGGATTTCTGTTCAAACACATATATTAAATCCGCAAATCATCTTGATAAGACAATTACAACTTCCTTCTTCATATAATTAATTTACTTTACAAACTGTGAGCGAGAGTGATGTATGGCAGAAACACAGAGAGAGAAACAGAACATAATATGGGCTTACATCATGATCCCTCGTGGAGCGACATCACGAGCTACCACCGCGTAGCACTGGACCAAAACTGGTCAGGACTGGGGGCCTGTGGCCCCATTGTGAGACCTTATATAATACCCTCCTAACGGAATTCGGGTGGGCTGATCTTCTACATTGGATTCTTACTTCCCCGTTGGCGGGAGGAACATCTCTGCCAAAATGGGAGGGAAGACAGAGTTCCACCGATACTACCCCACCCGAGGGGTAACTTTTTGTGTTTGTGGGGTGGCTACTGTACCACCCTTACCCCCGCCAAAATCTAGGCGGGAGCAGAGTGCCGGTATTCGACAAGGGTTTTAGGCTAAAAGCAGTGGTGAGAGTTCATCGTCGAAGCACAAAATAAACCACACATCTCAAAGACATTCATAAAAATGTTCCCAGAAGACATGACGAGTTTTTTCAGAGGATATTTTCACCATTTCTCAAACCATTTTATATTTATACTCCTTGTTTTAGAAGTGTATTAGAAATCACATCAAAAATGAGTCTTCTTCTTATGAAATGCCCCACAAAAACGTCTGATAATTTGAAACCATTAAGGTATCGTTGCTAGAAAAAATTTAGTCTTAAGATGTATTACTTCAGTTTGAGATAACGGTATGATAATTATTCTCTCTGGTCGTAATGACGGGGTTTTTATTGGCTGCGCCTTAACCTACAGTTAACGTGGAATCAGAATCACGAGAGAATTCTCTCATACTTCATATTACACAGCAAGCTGTGCCAGAGGTGAAGATCGGGTTAAATCCCCGCGGAGACAGGGATTCGAACCGGGGACCTTTCCAGTCCCAGCCAGACGCGTAAACCACTGAGTCACCAGACCGCTACGAGATAACAGTGATTGCGATTTCGTAAGGAGTAGCCTCCGAGCAATCTCGTTGAGTGTGTATTATGACGTCAGCTCTCGGGGACCTATTCCTGAATCGAGCACTCTCTGATTGCTCGAGAATCTTTGTGAGCGGTAACGTTACGATCTCCCAGTCGAAAGAAGTCACTTTCGGTAACCTGTGAAGCCATCAAAGTTTCGCTCAGAACTTGTTCCCAAAATTACATCACCGGGTTTCCTTGACGGTCCATTACCACTCCGTTGTTTAAAAACATCTAGCTGCTCTTACAATAGTGCATTTTTGAAAAGTAAAATGGAAGAATTCCGTAATTTTCTTCACGACATCCAGATGAACAATAGTGTTAGAAATGAACGATCGCTAAATACAGGATTCCGTGAGACTGTGTGGATTTATTAGTAATACTTTGAAGTTTTTCTCTCGTGTACTTTTTTCAGGAACCTGAAGAAGATCACAGGCTGAGACTGAAACGTTGGCAACAAAGTAAAATTAATTAAATCTACGTAGCTTTGATTACTAACGAAGCATCGATTACGTGCTAATTATGAAGGCAATACACAGATTACAGGCTGAATAAACGACTCAATACGTGAATTAATCATAGATGGTTCAGAGTTTTCCCGGAAACCACAATACGTCTAAACTTCGGAGATGGGGACTAGCTTACCAAAATATACTGGACACCACACATCCACCTGGCCTTGATTTACGATAAAACCCTATCAATAAAGCCATGACTTATCGCTTATTTATTAATAATTTTAACAATTTTTTCCTTCATTTATTGGTGTTTTTGTTCTTTTTTTCTTCCAGTAACCCTATACTTTTTCATTTTTAAAGTTTATACTTTTTTATATGTGTGCATGTCTACTTTGGCATTCCATATCCCAGATATATCGATAGTTCACTCTGCATTAGTTTATCCTCTCCTCCCGGGTTAAGCTAATCATGAGGTAAGCCTTGGTGTGTAGACACCTCCGTTGCCAAATGGTCCCATCTTTTTTCGCATGAACAGGATTTCAAAACGAAGTATTGTACAACTACGTTCGTCTCGTATTTTGAGTGTTCATCGCAGTCCCCTAGCCTTCAAGTTTGGTGAGTGATGGGTTGTTTCTCGTATACTTTGTTAATCACCGGCGGTGGAGCAGATACACAGATTACTCGCTAATAATCAATCTAACGCCGCCATTGTTCGCTGATGCGCAAATACATCGTCGCTGTAGGCATCGTAACAATAAAAAACGGTTACGTGTTAAAGGTGTTGAAATCTTGACGAACGTTAGTGTAGTTGGTATAATTGACGCAGCGTGCGCGTCGGGTGATGGGTACTTAAAACTGTTTACACTTTTCTTTCAAGCGGTAGCGGCTCAATTAACTGCAGCTTGGAGTTTGAGCAGGTAGAGCAATTTCAAATGCGGTCCATGAAAACTGTCCCGAGTACTCAATAAGGGGGCGTCCATTAATTACGTGAGGTGAAATAGGGGGGGGGGGGGGGGTTTCGGCGAAATCTCACCAATTAGGGGGGAGGGTTGAAGGAAATTAACGTCATCTTTTTGATTTCCTAAAGTACAGTAGAGCTATATAATAGTATATATATATGTAAACTTTAGGGGCTATAACCTCAATTTAAAATAGAAGAGCTAAAAAAAAGGTCTCAAAAAACTATAAGGTTATTATCAAGGTTGCAGGGGAGGGGCGAATCCCACTGATCTCACCAAATCTCACCACGGGGGGGGGGGGGAGAGATTTCTGGAAAAAACACCTCTCGTAATTAACGGACGCCCCCTAACTAAAGAACGGGGGACAAGGGGGTGCAAAGTGATCGACAGAGACGACAACGAGCGCATGGAATTTCTGATAATTCCTTTGTGGGATTAGCTGTATGTGGGAAGGGGTGCCTGTCACTCTTGCTGTGACATCTGCCCCTTTTTCTTACATTTTTGGTTTTATAGCTAATAACAATTTTGGGTTTAACATTACATTAAGCAAAGGTAATAACATCTTAAAATTTGACTCTTTCATTAGAATTTTTTTTTATTTATATATTTCTTTTTGATCTTTTTACTTACTATTATAATTTTTTTATTTTATGTTTTTAAATATTTTTATTTTATTATTATTTATTATTATTATTATTATTCGTGTACATGGTGTTTCTTTCAGGTATTTAGCAATATGACTAGTACATGTAAATTGTGAGGGTCGAGTATATTAGCCGGCATCTCCCCAGACGCCGCACGAAGCAGGGAAGGGACGTGACTGGTCCAAAATAATATCTGAAATACACTGCGACTCACAATTTAAAGGTGTCAGCTCTAAAGGTCGAACAAGAAAGTAAAGCGGAAGAAAGCTACGGTGTTCCATTACCTCGGCGGGACCCAGTGGTGCGGGAAAAGGAGTTCTTGTCTCCGATGGACTGCACGGAGGGACACAGCAATACCACTGTACATCACACTGGACCTGTTTACTCCAGTAAACCTACTCTGAACTCACGTGCTGTCTCGGTTAAATCATCATCATCATCATTATCGTTGGGGACCATCTCCAGTGTGGTTTACGAGCCTTGGTTGTTATAGACGATCGTTTTCCACTGTCTCCTATCCAGAAAAGTTTCTTGGTCCGTGATATTTTTCCAGTTCCAGCCTCTTCTCTCTATGTCCTCCTTCATTTGATCTGTCCATCTTCTTCTTGGTCTTCCCACTGGTCTTTTGCCCACTATCCTTTTTTACAAATAAGTTTTTGGTAGTCTTGTACTATTCATTCTCTTGACATGCCCAAAACAATTAAGTCTTGATCACCTAAGTCTCTCTTCCATGGATTCCCTTATCTCTAGCTTTGATCTAATCTCATCATTCTTTATATCTTCAATTCTAGTCCAGTTAAGTACTTACCAGAAATTTCTGTCGTATATCTAAAAAATATGTTTAGCAGTTAAAAACCTTGTGATTTGCTCGGTTGAATCTTGATGTTACTTTTCACGTACGTTAATGCTGCAGAATTAAACCTGCATAAAAAGAACATAACACTTTTTTCGCATTCTCTTCACTTATTTTTACGTACAGGGCTAGTCAAAATGATTGCAGCGATTTCACGATTTTCTTTTGGCTGTCCTATTATAGGTACGATGATGGGGTTTGCTGTTATAACACAAGTGGCTCGCCTAGTATCGCACTGAATTCATTTTTCTCTAGTTGTCTGCCATTTCCTAAACACCAGGATTCCAGACAGTTGGATTGGTCGTGCTGGGGATGCTGATCGTCAGCTGATGTCATGGCCTCCTCGTTCCCCTGACCTAACCCCCTGCGACCCCTTTGTTTGGGGTTTCGTAAAAGACACAGTGTTCGTGCCACCAGTACTAGTTGATCTGCCAGACCTGCGGGTTCGCATCACCAATGCATTTGCTCTCATTGACAGAGACATGCTGCATCGGGTATGGGAAGAACTCGATTATAGACTTGATGTGTCCAGAGTCACTAAAGGTGCACATATTGAGCATCTGTAGACACTCAAAAAAACTTTCGCAGTTCGTTTATATATCTGCGTAATCTTGTAAGTATATGTCAAATAATAAATCTATAGCAATTTTCTGAAATCACTGCAATCATTTTGATTAGCCCGGTACAGTACACCATTCAGTGTTTACACTTACCTCGTTTATTAGCAAATTGTAAACCCGTCAATTCTTTCTCTCTCTATTCTGTAACACTTCAGAATAATTTCCTCGCCTTATTCATTACTCACCTCTCTCAATAATCAACCAATAAACAACGACACCTATTTTTTCACTCCTCTCGTTGATCACAGCTATTATTTATCGATTTCTTTCCATCAAGCTCAAACTGCAAGTGATCTATTATCCTCATAATTTTTTTTCTTCTTATTTTATAATAATGAAAAATGTGTATTGTTATTGGATAAACATAACACGTTTATGCAGAACTATACAAACTTTTACAACCTACCGAATGTGGTGGTGTAACGGTTAGCGCTCTGGCCTCGCATTCGGGAGGACGGCGGTTCGAATCCCCGTCCGGGCATCCAGATTTGGGTTTTCCGTGGTTTCCCAAATCACTCCAGGCAAATACCGGGATGCATCCTTCAAAAGGCCATGGACGAATTCCTTCCCATTCCTTGCTCCCATCCTTTACCCTCTCTAAAGACCTCGCTGTTGAGAGACGTAAAACAGTTAAAACAAATTTACAACCTAGTACTAGTTTTTGATGTGTACGTAAATAAAATGTTAAGTTATAAACAATATTCGTCGTTTTACTGGCTGTTTGGCTAAAGAAAGACGCACTTGCGACATTAGTTCCGACTATTACCTGCCTCCCCCCCCCCCCTTTTTCATTGCTTCAAATAACTAACATTACGCTTGATCCACGTCAACACGTTGAGAAGATGTCAGAGTTGAAACCACCCGCGGCAGTATGGAGCCCAAGTTTACAGCCACTGAGAAGAGAATGTGGTGTGTCTGGAGCAGGTAAGCACTTACTGTCCTCCGCGTAGTCGTTACTAGGAGTAGTTGGCTACTGTGCGCGCTCCATAGCGCTTAACAGCCCCGCCACACAGAAAGAGCCTGGACACGGATGTAAACATCTCTCCTCCTCAAAATGACTTCCAGCTCACGCAAGTGTCGTTGCCATCTCAGATGTATCTGTTGACCTGCAGGTTTCCACCTGCAACACTGGCTGTAGCTGTAAGGGGTCATCCATTAATCATGCCACAAAAATATCGTGCTTTATTGACTCCCATACCCTGTCATCACGCCACGTGACACCACGTCACGTCACGTCACGTCATGTCGCGTCACGTCATATCACGTCACGTCACGTCATATCACGTCACAACAGGTCTCACTATTCCACTCCATGTTACACCATATCACATCATGTCACCCCATGTCACGCCTTTTGACGCCATGTAATGTTATGTCACACCACCTTTCACCACTTAGGCTACGTCACGACTTACCACGCCATGACACACCACGTAATGCCTTATCACGTGTTGTCACACCACGTCACTCCTTATCACTTCATGTCAAACCACGTCACTCTTTATCACGTCATGTCACACAACGTCACGCATTATCACGTCATGTCACACAACGTCACGCATTATCACGTCATGTCACACCACGCCACTCCTTTTCACGCCATGGGTATGAAATACAATATAAAAAGAAGTGAAAGTAAAAATGGGAGTGTTACATGGTGGCGTATTCGGACCATTGCTATTCATTATTTTAATGAATAATAGTGTTGATCGTTTAGTATCAGAAATTAGATTGTTTTCAGATGACATAACGCTATATTAAAGGATCAAAACGACAGAGGACTGTAAACAACTGCAGGGTGATCGGGACAGGATATCTAGTTGGATTGGTAAACATGGAACAAAATCAAAGAAGAGTCAGCCTATTAGATACACAGATACAAAACTGAATGTTGATTATGATTATAAGGGGAGGAAAGAATTGCTTGTCGAAGACTTGAAACATTTATATCTTGGCATTACTTTTGATGCTTAACTGGGCGTTACTTTTCAAGCTTAACTGGGCAGGACACATTGGACAGGTAGTAGGAAAAGGTTTCACATTTCTGCACTTGTTGGAGAGAGTGGTGAGGGAATGTACGAGAGAAGTAAATGAATTGAGTTACAAAACTTAGGTCAGACCATTGCTTGAATATGGTAGTTGAGTATCAAATACAGGAGTTGGAGAGGGCGCAAAAAAGGCTACTAGATTTGTTTCTGGAAATTATCGCAGAACTCAATCACTAACAGATATGATAAAGGAGCTGGAAGGGATTCACTGGAACACAGAAGGAGGATGAAGAGGATCATGGGAGTATACAAGGCGTATATTGGTGATGAGGCATGGAAAGATATTGGTGTAAGAATGAAAAGTAATGCATGGAAAGGAAAAGATGATCATGACCACAAGCTGGCACTAGATTTCAGGATCAAGGTTGTAGGAAGATTCTCTGTTCTAGGTAAGGGTGTCAGAGGTTGGAATAAGTTACCAAGAGATATGATAAATAATTTTCCTAAAAACGTTGAAAGAAGTTGCAATTTGTAGATGGCAAATGTAGGTGGGTGCAGGAAAGGGAGGACGGAAGATGGGAATGTAGGAAAATTGCCAATGGATCATGCGATCCATTGCAATTAAATTAAATCAAAAATTAACTAACGACCTGTCACGCCACGTCAGCCAGTGTCATGCCACGTCGCGCAATGTCACGCCACTTCACGCTTTATCACGGCATGTCACATGTTGTACTGTATCACGCAATGGCACGTCATGCCACTCCATGTCACACTTTGTGGGTCCGTCGCCCTGTATTGTGACATTAAACATTTTACGATTATAAAATTAGAAATTGATTATTTCAGAACTTAAGACTTCAAATATGACGTCACGTTTTACAACTCCCTCCCCCCTTATCGCATATTGATTCCTCCCCCCCCCCCCCTTCCGCTAACATACACTGATCAACCAGAATATTATGACCACCTTCATACTATCGATATAAACCCGTCCAGGAGATAGTAGCGTCACCTGACGAGGAAAGACTGCTAGTCAGACACACGCACGGTGCATGTAGTATCAGTGAGCGTGCTATCCGTGTTTAGAATCGGGAAGGTGCGTGATCTATCTGAGCTTGTTCGAGGGCAGATTGCGATGGCCCGGAGGCTCGGCACGAGCATTTCGGAAACGGCACGACTTGTAGGGTGTTCGAGGAGTGCTGTGGCGAGTGTCTTCAACAGGTGGCGAAACCAAGGTGAAACCACGTCCAAACGTGGAGGGGTTGGACGCCACCCCTCTTTACAGATGTTGGACGTCGTAGGCTGGGCAGACTGGTAAAACAGGACAGGCAGCGAACTGTGGTGAAACTAATATCAGACTTTAATGCTGCACAGAGTACAAGTGTGTCTGAACACACAGTGCACCGAACACTCCTAACGATGGGCCTCCGCAGCCGACGACCCTTGCATGTGCCAATGTTAACACCACGGCATCGGCAACTACGACTAAAATAGGCACGTGACCATCGTCACTGGACGTTGGCGCAGTGGCAGAGCGTTGCATGGTCTGATGAATCCCGATACCTTCTTCATCATGCCGATGGGAGGGTGCGAATCCGTCGTTTTCCAGGGGAACAGCTTCTTGACACCTGTACTGCGGGACGGAGACAAGTTGCCGGCCGCTCAATTATGCTATGTGGAACATTAACGTGGGCATCCATGGGTCCAGTGGAGCTCGTGCAAGGCACCATGACGGCAGTATCGTACACTGGTAGCAGACCACGTAAACCCCTTCATGACGACCATGTTTCCCAACGGCAGTGGCATTTTTCAGCAAGGTAATGCGCCATGTCACAAGGCCAGGGGTGTGGTGGAGTGGTTCGAGGAACACAGTGGTGAGTTGTTGAAATTGATGAGCTGGCCCCCCAACTCACCAGATGTGAACCCGATCGAACACATCTGGGATGTGATTGAACGTGGCGTCAGAGCTCATCGCCTCCCTCCCCGGAATTTGCGGGAATTAGGTGACTTGTGTGTGCAGATGTGGTGCCAACTCTCTCCAGCGACCTACCAAGGCCTCATTGCTTCCATGCAAAGACGCGTCGCCGCTGTTATCCGTGCCAGAGGCGGACATTCCGGCTATTAGGTAGGTGGTCACAATGTTCTGGTTGATCAAAGTATAACGTAACTTAGGGGTAGACCCTAAAATAAACGGATTATTAATATGTTGATTGTCACGTCAGCTCCATGTAAAGGATGTATATACGAATTTATTAATTATCTTTACATTGAAGATAAAGATTCCTACTGGAGATACTAATTCGGATTCCGCGTAATCTGTAGTGCAACCACGACAGAGGCCGTATGTGCTGAAGGTAGAAACTTATAGCGCTGAGTTGTAAGACAAAACATAGTTATCTTTCCTTTCAGCTCAAGATAATCACGATAGACATCCCAAGTAGTCAAAGTAATGGCCCATTTGAAAGGAGAAGATGAAATTCAACAAATCAGGTTCGCTTATGAGGCATGGTCTTGAATTTATTTCAATACCATGCTAGATTTTCCATGGATTCCCCAAATCACTCAAGGTGAATGCCGGGATTGTTAACTGAAAAGGCAATGGCCGAATTTCTTCCCGTTCCTTGCCCCCAGTCCTTTCCCGCCTCTAATGACCTCGACGTTGACGAGGCATATATCTAGAACAAAAAAATATATTAAGATTATGGTTAACGCCGACTATGAATTAAGCGGCACCTAAAATTATGTCGTTCCGCTTAAATCTTTTTTTTACTGCTTAACGTCTCTTAACAGCGAGGTCTTTAGAGACGGGAAAGGATGGGGGGCAAGGAATGGGAAGGAATTCGGCCATGGCCTTTTGAAGGAAATATCCCGGCATTCACCTCGAGCGATTTCGGGAAACCATGGAAAACCCAAATCTGGATGCCCGGACGGGGATTCGAACCACCGTCCTCACGAATGCGAGGCCAGAACGCTAACCGTTACACCACCACTCTCGGTCCGCGTAAATCTTTCTTAAGTAATTCCAGAGTCAAGATAAAGGCGGAAAGCGTGTTAGATTCATCTACTTCTTTCAGCTTGGTCTAAAACACACGACAACGATATATCTAAAAGTTCTTGGCAATTGTATCCTCCTATATTTTATCATTTCATCTAGCCATTAAGATATGTTTTGAAAATTTTCGTCCTTTTCAAAAACTAATTTTTGCTGTTATGATTAAACTTTAAAAAGGAAATGAGGTTATGTGTCCTCAAACAGGATTGCCACCCCACTGTTCTTACCAGCCTCTCGACCCCCTCGTAACAAAACAGTTGGCACCACTGTCGTAGAATGCTAAAACAGGCCCCAGGCCTCCTTAAGGACTTGGGGCGGACCAAACAGACACACAACGCGGCCTAGTAAAATTTTATGACGGCCTCTCGGGCTGTAGTCCTGAAATACAGTTGGTACCACTGCGCTCGACATTTATGAAGCCCAGCTGCCGTCACTTGTTTCAGCCCCGCCATTATGGCGCTGATAATCACATCTCTGGCGACCGAAACTCTTTGGTGGTCGTTCCTTTCGGTTCAACGCGCGCAGCTAAGATTCTCTTTTTTACGACTCGAAATAAAAGACGGCCAACGAAATAAGAGAGACGCGAAGACGCCTCCGAGTATTACTCCCAGAGTCTGGGTTACCACAGCCTTAACACAACCGACAGTCTTTAGTAGCTATTAATGCTAATTTAGTAGTAAATTATGTCGTAAAACAACACAATCCAATCCAGTTGAGTATCTTTGCAGACAGTAATAATGATTTACGGAAACACGTAATAAAATAGTAGTTAAAGAAAATCAATTTTAAATTTAATTTACACTATTCCGAATTATTATTTAACTGAAATATTTTTTATTTTGCGATCTTAGTCATTTTAGGTGTATAGTAAATGAAACACGGTGACCTCATTCTCCTAGCGTCTAATGTGGAGGAAGCTATTCACCAACTATTCACTAGTGCGTCCGTATCTGGATTACTGTTGTGGGGTTTGGGATCCGTATCGCAAGGGCCTGATTGACTCAGTGGAGAGCCGCTCGATTCGTGACTGGTTGCTACAGCCCTTATGAAAGCTTCACAGCGTTAGTTTGAAAGACAGACGACGTTGTTTGCGTTTGAATTTATTGGAGAATATGCGAAAATCTTTTAATTACGTGTGCAATGAAATTCTTCTTCCGTCAACTTATTTATGACACAATGACCGGAGGGATAAGATTTGAGAAATAAGATGCCGCCCTGATGCTTTTATGTATTCCTTATTTCCTCGTGCTCTTCGGGATTAGAATGCGCGGGTTTAGGATTTGGTGCTTAGCACCCTCTGCCACCCACAATGTTTGTGACTTGCAGAGTATGGATGTAGGTGTAGATGTATTCTCCCTCAACAACATAACAGCTATAGAGGGGTTGAATATAAACAAAACTGAGTTAATCTGCAACATAAAAAATGCACCAAACATAATCCTACTGGGAATGCGGTGATACGAAGGACCAACACCTTCAAATGTCTTGGACAATGGATAAATCCAAATATCAACAAGGACTTGGCCATGAATAACAGATGCGCCAGACTGGAGAGAACATAGCACACGTGTAAGAACATGTATGGATCTAAATCCCTCTCCCTTAACTTCAAACTCGGGCTCTATAATACTGTAGTACGACCATCAGTACTGTACGCATCAAAGAGCTTGGACAGTGTTTGAAAGGGACAACTCAGAAAACTGGAACTAAAGGAACGTAAGATCTTGACAAAAATCATGGGTCTTGTCAAAGAAGAAGGAAAATACAGTCTCACGCATAATAAGGACGTATACCAACAACTGGAGAGCATTACAACAGCCACGAGAAAAAGGAGATTATTTTTCTATGGTCACATAGTTCGGATGGACAACCATAGATTCCTCTAAAAAATCTTCAACACCGCCTCTAGAGGGAAAGCGACTAACGCAAAATAGACGAGGCTAGTCAGAAAAGATCTCGAGCAACTAGGGGTAGAAGCCAATAACATTTACAACAGGGATAAGTACAGAGCGTTCATTGAAGCATCAGATTCTCTCCAGACATTAACAGCCAAAACACTGCGCCACGGATCTGAGGTGAAATCGACTCAAGAAAGAAAATACAACCACAGTGCTATAACAATACAATATTGGGACAAATAGAAAGCTCATCAGAGTTAAGAACGACGTCGCCCATAGAGGCCAAAACGGAAAAGAAGAAAAAAATGAAACATGGTACATGTAACAATGAAACAGCATTGATTTTTTTAAATATTAAATCTAAACATTCGCAAATATTTTAAATTTATTGTTTAACTTTTTCGGTAATTGATACAAATGTATTGTTTATATACGATTTTTTTTTTTTTAATCTACCACTAACCCCTGAAGCTGTTCCTACCAAAGCGACTTGTGTGCGGCGGGTTGCGTCTTGCCCACACAGGCGGTGCGGTGCGGTGAGGTAAACTGAGTCCGGACCGCCCGTCCACAAATTGTTAACAAATATTTCAAACAAAAAAATTTGTTTTGACGTCAACTGAGCATGCTGTGTAAATAGCAGGTAAAACATCGTATAGGCTGATAATTTATTCATTGTTGTAGGCCTTGTATTTGTTGAGAAAAAAGGATGTTTACAACTTCGATTTCTAATGTGGAAAGAGTAATTCACAGATCACGAAGAAGTAATCGATTGTTGGACTACACAGAAGACGCAGTGGTGGCTTGTTTTCTTTATTTTCTCTTCGAGCGTACTGCAAAACTGCTATTAAATAGCGGTATTATAGTTGCTAGAGCGTTAACCTCGCATACCAGAGCCACATCTTCATATCCAGATGAGGGCACTGGTGGTTATATCTGATTGTTCGTCTTGTCTCGTCGTTACAGGGAGATATATTAACATTGAAAGTAATGCATACATTTTCTGACAGAGCATGCCATTATAAAACAACAGCAAAAAAGTCTGATCGAATTGATGTGTAAGATATTGGGTCAGTCAGAACTAGGCAATACATTGCTACCAATCAATATCCATCTAAAAAAATCACACTGTAGATGATTACTCTAATTACTTAACTCCTGTCTGCAGATTAACTTAGATAAGTTTCTTAGCACTTTTTCAGAATGTCCTGTCACGGTCGCCATACAATTTAATCTTTTTTAACAACCAGTTCTCATGTACTGTATCAGATTTTGCACGAGTCTTAACAAACCTGAAGTTACCTTTCCGAAAGCCTTTAATTCGTATTTTGATTTCTTCCATCATTTGTACCGACTTTAAAAAGTTTCACCAACGCAAATGCCACGGACTTTCAGCGTAACTAACTGCAAATATTTTGGAAAGAAACACAAGTTTATGCAGTCTCAATACCGCTCAGAATACGTAGAACAATTAGTGAGTTCGTAAAGATGATTTCGGAAACTACTTAGAAAGAGCAGAGATGACTTACGACCGGAAAATACTCAAGCTGCCAGGACTACAATTTTATTTTATGAGAGCTGTGCACATGATAAGGGACTGTTGAGTAAGTTACTGGAACAGTCAGAGCTAGGTATTTCATTCTATTACCAATCATAATCTACCATTAAAATCCCATTGTAGAAAAACAATTTAGATAATTACTCATCTCCCGGTCGCCATGTAGATAAACTGAGCTGAGGAAAGTTAATTTTTAGTTTTTTAACAGTTTTTATAATAGTCCTGCGTTGGTCGCCATACAACATACTCAATTTTACAACCAGTTTTCTTGTGTTTTTATGTGTTGTATCACTTTTGCACAAGTCTTAATAAAGTCGATGTTACCTTTCTGGAAGCCTTTAATTCTTATTCCGATTTCTTCAATCACTTATACCGACTGTAACAGCTTTTATCGACTCTAATGATACTGACTTCAGCGTAGTTAACTGAAAAGTTGTTTAATGAAACTCAAGTTTATGCAGCATCAACACCTTTGCAATAGATCCATCGATTATTTCGTAAAGATGATTTCGGAAACTACCTAGAATGCGTAGTGGTGACTTGTATGCGATCGGGGACCATACGAGCTACCAGACTCCAATTTTATTTTATGAGGGCTAACTAAGCGCAACTACCACAGATCGTGGGTGTATTAATGAGTAAGATAATGGATCAGTTAGGTAACTCATTCTGTTACCAATCAAAATCTATCTCCAAAACAACACTGTGAAAACAATGTAGAAGATAACTCATCTCCCGGTCGCTATGTAGATCGAAAGAACTGAGGAAAGGTGATTTTTAGTTTCTTTACCACTTTTTCATAATAGTCCTGTCACGGTCGCCATAAAACATAATCTGTTTAACAATCAGTTTTATTGTGATTTCTTGTTTTTATATCAGTTTTTACACAAGCCTTAATAATTCTGGAGCTACCTTTCTGTAAGTCTTTAATTCTTATGCTGATTTCTTCAATTATTTATACCAACTCTAACAACTTTTGTAAGAACGAAGTCTGTTACTAACGCTAATGACCCAGACTTTCAGTATAAGTAACTGAGACGTTTATGAAAGAAACCTTAGTTTATGCAGCGTCAATACCTCTCGGAGCACTGCAGCAGATCCATCGATCGGTTCGCAAAGATGATTTCGGAAAACACTTAGAAAGTGCAGTGATGACGAACGATCGGGAACCACCACAACTCGCCGACTCCAATTTTATTTTATGAGCGCTAAGCGCAGTGACCAGGGACCTCGCCAGAGTAGCCGCAGCGGCAGTCGAGGTGAAACTGCGCGGAAACACAGTAGATAGATAGACAGGGGACTGTGTTGTTTACGGGTTGGCCAGCCTGACGCGAGGTGTAACGGCGCGTGAGGCCGGCAGATAGCGGACTACTGCACACGGCCCCCGGCCTTCTAGGAACTTGTTGTTACCAGTCCCAACTGGAAACTCAGCTTACCGTCTTCCATAATATGGCGACCGTGTATCACTGTTTCAAGCAGAACAATCGCCATCTTCACTTTCACTTATTAAAATTATTTATTAGCGCTTATGCGTATTTTTACTCTTTAACTCAGGGGTGGCCAACCTACGGCGCACCTTGAACATTTTCCCGGCACGCGAGATTCATCACACTTTTACAAAATATATTTATTTTATAATGGCCAAAGTAATGAAAATCAATGTTTTTTTTTTTTTTAAATTTGTGCGTCCATATATAAAAAAAAATTAACTGTCGAAATTATGATAAAAAATTAACTTTGATTTTAAAATAATATTCGTGGGAACATATAATTTTATATACGTCCCGCAGAATTAAGTGACTCGCAAGATCATTTGGTTTGGCCACCCCTGCTCACGTGAAGTAACTTTAACTGACTGGTTAACTTGCAAATTGAACCCTTGCCTATACTTTATTCCGTTTATTAAATATTGATTTATAGTTGTTTCCATCGCTTCCTTGACAACTGATACTCTAAATTCTTTTCGCAATGTATATATATCAACGTCTATCCTCCTATTCATGCATAACACATCAACTCCAAGCACTCAAATTTATCCATCAGCCATTTTCCAATAACTACAAATCCAACATTGCAGGCTTTAAGTGTTTATATATTCCTAGATCAGTACATCTATCTTGGTCAACTGATCAATATGAATGGCGACTCAAAGCCTGAGATCTACAGACGGGTAAAACATGGCTGGAGAGCATACGGAAGATATTTCATAGTTTTTAATTCTAACATGCCAGTACATCTTAAAAAAACAGGTATTTGAACAACGTGTATTTCCGGTCCTCATATATGCCTGCCAGACTTTGACCCTAAATAGTCACACGAAGCAAAAACTGAGAACTGCCCAGCGAAGTATGGAAAGAGCAATGTTAGGGTTTACAAGAAGAAACAGTAAAAGGGCCGTGCACATCCGTTCAATAACTAAAGTGACAGACATCTTAAAAAGAGTCATGACTCAAAAATTACAATGGGCTGGTCATATTGCTCGCAAAAGAGATGACAGATGGAGTATGGCAGTACTGGATTGGATACCGAGAAACCAGAATAGAGCAAGAGGAAGACCCCCCGGATCGCTGGGATAAGGATATACGTCGAGTTACAGGCGTGAACTGGAAGAGGGTGGCTCAAGATCGATCAGCCTGGAAAGAACTACAACAAAGCTATGTAGAATTAAATTCTAACATATAGCTCATTAGACTTGAGGAGGCTACATCCTGAAATAAGAATCGATATAGCAGCAAAAATAAATAAATAAATATTCGTCATTTACATGTTGCTGGAAATCTATCTTCGCCTCCGTTTCTGAAAACATTTCTTGGCTTAAACTTTTCCCTTTTGTTACTTACATTAGAAGCGGGTCCGACTGGGGATAAGCAGCGTGAAGGAAGTCGGCCATGGATTTTTGAAGGAAGCTTCCCGGCATTCGCCTGGAGTGATTTGGGGAAACCATGGGAAACCCAAATCTCGATACACGGACCGGGATTCGAACCGGTGTCCTCCCGAATACGAGGCCTGAAAACCTTTTCCTAATGCATATTTTCTTACTATGTGTCCTGTATGGTCTCCAGTTCACTGTAGCACTGTTCTTACTAGCTTTACTATTAGGTTTAACAATCAACAAGCCTTCAAGTTGCCAGAGTATATCCACCTGCAAAAGCTCATCGTAGAAAAATGATGCAGACAATATCTCTAAATAGACGTATCCCTGGCGCCATGTAGAAGGTCAACGGAGGAGAGGGATGGTGATTTTTGATTTGTTAGCAGCTTTTCACAATAGTTCAATCACGGTCGCCATATAAAATAACTCGTTAATAAGATCGTTAAATTCTGAAGTTAGTCTGCTGATTTCAGTTCAGATCGATCACAACTGATTCATACTTTCACCAAAGTACCTGGTATCTTTCTGGATTTCTTAATTTAATAGGAGTGCAACTTGTTTTCAAATAATAAGTTGGTGGAAGGTCAACGAATTCGGTTTAGTTAAATGTCCAAATTCCAGACGGCTTCCTCCAAGACAGTGAAATAATAACAAGTATGCAGTATTCTCACAAATTTAAAGTGTGCTGCACAATATTACCACACATTTACCAATAACCTGCCCTCGCGAAGTAATGAGTGAGTGTTAGTCATTTGTAATTGAATTAAATGAAACCATTCTGGAACGCCACACATAAAAAAGTATTGAAATACAGCCTCGACAAACGCTTAAGGTCATGTCAATTAATAAGACATTGCTAAGTTACTTGTTAACAATTTAGAAGTTACAAAGACAGTCTGAAAATCTGCTTAAATGATTTTAGGCATAAACAGAAACTATTTTCAAACTCTTAGAAATGATATGAATTCAATAAAAATCTTGGATGACCAGAATATCAAATGTTCTCTTTTATGCTGATTCTCATTTATAACTGATTACATAATTTAAATGTTGTTTAGAAAGATATAAAAGTAATTGTTGCGTTAAAACACGTCAATATTTTGAAAATAAGATATTAATAGTAATAAAAAATTAAAATAAACGTTTTTATACATATAATGTGTTAGTAACTAAATAAAATATGTATCCAATACTGTTTTTTTCTAATAATGTTTATTATTGCGTAGATCCACCTATTTTTATTAGAAATCAGTCCATGAAACTGTTTTGCAGTGTAATAAATTTATTTTAAGCAAATAGAGATAAGTGTTAATGTTGTCTGTACATTAAAAAATAAAATTACAAAAAAGAACTACATCGTCATCAACCACAAATTTTAATTTATTAAGTAAATGCAGCAACCGTGACTTACAAAAGATATACAACCTTGTCAGATTAAAGCAAACACATGTAAGCTCTGTGATTTCAGAGATAAAGCTTTAACTCGCCAAAGAGTAAACACGACTAGCCATTAAGAGCTACGGCGCTGCACTCTGGCGGCTGGCGGGAGGTACAAGAGTTCTACGACTGTCGTAAAATAAAAATGGCGCCCGGCATACGTCACGGGACGTCTCGACGCCGTAAAGACGTCGGCGGTCAGTCGGCGTCGCTGATTGGTCCAGAGATTTACGACTCTGGGGAGGCGTCGGGGGAATGTTTGCGACGTAAAACCAGAAGAACGACAGGCGGGTCAACAATGAGGGAGGTCGCCATCTTGAAAATCCATCTCCATCTCCTGAAAGCAACTATCGAAAAAAGCCGAATTGATCATTTTTGAGCCCATTTAGAGCATGAAGAAAGAATTTGTGGTAATGTTACTAAAGAATTTACAATCCTAAATAAACCAAATCAAAATATTCATGCAGCATGACAAATTTTGATGGGATCTATAGGATTTTTGGTGGTTTAATTAATACGATAATTAAGTATTCCACGATACATTTCAATTTAAACTTGTTTATTTTGTTAAACACGTCGTCAAAGATACTGGTTACATGCATTCATACAATCCAGAGATTGCATACAACACTTCTTCCACAGATAATACAGTTCCCGGACGTCGCATACTGAGTTGGTGAAAAACTTTGCCGAAAAACTGACTAAACTGACTTGGATGATCGCTTTATATAAACTCTACCGAAATTTTTAGAACACTTCAAAAGCTTTCGCCAGATAATTCTCGACCATTAGCAATACTTAAACAATTGAAATATATTATTACATAATCATTTAACATCATTACAAAATGGTTATAAATGGAAATTAAAGATACTTAAACACAAAATTACCCACAAAAATCATTTTAAACTGTAGCAAATTGTACTTTAGACATCGTAAGTTGCCTTAATACTTGTAGTTACAAAAATTTAAGCAATTATCTTACATAATTCTATTCTTAAACATATTAAATGGCCTCTAAATAAATTCTTTTGATAAAACAAAGACTATATACACTGATATACAGGAAATTACGAAACAAACATACCACATCATATTCAACCAAACGCAACGGGAAGGAATTCTGTCCTGACCATTTAAAGGGATCATCCCTACATTTGCCTTGAGTTATTTCGGGAAACCTTTGATTGACAAAATCTTGGTGGCTGGGCGGGGATTCGAACCAGCGTCCTGCCGAACGCCTCTTCCATCAGGCACTTTTAAAATGTTGGCGATTTATACGAAAGAGATACCGCATTGCTGGTCTGTTGAGTGTGGTCTTCAGAACATACTGCAGTTACTTTGTTGATCTTTTGGCGATTCTATCTAAGGCTCATCTTAACATTGACACAAAATTTAATACCGTGAGGTTGGCAATGAATATCAAACGTCCAGATTAGCACTTTGAGTAGAAAAGTTTGATCTGGAACTCAGACACATTTCTGTAAATTATATAAACAGAACACAGCATTTTATGCAATTGAAATTTCCTATTAAGGTCCAAAAATTCGCATAACTTCAGCAGATTCCGTTTAGATACGCAAGAATCATCAAGCCATCTTATTCATGCTTCTTCCTTACCATTAATAATCATGAACATCTTCTATTTGGTCCAGGTCTACTTCGCTCCGTTTATCCTTTGCTGCCAAAGATGCTGCTGCCTCAAATGCCATTACTATATGACATTCACAAATTGTAATATACATAATCAACCACATTTATATATTCATAGACTGGAATTGAGTGGTCTGGTAGCTCAGTCGTATAGAAATTACGAAGAGAACTTTGCTAACTATTTGAATGCGTATACCATTTTAAATAAAACAAAATTAGTAAAAATCAATAAATAAAAAATAAAAAAATCGAAAGATAATAAAAAAAATCCAAAATCAAAAAATGAAATCGATTAGGCGCCGAACTTCGTATCCGAAGATTTCACTCAGTGCTCATCTGTCTCCAGTTGTGAATTATTCTGCCAGACAAAGAAGAGAACGTAATTTCAATTCACCTGCAATCTACTCAGCTAGAATCTTAATACTTTGAATTACGTTTTTTCAAATGTTAAAGCTGATTGCAGTATGTTATGTGTGTAATTATTGTATCTGTAAATAAAACTGTTTTATAACTGAACAAAGTAGCTAAGCCGCTTGCTTTCAAGCGTTCGCTGCTCCGGTCCCGGGTTTATATTTTGATGGTTAAGGAAGTTTTAAGAGTTGTGTTTGATTATACCACCTGTTCCGTGGTTCGCATTCCACGTTAAACTGCAGACTCCTAAGGAAATTAATTGGGCTTCCTGACATAATAGCTTGGTACACCTTCTACGGGAAGATTCGATAGACCTTCGGGTTGTGAAGTAAGTTACATTTTTAGTTTTTGAAGAGAAAACGTCTTTAGGTGGGTTGGGCGATATTTGGGTGGGTAAGGTCTTATGAACTGACATGCTAATGTGCACCTACAGCGCACAGGTGGCGCAGTGGTTAAGCTGTCTGTCGGGGGAACGAAAGGTCCCCGGTTCGAATCCCTGTCTCGGCGGGGATTGTCGTATACCATTAATCCGACCTTCACCTCTGGCACACCTTGCTGTGTAATGTGAAGTACGCCATAACGCTTTCATGGTTCAGATTCCACGTTAAACTGTAGATCCCTTGTACCTGGTAGGACTACTGGGTTAGGTTAAGGCGGCGAAAATAGGGGCGGCATTCGCAGCCAATAGCAACCCTGATTCCTAAGACTTCCGCGGGCGTCTTTGTTCATGATTATTAGCTTTTCGGGTTATGCCGCGTTGTTTATTTCATTACCTAAGCTTCTTTTATTATTGGTTTACAATATTAATTTTAAATCATTACAGAAAAAAAATTATCCCGAATTCTTAGCTTGCTAACATATGTGGCCCATCGACGAATAGAAGGCAAAAGGCATGATGTTATCTTGGCCGGAGCCGATGTCGCGATGACCCAGTAGCCGTTAATTATCCTTAACAGACGAAGCCAGTCTGATTTTACATCCTTCTCTGATGAATTACAGCAAATTATACAGTTTTTCCCGTCGCGCAATTGTAGTGACATTACTGTATTCTCTCTCTCAAAATTTTTGACTTTATTTTTATTTTTAATCGACTCAAATTCACGCAGCCATTCTCCTTTAAATTATTAATTATTTAAACCAGGGGTGGCCAACCCAAATGATCTCGCGGACCACTTTGGTAGTGCATCATAACTCCACGGGCCACATATAAAATTATTTACCCCCACTAGGGACATTTTTTTGAAGTGAAAAATTGAAACATGAGTTATTATTGTGGTTACTATTATTCTTACATGTAAACATATATTATATAATAATGATGATACTAAACACACATTGTAATGAAATATGTAACACTAATAATGAAATATACAAATATTTTGTAAAACTGTGATGAATCTCGCGGGCCGTAAAAATGATCAAGGGTTGGCCACCCCTAATTTAAACGATATAATTTTATTTGAATCTGTGGTAGTCCGCCACCAGTTGGACCCAATTGTCCTCTATACCTGTATTCTATTGAGAAAATACAGGGCGTTCGCCGGGAAACGCAACCCACTGTTAGCGCTACAAGGAAGAAACTGCTCCCGGCGAGCCAGCGCTCAGTTTCCGGCATTGTTCGACCGTCGGCCGCGGACTATTTCATAATAATTACGCTTCATAAACTTCATAAACTTGTGTGCTAAGCATTTAAATGTGACGTAATTCATTAGCTTACCTTATAAAAGATGCTGGAAGTGTTGACCCTCTTGTGTAATGCACATTTCACATCTTCTGAACATATTTCGAGACACACGCTGCCCTAACTGACTTAATGATTTTTTGGGTGACTGTTCTAGTCGAAAAGCGATATCGTCAATTTTCTCCTCTGTGAGAATACGGTTGACCGACAGTCTCTTTTTGTTAAAAAATGAACCCGTTTCTCTTACTTTTTTAACCAGACGCAGAATTGTTGATTTAGCTGGCAGTAAAGCGCCAGGAAATTCGCGACGAAATATACTGCGACACTTTTTAAACGACTTCTTCTTCACATATGTATCATAGAGAAATATTCTTTGTTGCAAACTGTAACGTACCATAATTTTACTCACACTCAAAACACGGTACAGATTAATAAGAGTATGAAGCCCCAAACCAGCCAAACCGCAAAGAAACGTTTATTCACAACACTGATTAATAAGAGACTGAAGTTACAAACTATCTACAATGCAAAGAAACCGTTCTTAACATTGTAAGGGTCACTCCACTGCACTGTTGGGGCAGCGGAGGTGTTAAACAGTGCGGTGATTCACGGTGCCGTTTGGCGGAAACAGCTGGCTCCAATGACCGAGCAAGTTGCCGACGGCAACAGACTGGGAGGGTAGCGTTTTCCGGCGAACGCCCTGTATATAGTATAGCCTTCGCCAGAGATACTGTTTATGTTTATGTTGACATAGCAACTAGGGATTGCAATCCAGCAAAGCGGGATCCCGCAATCCCGCGGCATCCCGCATGATTAGACAGTCTGGCGGATCCCGCACAAAATTGAGCGGATCCGCAATCCGCAAAATCCGGCGGAAACGCGTGTCAGTCTGCGTGACTCGCTGCCCCACTCGGTCTCTGTCGGATATTTTGCACTGTTTGCCTGTACCCTTGCAGTTGGCGTTTGACTCGTGTAAACAAGCGTTTGTTTTTGTCAACCTTCGTCATTCGTAAGTAAATAAACACACTTTTACGTATTCATCAGTAGACACTTCTGTAATTTGAGTTATGGTGCGTATTTAGTACGATTTTCTAACTACATAATTATTTTTTTAAGTGTCGCACACGTTATCTGAACTACACGGTTACAGCTTTTTATTCACGGTTTCATTATTGCCATTTTCTGTATTTGCAGATAAAGTAATTGTGACAATTTCCTAATTTGCGGCTGAAAATTTGATTATTCGTTGATATGAAACTAATGTTATCGTAATTTTAACGATCGCGTACCTATTTATTTAACAGCTATCAAAAGGAAATTCTATATCGTTTGACTTATTGTTGTTTTGGCCGCTGCCTCAATGCGTTTCTTTGACGAAAGCCACCTGCTTACATGTGCCACTCAGGCTTTTAATTAATCCCTCTTCTCCTTGTTATTATTTCGACTAAAGGTAAAAAAAGTTATAATCAAATTTTCGCGGGTGTATCGACGAATTGTGTTGTAGGAACACCATACTTCGACGGCTGCCTCCGCCGTCTTCCTCACGTGTGTAATTTCGTGTGTTTGCAATGAAATCCGGAGATACAACCTTTGAGGACTTCACTGCAGTCATTCGCCGAGAAAGTCTCCTTTCTTTCTAAAAAATAATAATTTCCACTCTAAAAACGTCGTTACGCCACATTAGTAAATCTGTAATACTTGACAGTTTACGTGTTGGTGAGCAGTTTCTTTTAATAACATTGAATCAACTGTAATATCAATCAAGGAATCAGGAGATATAATAGTGAATCGCGCAAAAAAGGCAAAGTCTTGTGCTTTTACAGTGACAAAAAGTTATGAGATCTTGTTCTGAGCCAAGTCTACACTTTACAGAGTATATTCACTTCACTTTGTGAAATGAAATGCTTTTCTCGGTGTTATGGAACGTTTATTTAGAATTAAAAAAAAAAAAAAACTCTGTTAACTTGACCACTAAGCAAACCATATTTTTAAACTTACGTGATGTATTGTAAGGCACATAATATGACCTAAGACTCGATTTTTTCCATTTTTATTATTTACTTTAAAATTGGTTTAGATTAAAAAACAAAAATGCAAAACCTCGAAATACACTTAAGACACGCTAAAAAGTTTTAATGTCATTTTGCCAATCAAAATATTGTTAACTGTTAATTTTTATCATTTAACATTAAAAATTATTTATTAATTTAATTACTATTTAATTTATTAACGTTTTAAGTAATTATGTTTTAAACATATGCGTTAAAAAAATTGTTTGTACCACGGAACCCGCGGGATTGGCGCAAATCCCGCGCGGATCCCGCGGGATTGAAAATGCTGCGGGATTGCAATCCTTAATAGCAACTGTCGCCAAGCATCGCAGAGTAAAAGGCCGCTACCTTCGTTGATGTTGGTATTTTTTAAAATTTCTGCTGCCTCTTTCACCCGTCGGGGCCACCACTGGTCTTCTCTCCACAGTAGCCTCGTGTCTTGAAATTTTAATTCTTGACCGGTGTTAATAGCATGGCGGACTACGGCAGATTTGTCGCTGTTGTTGTATTTGTAGTGGCGGATATGTTCTTTAAGTCTCTCCGCCACAGTGCGACCTGTCTCGCCGATATAAACACTGCCACAGCTGCAGGGGATTTCGTAAACACCCATAAGCTGGTGTGGGTGTAATCTGTCTTTTACCCTGACAGGCACTGGGGCGGAGAGACTTAGCAACATATCCGCCACTACAAATATAACAACAGCGACAAATCTGCCGTCGTTCGCCATGCTATTGACACCGGGCATGAAATAAAATTTCAAGACACGAGGCTACTGTGGAGAGAAGACCAGTGGTGGCCCCGACGTGTGAAAGAGGCAGCAGAAATTTTAAAGAATACCAACAACATCAACGAAGATAGCGGCCTTTTACTCTGCGATGCTTGGCGACAGTTGCTATGTCAACAAACATAAACAGTATCTCTGACGAAGGTTGGAGGATACCAGCCGAAAGCTCAGGTGATGAAATAAACAACGCGGCAAAACCCGAAAAAGCTGTTAATCAACAGCAACCCTGTCATTACGACCACGCGGAATTATTATTATTTATTACCTCTGTAGCTATAAGTATAATGTGTTGCGGGTATGTTAAAATGTTTTTATTAACTCGCTTTGTCTGTCCGAGTGGAATTTAGTAATTCATTTTAAACTAACCTCTGGATGAGCTAGAGACTCGAAATTTTGACCATAGCTATGAATTGGATGACCATGCATGAAAATGTGAAAAAATGGGAAAAGTTGTCCAGAAAATTTGGGAAAAACTGAAATTACTCTTTTTTATTGACTGATTTGCCTATTTTTTTTTTATGTTCGTAATAGCCCGAATAAAGTTTTTAGTTAGTGAAAAATTGGAAACGTTGGCCGGAAAATTGGAAAATTCGGAGAAAACTGAAAGTCTTTTTTTCTGTGTACCGATTTGGCTAATGTTTTGTATAGTTTTAAGTTCTAACGGAATTCTTGTAGATAGTTAAAACTACTTAATTAATTACAGGTTGGATATTATCGGAGATAATTCCTTCAAGCGACTTATGTCGCACAATCACAAGGCAATGTGATTTTAATTCTCTAGTAAGTGATACAGTTTTCCAACTTCGAGGACTGTAAAGACATCTGCCACATGGAAACAGATGAGAAGTGTTTCGCTTGTAATTGCCTGTTATGTGTATTGCCAGTTACCATGTTTAGTGCTCTGCCCTTTTGCGGTCATAATTTTTAGGTTCCCACAAGAAGGCGATGGCACCGTTTGGAGGAAGCGAGGAAGAAGAATGAGGAATGAAAAAGTGATTAGGGCGGTTGGAAGAGTGCTTTATGGGCAGCCGTATACACAAGCCAATTAAAAACTCATTAAACGGCGCCGCCAGACAACGATTAAAAGAACAAAACACGGCCGCCCCGTCTCATTTTTCACCGCTTTATAAAGGAGAAGGAGCGGTGGGGGCGGGTCGTTGTTGCTAATTATAATTGGAAGCAGAGTAATACCGCGTGATGCAATTTTATAACAGGGATCTCTGGCATCTTGCAGGAGCCGTCCAATTCATTACGTTTATGAATTTCGAAAATATGGTTGGATGGTGCTGAGCCACTCGGAAACAGTGTTTTTGGAAGATTGCTGCTAATTTATTAGTCCTGTCACGGTCGCCATATCAGACCTATCGAAACTTCGCTGATAGGAGATTGAAATTAATTACTCAGATCTGTCGTGGAATCTCGCTATATGAAACAACTCGGAACTTATATTTTGTAAACTGATTTTCGAGGATTTACGGGTAGTATTTTAAGGTGACCACGTGATTTTAACTTTCATCTAAATATGGGCTAAACTTCTTATACTTGACGGAAACGGGTAGTTGCTGGAATGACAAAACCGTCAATTAACATTTCACTCTACTTTTTTCCATCGAAACAGACAAATAAAATTATGAACAAAACACAAACTTGTTTCTGAAGAAGTACAGCAAATTAATAATTAAAAACTGTTTTACTAACGAAATAGTTTTATTGTTGTTAGACCTCTTAACGCTAATTTAATATAAGAAAATACATTATACAAAGTCTAAAATATTTTTTAGAAAAAATATTTTTTAGTAACAAAAATGACTTTTTCTACATCTAATCTCCAATTCACAAATATTGCGGGGTGTAGAGGAAGCTAAACAGCAATCCTAATTCTGTGCAATCCAATCCCGAACAGAACTAGGAAAGAAAGAATACATATAAGCATCGGTACGGCATCTTATTTCTCTAATCTTATCCCTCCTGTCATTGCGACCTAGATAGGTTGGCGGAAGAAGTGTTTCATTGCACTCGTAACTTAGAGATTTTCGCATATTCTCCAACAAATTCAAACGAATTACAGATTTATTTCTTATCGTCTTGGACTAGGACTTATTTGTTGTAGATAGTATTGGTAACTCGTTTACAGCTAATGGCTAGTCTTTAAGCTTTCATAAAACTCAATATTAGTGGTTTGGATTCCACGTTAAACTGTAGGTCCCAGAGGAAAGGAACTGGCCATCCTACCTCTGACACAATGGCTTAGTATGCCTCCTCCGGGAGGATCAAAGCAACCTTCTGCTTGTGGACTAAGTTAAGTTTAAGAACTCAATACAAGTAAATCAGTGCATTACAAGGAACAGATATAACATTTGAAGGCCATTCAAGAAGTAGAAAATAGTGTGATATTTCTAGGTTTGCACGTTTATGGCGATTTAAATTTGACGGTGCATGTCTGTGACCTATTGAAGTGATTGGGTACAACCACATTTACAACTAGCAATTTAAGCTACAGCTGATGTGAATACGAAGTAAGTAGTTTAATTTGCGTATCTTCACTCCTTAATCTGCTATGCAATAATAATCTGGGGCAGTTCAATTTATACCAACAAAGTATTCAGAGCGCAGAAGAGACTAAAAAAATTATGTGCGGGGTTAACAATAAAGCTTGATGCCAAGAGCTGTTAAAGAAGTTAGGATTTTTAACATTGATGGCCTAGTATATATACACATCATTGTCCATTATAGTCACAAATTATACTTTATTTGAAACAAATAATAAATATTCACAATTATGGCATTAGAAGTAAAATACTGTTCACACCGAAAGTATGCGTTTGCGACCCAATGTTTATCAGACAGTTTTGTCTTATTCTGATGCATTCTATCAAATCCTAAAATATTTTACACTTTTTTTGAACACCCTGTATATATTTATATATAAAAACTGATAACTTTTTCCGCATCCTGCACAGTTTGCCTCTTATATTGGAACAATTATTGTATTGTATTGTGACCCAGCCGAGAATCAATCATCGGATCTGACCATAAACAGCCAAAGAGACGAGTCCAGAAAATTCCCCCCCCCCCTGCCATCTCCCCCTCCCCCATTGGCCCGGCAACCTTACAGAGCCGCACGAAGCGTTGGCTCAGTGTCAGAGAGATCGGCTCCAGCGATCATATTTCTCTCTACTGGCAGAGCGACTGACAGGTCCGCAACAACAAGCGCGTCGGCTTGTCAGCGCAATCCAATATTCCCTATCGCTGCAGGAAAATCACATTTCAATTTTCCGCGTCTATCTTTCGGACTTCTCACCGGGAATTGAAGCGAGATTTCTCCGAGAAGTCTGGCCCCTACGACGCCAGTTCGCCAAATCGCCGGTCGCGGCGCCACTGCAGTCAACATGGCGTCAGGGCGCATTTCTTTATTCGGTCCCTATCACACTTACACTGTGGTAGGAGGTACAGGGCGTTCGCCGGGAAACACTACCCTCCCAGTCTGTTGCCGTCGGCAACTTGCTGGGACAGAGGAGCCAGCAACTCCCGCCACACGGCGCCGTGAATCACCGCACTGTAGCTAGTTTGTGACTTCAGTCTCTTATTAATCAGTGTTGTGAATAAACGTTTCTTTGCGGTTTGGCTGGTTTGGGGCTTCATACTCTTATTAATCTGTACCGTGTTTGAGTGTGAGTAAAATTATGGTACGTTACAGTTTGCAACAAAGAATATTTCTCTACGATACATATGTGAAGAAGAAGTCATTTAAAAAGTGTCGCAGTAAATTTCGTCGCGAATATCCTGGCGCTTTACTGCCAGCTAAATCAACAATTCTGCGTCTGGTTAAAAAAGTAAGAGAAACGGGTTCATTTTTTAACAAAAAGAGACTGTCGGTCAACCGTATTCTCACAGAGGAGAAAATTGACGATATCGCTTTTCAACTAGAACAGTCACCCAAAAAATCATTAAGTCAGTTAGGGCAGCAGGCAGGCGTATCTAAGACATCAGCTTGGAAAGTAACAAAGTTAGTTCACTTAAAGCCGTACAAAACAATTGTGGTGCATAAAATTACAGAAATAGACCAGGGGCCTAGGATTAGATATGGCAACTGGTACCTGCAGGGTGTCCACGATGGCACTGTTGATCCGCAACTGACGTCACATTTTAATGCTTAGCACATACAAGTTTATGAAGCGTAATCATTATGAAATAGTCCGCGGCCGACGGTCGAACAATGCCGGAAGCTGACCGCTCGCTCGCCGGGAGCAGTTTCTTCCTTGTAGCGCTAACAGTGGGTAGCGTTTCCCGGCGAACGCCCTGTATAAAGTCGGAACATCAAGGTGAAATTACTCTTTCTCATTTTTTAGCATACAATGTTTTATTTATCAACTGGAGGAATGACGTCGATTGACACTAGCCCCGAAATAAATACACACAATAACATTGCTTAGAAGTCGTGGATTTGAAATTTGTTTCAGTACGAATATTTTCAATGTTACATTATTGATGTGCACTAATGGAGAAGTGGTGTAGTTTAGCAGAGTATAGAGAAGAGCACTTCATGGAAAAAAGTTAGACTGTAAAATGGAAAGTTAAGGAAAATAATAATAATAATAATTTAATTGCTATGGAGCACATGTTCAAGTGGAAAATTTCCCTCGTCATTTAGTTACCCCCTTCTAATATTCTTTACCGTTATTATGTTAAATACTAAAGTTGTTAATTTTTCCCACCCACTTACTTTTGCAACTTACAAATTTTAATTTATATTCCTTAAGTGTTTTTGGTAAATTATTCATCACTTCCCTAGATAATTTATTGTAATTCCTGACACCCTAACCGACAAGAGAAATTTTCCCACTCCCTTATCCTTTTGGTCATCGTCATCTTTTACCTTCCATGCTCTATTCCTAATTCTTTGACCAATATCCTTCCAAGCCCCATCACCAACATATTCCCTGAACTTTCCCAGCGCTTTCACCCTCCTCATTTCCTCCAATGACTCCCAATCCAGCTCCCTTATCATATCAGTTACTGACTGGGTCCTGCGGTAATTTCCACAATCAAATCTAGCTGCCTATCTTTGCAACCTCTCCAACTACGGAATTTGAAGTATTTTGACGACTAAGTGAGTTTATAACGTGCGAAATGACATGATAACAGGTGAAAGGAGAAATCTGACAGCAAAAAGAACAGAAGAAAGATAAAAATTTTAAATAAAGTAAAAAAAAAAAAAAATGCGGGATTGGTTAATTAGTTTTTGGAGAAAAAAGCCGAAAGAAAGAATAATAGAGAAAGGCATAGATTAGAGTATACGAAGCAGATAATGTAAGACGCAGGTTGTAACAGGAATAAGACGAAGAGATTAGCTTATATCAGGCAAACATAGATGATTATCGTGATCTGGGTTTTCCATGGTTTTCCCAGATCACTCCAGGCGAATGCTGGGATGGTTGCTCACAATAGCCCATGGGCGCCTCCTGCCATATTCCGTATATCCCTTCCAAACCATTACCTTCCCGGATAGGTGCAATGCACCCTCCGCCACACACTTTTAGTGAATCGCGGAGTAATAGTAATAGTAATAGATTATACAAACCAGATTACAGACTGATGACAGGAAAAACTGTAGATTTTAATATATAATTAATTAATTTATGTGTCATTGCCTAGCAACCGCAATAGAGTGATGGTTTCGTGATTAAAATATAACATCTTGATTTTTTTTTAAATTCATTTCTTTACGATTCGTTGATGACGTGGTCATTAGAGGCGGGAGAGTTTTGGTGGCAAGGAATAGAATGAAATTTGTTAATGGCCTTCTGAAGGAACCATTCGCCTGGAATGAATTCAGAAAACTATAAAAAAAATCTGTATGGCCGGATAGGATTCAAACCCGCGTCCTCCTGGTACCACACACGTGCCATGCTGGTTTAGTAACAGCTTTCCATAGAGAATGTTTTCGCTTGTACTTGTGCAATAGAGAACTGAAACGATGTAGGTGTGGGCAGTCGAATGGAACTCGAGGCGTGGGTAGTTATCAGAACATTAATATTACAACACAGCGGGACAGAGTTTTAAAAAAGCCCTCGATTATGTAAACCACACCGGACTGCCTTTGTAAACAGCGTCAGGAATAGACACTCCGTTTACAAACCCGGAATCCGGGGAGATGATCCCAGCAGAGCGTCGCACTATACTGAGGTGTAGTAGGGCAATACAACACTGCAGATACATTACGTGGTGCAAGGTAAGCGTATTCACTGAGAGTCGACGTTGAACTGAATCAAGTTTGATTTTAAGGAAACAAAGAAAAATACCGCGAACGATGAATTTTATAGCGAGGCGGGTAGTTTGCGGTAACATGAAAGAAGAACCGGTTCATTCCTGGCAATTGTTCATTTGTTAACTGAAATAGGAACATACTTATCAAATCACATCGTACGAAATAATTATACATGATTAAATTTTTCCGTAACAGAAACAAGAAATACCGGAAAAGCTCCTTCTTTTAGAAAACAAACACACATTTTATCAGTATATCTATGATATATAGTGTTGGTATACAGGGTGTTACAAAAAGGTACGGCCAAACTTTCAGGAAACATTCCTCACACACAAACAAAGAAAATATGATATGTGGACATGTGTCCGTAAACGCTTACTTTCCATGTTAGAGCTCATTTTATTACTTCTCTTCAAATCACATTAAACATGGAATGGAAACACACAGCAACAGAACGTACCAGCGTGACTTCAAACACTTTGTTACAGGAAATGTTCAAAATGTCCTCCGTTAGCGAGGATACATGCATTCACCCTCCGTCGCATGGAATCCCTGATGCGCTGATGCAGCCCTGGAGAATGCCGTATTGTATCACAGCCGTCCACAATACGAGCACGAAGAGTCTCTACGTTTGGTACCGGGGTTGCGTAGACAAGGGCTTTCAAATGCCCCCATAAAAGGAAGTCAAGAGGGTTGAGGTCAGGAGAGCGTGGGGGCCATGGAATTGGTCCGCCTCTACCAATCTAAAATGAGCTCTAACAAGTAAAGTAAGCGTTTCCGGACGCATGTCCACATAACATATTTTCTTTGTTTGTGTGTGAGGAATGTTTCCTGAAAGTTGGGCCGTACCTTTTTGTAACACCCTGTATAGTGTTAATGCGATCACTCCTTACCAACGCCAGCGAAAACTAGATCTGAACGATCTCATTTCATTGCAACGATTGTTTAGTTATCAACTCAAATATATAGTGGTAATGCGATGGTGGCCGTGCGAAAATTTCGATACGCGGTGTCGCTATCTAGCGATATTGACGCCAGCGAATCCTAGCTGTGAACTACCTCATTTTATAGCAACAATTGTTTATTTGTCAACTGCAATATCTATTTCGGTACGCTGTGCTACTATCTAGCTGTATGCGATCACTCTTATTGACGCCAGCTTGACTCTGAACTATCGCATACCTGGGACCTCGACTGTTCATAATTTTGCCTTTTACCGGTAGAATTTCAAAAAAAAAACTTCCTTAATTAATAATGTTACCATAGCAGAGAACTTAATCCTTAAAGTGATACCTCATTTGTCAATTTTGTTTAAGTATGAAGGGATAAAGATGGCGAGTCACAAAAAAAACAGGTTTTAGAAATGAGATATATGATAGAATGATTCAGAAAGCCGTGCATAAAACCAGCAACACTGTCAAGCTTCATATGTTCAGTGGTGGACTCCTTTGTCGATAGTGATCAATATTTTTTTTTAGAACGTGTCCTTTTTTCGATATTGATCAATATTTTATTATTATTATTATTTAGAACGTGCGAGTTTCTTATTAGCACAATAGCAATGTCGCGTAGGGAAATATTTTAACCATCGGCTAGTGCAAGTTTGCTTTAGTTTGTTACTGAAGGCCTGTATGCACATGTGGTCAGGATGAAATAAATGAGCGAATTCTTTCGTTGTTTAAACGAGAGGGATATATGTATTATGGATAGTATGACGCCAAGTATTGCTAAACATGTAAAAATGTAATTAATCGTATGTAATCGTAATAACGATCGGGGCTTATACAACAGAGGTTGCTAGTGTAGTAGAAAGTATTGCTGATGTTGAATGTAATAATGTCTTCTAATAATATTAAGAGAATAAGAATTCAGTTGTTCGTTCGTTGTTTTCTGGATGTGTAAAGAAACAGAATGATATACTTGAATGCAAAAGAAATGTGTAGAAAATATATTTTTTTTATCTGCTTAACGTCTCTCTAACAGCGAGGTCTTTAGAGACGGGAAAGGATGGGGGGAAGGAATGGGAAGGAATTCGGCCATGGCCTTTTGAAGGAAGCATCCCGGCATTTGTCTGGAGTGATTTGGGAAACCATGGAAAATCAAAATCTGGATGCCCGGACGGGGATTCGAACCGGCGTCCTCCCGAATGCGAGGCCAGAACGCTAACCGTTACACCACCACGCTCGGTGTTTAGAATATAGACTCTGCAAATAAAGAAGTGTGAATTTTGTTGTTGATATAGTCTATTATTTTTCTGAAGTAAGAGAGAAATGTTTTATAGGTAATCAAATCAAGAAAAAGCCGGGAAGGCATATTATACATAAAATCCCGTAATTTTACAAATGGCTCCCACCAAGAAGAGCAGAAACAAGATAAAATTATAAATATTGTTTTACGGGATAATAGCCCCTGTGTCGAATATTCATACCTAATTTCTGGCGTGCTCCTTAAATCGACATTAGGTTCCTCACTATATTGAGCTTTAATTGTAAACTGAATAAACCTTCGTGACTTTTATAACAATATTTTTTTTTATTATTTCATAGTACACGCACTAAAAACCTATAATCGACACAATGATTCGGTCTTCAGCACATATGAAGTTATATTTAGTTACGTAATATAGTGAATTTTATCACTTGCTAAGTAGTTCATGTGAAGTCGACAGATATCGCAAATGAAAATCTAAGGCGCTTTTTGTTTTAATGAAGAGATTTATTAATGTAAAACTACTTCTGCGAGACTGCAGTATCCCCCAGGCGCACAGGACTTGTAGGACCTGGGACTGAATTGGTACCCTCGGGACCCAATCTGAATCTGGAATTGCTTCTACGGCGCCAAGCCCTTATACCAACTTTCCTATCGATCTCCCTTCGTCAGCTCTTCTTTACTAAACCCCTGTAGAATTTTTGGGGTTGTGGAAACGTTGTCGACTGTTTTTACAAAATGCGCCGAATTCATGAGCGCATGTAATTCAAAGTGTCGACTGAAGAACCAAATGCACAAGTTAGTTTCATTCATTATATGTTTTCTTTTACAATTCACTAGCAAACAATATATATATCAGTTATAGAAAACAAGAAAGGCTGTAAGAAAGCAAAGCAAAGATTAATGATTGAAAGGAAACAAATAATAATCGAGCGGCTCTTCCCTGTACTTTCTCTGTACTATCAATTAATCCCTTGCGATACGAATCCCAAACGGCCCAGCAATAGTCGAAATGTGGATGCATGACTGGTCTGTACGCTGTCTCCTTTGAATAAGCGTTGCAATTCTTCAAAGTTGGACCTATGAATCGCTGCCTGAAATTAGCCTCATCTACCATCGAATTCGTGTACCATCCGCCAGAACTAAGCCTGGAAAGTTCTTTCAGTAATCTTCCATAGTCGTTCTGGAGGACGCGGGTTCGAATCCCTGTCCGGGCATCCATATTGTAGTTTTCCATGGTTTCCCCAAATCACTCCAGGCAAATGCCGGGATGCTTCCTTCAAAATGCCATGGACGAATTCCTTCCCATTCCTTGCCCCAATCCCAACCCGCCTCTAATGATCTCGACGTCGACGAGGCGTAAAGCCATAATAAAAAAAATCTGCAATACTTTTCAGGAAGTTAAGTAAATATTAATTGAGTACCATCTTTCAATATAGTACCTTGGCAACAGATCTTTCGATTTCTGTTCAATATGAAAGATTTCATCAAAATCATTAAAGACGTTTGTAAGAAATTAATTTCACCTGTATACAAGAGTTGCTAGTACTGTATAATATTGTTAGATATACTAGTTTAAGCCCGTGACCGTTTTTTTTTGCGTACCGTCACAGGTCTAGAATAGTTCCAGTTTTTAGGATGAAGTATTATTACCGGTTGACCTTATTTGACCAAATATAAACTTGACCTGTGTTCCAAGGTGAATGAAATCTGTTGAGCTTGAAGAATTGAGTAGCATTAATAGAGGTAGGTATTAAACACGGACAGGGACGATAGCGCAATCGTATAATTGCTTAAATAAAAACTCGACTTGTATTTGACCCTCAAAGTTCACTCTGCAAAATTAAGAAAATTCATGTATGCTACGAAAACATCACGTTGTTTTTTTTTATTGAGACTGGGCAAACACTCATAACGTAATCATTGGTCATAGTGTCTGTAACGGCCAGAGAACTTAATACACATTCCATATTATTAAACAGTTGAGCAGCTCCGAAGAAATTAATTTCCATAATACTCGATTCGGTAACATATTTGGTCTGATGTCCACTTAAAATAACCTAATAACTCACGTACAGTGAACATGAATAAAGACCATTAACGAAAGTGTTCAGTGAAATACCTAAAAAGCAAATGAACGGTAAAGCATAAACTTTGGTCAAGCAAAAACATTAGTGAAAATTTTAATTTAAGTGAAATTTGTACAATGCCGGAATGACAATTGGCATTCGTGGTTAAACCAGAGACCATGAGTAATTTAATATTTTGAATACTTTTTTAAGCTGCTTTCATTACCAATTTCATACTGAAAAGCAGATCCACGTTTTTTCAGTAGTAAAATTTATCAATATTTTTTAACTATGAAACGCTCCGAAAATCAAACTTAATGAATGTATTATGGCAATTAATTTGGTAGCAGTTGCTTAGCTATTAAAATGTAGACACAACCACGAATTTCTTCTAATGGTATCTCAGGTCGCTGTCTTGCGAGCGAAGGTTGACACGTGACACCGTTCTCCAGCCAATAGCTATCGAGGTGAGTGAATGAGTGGGCTTAGAAAAGTATATAGTAGATTGACAATATATATTCACTATATTTCATACCTAACTACATAAGAACTGCAGTTGGTTAAATATAAAATTCATGAATCCACAAAGTTCACGATAAAATTGTCTGAATATGAAATTTGATCCAAATATAACAGGCCACTTCGGGTTGTAAACTTCTACTACATGTTGTTATAAAATAACGTTACAAATGACAATTTTCGTTTGTTTGTAAAATAAGTTTTTTTTCCGGATGACTCCTATTTAAATAATCTTGAAACGTTATCTAAACATTAAATTTCATTCAAATCGTAATAGCAGTTTCTGAGATACCA
>CM061918.1:124969811-124977905 GCA_031002005.1 Vandiemenella viatica
ACTCAAGTAAAAATCTTGCATATTGAACAGAAATCGAAAGATGCTGAGCGAAGATCGGTCGCAATAAATGAGGTTTTAAGGCGGTACCTAAGACTCGTAGTTTCCGAGAACCTTTGCGTTTTGGTTCTCTGCCGATTTGGTACTCCGCTCTCAGCTCGCTCTGCGCCTGCCAATTATGCTTTACGCTTCTCACCGCACAGCAAGTCCTTTGTAATTGCTTTGTGTCTCCCCCCTCGCTCTGCTTCGTTCATCAACCCTCTTCCTTTTCTTGCTTCCCCCATCGCTCTTCTGTCAGGATTATAGAGGGGCTATCCTGAGTAAACAAATCTAGCCTTATGGAAACAATGAAAATCTGTCTATTTTCTGATATATAGTTTTTATCAACTACGTTAAGCATCTCACACAAATTGGACACCTAAAAAGCGTATAGGCCAACAACCATGATAGTAAACAACACGTTGCCGTCTTTTTTTTTTTTTTTTTTTTTTTTTTTTTTTTTTTTTTTTTTTTTTTTTTTTTACTTATGGCTTTACGTCGAGGTTATTAGAGGTGGGATTAGACCGGGGGCAAGGAACTGGAACGAATTCGGCCATGACCTTTTTGAAGGAAGCATCCCGGCATTCGCCTGGAGTGAATTGGGTATAATATGGAAAACTCAAATTTGGATGCCTAGAAGGGGATTCGAACCGGCGTCCTCCCGAATGCGAGGACAGAGCACTAACCATTCACCCACGACGCTCCGTGCCATCGGGTAACCACATCGAAACTCTTTCTTAACTCTAGCAATATGGAACATATCTCGAACAGCTGGAAATCGATCCCAACGATATTTACAACAGGGATAAGTACAGAATGTTGATTGAAGGATCATATTCTCTCCCGTCACTAACAGTCAAAAACCGAGAGTGGTGGGTGAACGGTTAACTTTCTGTCCTCGCATTCGGGAGGACGCGGGTTTGAATCCACGACTGGGCATCATGATTTGGGTTTTATATGATTTTCCGAAATCACTCCATGCGAAAGCCAGGATGGTTCCTCCCTTTCCTCAACCCTAGTCCTCTCGCATGAAGTATTAAGCAAAAAGCGAAAAACAAAAACAAAACAAAAAGCATTGGGACAAAGCGAAGAGAGACTAGAAAGCAACGCGGTCAAATAAGACGAATGCAAAGAAGAATTTCAAACAAATACAGCAACAAAATAGAACAAAATTTAGAAAGAGTCAGGTGAAAAACTGCAATGAACATCTCTTTCGATAAAACAAACAGTATATATGACAAATATTAATAATGCTCCAATAGCTAAAACCAAAATATGTAAAAATAATTAAATGAATACATTAAAGTAGAAATAATAAGGCTAATCGGTACACATAAAGAATCAACTAAAGCAAGAGCTGGAAAACTGAATTACCCGACCAATTAACTAATAAATTTAAAACAAAAAAGCAATGTCAATACAGCCAAAAATTCAACTTCACAATACAACTATCAAACCGGAGCGTCTAAATGTAGTACGAAATTTTGCTCAGAGGTTGCAAGAGAAAGTACAAAAACAAACAAAAACAATTCACACACAACAAAAAACAACGGTCAAACGATGAGAAATAGTGGGAGCAAACGTTACAAATCATGACGTTTTTTACCGTGGTCCCCATTTGACCGATGTGGAAGAGAAGAAAAAAGAATGCAGCATAAGGCTTATGAAAGGAGGAGAAAAAAGACAGCATGAGGAGCCGAAAAAAAAAAAGCGAACGAAGACAGCATGTTGTGTAGAAAAGTAGAAGACAGACGATGGCATGGATGTCGAAAATAAGAGGAAAGAATACATCATGTGGTATAGAAAGGAAGAAGAATGACTATAACAAAATATCTGGAAGAAGAAAAAAGTAGACAGCTTGGTGTGTCGAAAAGAACAAGGAAGAAGACAGCACGAGATATCGGAGAGTAGGAGGAAGAAGACAGGATGACTTGTCGGAAGGAAGAAGAAAGAAGACAGTATGGGGTATAGATAAGAACAAGAAAGAAGATAGCATGATTTATAAGAGAGAACAAAGATACAGCATAGAGGTTCGAAAAAAGAAGAAAGAAGTCAGCATGGAGTGTCGAAAACAAGAATAAAGTTGACAGCATGACTTATCGGAAAGAAGAAGAAAGAACAGCTTAAGGTGTTGAAAAGAAGAGGATAGAAGACAGCATGGGAGTCTGAAAGAAGAAAAAAGAGGTGGCATGGAGAGCGGGAAAGAAAAAAGAGAGCTTGGGATGTTGAAAAGAAAAAGAAATGCTTGAAGTGTCGAAAATAAGAAGAAACAAGACAACATAATGTTGTCGAAAAGAAATAAGGCAGAATGGGATTCGAAAATAAGAAGCATAAGGTCCATGCGGGGTGTCGAAAAGAAGAAGAAAGAAAACAATAATGGGAGTCGAAAAGTAGAAGAAAGAAGACAGCATGAAGTCCTGAAGAGAAGAAGAAAGAATACAGCATAAGGTGTCGAAAAGAAATAAGGCAGCATGGGGTTCGAAAATAAGAAGAATAAGGTCCATGTGGGGTTTCGAAAAGAAGAAGAAAGAAGACAATAATTGCTGTCGAAAAGAAGAAGAAAGAAGACAACATGAAGTGCTGAAAAGAAGAAAAAAGAAGACAGCATAAGGTGTCGAATAGAAATAAAAAAATACTAGTATAAGAAGAAAGATATCAGTGTGAGGTGTCGAAAAGAAGTAAAAAGAAGATAATAATGGGTGCCGAGAAGTAGAAGATGAGACAGCATGGACTATGAAAATGAGAAAGGTAGAACATGTCATGGCTTCAGTGATCTTTTTGATCATCACCAATCATTGGAGAGTGGACTGGAAGTCGTGGGTGGCCACTTCGGTCTTGTCCCTGTGGCTGATCCAGAGCGTGACGTATGTGCCGCGGCTGTGAGCCAATGAAACGGCTCGTTACCACTTGGCGCAGCTGTTATATGGCCCGCTACGGCTCCCGAGTCTTGGAGACGGAAACTGGACTCGTGTCTAGTAATACACCACCTATCCGCTTACTGCAGTACTGGTCCGCATACCTGACAGCCAGAAATGAAACCTTCTTTCCGTGTGTCCTACATTAGGTGGCTGCAAAATGCTTCAAACTCTCGAAATCACTCTATTACTGTACCACATTTTTCTATATACGATACTCGTTAATTTGAACGGTAATCTTTGTTTCGCTAGTTTTTTTTTATTAAATTTGGTTTAGTCGACGTTAAGAGGCTTTAAAACAATATGCTTCGATTTATGGTGCATGATATAGGTAAATATTCTGATTTTCGACCATAGAGAATAGATTCCTCAAGTATCTATGTTGGTTCCATTTTTATTTCTTTTATGCGTTGTTAATTTTTAATTTGAACGGTACTCTTAGTTTCGCTAGTTTTTAATTAAATTTGGTTTAGTCGACGTTAAGAGGCTATAAAACAATATGTATCGATTTATGGTGCGTGATATACGTAAATATTCTGAATTTCGACCATAGAGAAAAGAGTTTCTCAAGTATCTATGTCGGGACCATTTTTATTTATTTTATACATTAACACCCTTCACTAGCAGAGCCAGTATATGAAAAATATTTAATAAGTTTAATTTTAATGTAATTTTACTGGGAAGGAGCGTATGCTGTGGTGAAAATTACTGTACTCATCTAATTTTGCATTTCGCCAATTTTTAGCTAAATTTTTTTCAGTGCAATTTTCCTAATTGACATGTTGATTTAATTGAAATGCATACTCCTCTGTATGGTGGGTTGCAATTTTAATTAAAAGGTAAAACATATTAAAAGATTACGCGAACATAACCTTCATTCGTAGCTGGTCGTAACAGCGATGTCAACGGATAAATAGCGGAAAAATTTCCGCTCGTCATTGGCTCGCAAGGAAGGCTGGGAAGTGTAACGCGTTAAAATCATGACCAAACTTACCTTTTATTGTTATTGAGGATTGTTATGGCTATTTCAATGTATTGCTCAATTTTTCATACATACACACAGAACCGCATTTGAATTACCAAAGAGGTGGATAAGCTTGAACAAAATTGAACATTTGTTAATAAACATGGCGCAGATTCTAAAAAGAATACGTAACTCAATAAGCACTAGAAAGTACGTCATTGGCAAACCAAGGTGGAAAGTAGAATTGTACCGAAGACGAAATATTTCATAACAATAGTTTTTCAGTTTCATGAGTACCCCACAAACTCAACAATATTTCTAATACGGGTCTGCATTATAATCTTCCTATTTGGACCAGAAAATCAAGTTATTCTGGTAATATAACAAAAGTCAAAATCTAAAAACATCTGTCATCGTATATTATCAAAAACGATTGTTGTCAAAATTCCGTCTTAAGTACCATCGTCATAATTCTTTTATTCTTCTTCAGTTGTAAGTTCGGAAAAATAGAGATGGGAACACGAAGTTAATTTCTTTGGAAACCGATATCTCGCAAATTGTACAGCTAAGGGAGCGTCCATAAACTACGTAGCTAGATTTTACCCCTTTGAATCCCCCCCCCCCGCCTACCTCTCCCCCCCTTCCACGTGACACGTAGTTTTCTTTCCCTGTTGATTCCAGATGATGTCAGACTATCATAAATTACATACGCAGATACTTCACATGCTGTTGTGTTGTCTGTACCTTATTTTAACTGCGACAAATAATATAAACGAAAAGTCACGCAGTTTATGGACGCTCCCTAAGTAAAAATTCCCAATCAATAACAATGGTTGGAATCTTTATTATATGTTCACCAATACTGCACTCGATGCGGTACATGTATATGCAGGCACCCTTAAAAAAAAAATTTATTTTTGGTGATAAAGAAAATAATTTACAAGTAGATCACTAAATTAAATGTGACAACAAAAAGGGTTGAGGAGAAGAGAAAAGATACGGAAAATGTTGGGATCTATCAGATAATTCCATTGGGGTCGGTCGTTATCCTGTTCAGAAGGAATAAGGAATGTCTTTCATTTCCTTGTAAATGGCTCCATTCCGTCTGCAGTATAAAATGGGTTGACTAGGGAAAACCCGGATAAGCTCGAATCGAGCTCTAAATTAAGGTTTCCTTTTCCGATCGACCGGATGGTTTGTTCCTACCTGTAATGAATGGAATCATTGAGCATTGTAGTATTTTACTATACTCGCACCAACCAACAAAGTACTTCCCTCGTATTTAACATTCACAGTATCAACATACAGATTTACCCATCTGTATGGTTCTTTACTGTAATCTGTCTGTATAACGTTAATATATTCTCGACACAGTAGCCGCAACTTACGATAATCTTTCCCGCACCCGCCATGTTGGTTCTCCCACACGCTTTTACATAGGCTTGGGATAAATATATCGATAGTTTATCAAAAAATAATCGATATATTTATTTCCGATATATTAAAAATCGATATTTTATATGGAGTATCAATTTTAGCTTCAAATTTGATATTTTTTGTACGAATGCCACTCAGTACGCTGTTTAATATGTTACGTAAATCCCATATTCTGAAAGAGTTTAAAAAAAAGTGAATTCGCCGTAATTTAACAGCTTTTCATAAACGGTTAAGAGTTGAAACAAGCTGTTAAATTTTAATAGGTTTACGCTAACGCATTTTTTGTCTATTTATTTTAATGTTAAGGGAGAGATTATTTTTATAGTCGAAAAATATTGATGGATCCATGTTGCTACATTGAGGGTTAACGTAAGTAAATTAACAGCTTATGTTTTAAACTGTTTTTATTGATAATTGTCAGTTGATGTGTTGACGAAATGCCTGATATGCCAAGCCTCTTCTGTGTCGTCGGAAAGAGTGGCTTCTGCAGATAACTTGGCGGCACCGGACAACAAGAGTATATTGACGGAGGAATATGTAAAATAGAGAGTTCTTTTGAAGGCGACATCAGACAAATACTGGTTTAATAGGTTGTAAAAATAGATAAATTAATAAAATTTTCCATAATTTTTCCAAATGTCTTTCATTTTCAGGATTTTCTTAAATATTTTTGGAATATTTTTAGATAATTACAGACTTTAGGCAAAAATATCGTTATATCGAAATATAGATATTTTTTTCTCGATCCACAGCGATACTGTTAGTAAACATCGATGCGATATGTATCGATATATTTTACTCGTACGTGAACTCAAACTACAAACAACACTTTTTTTTTGTTACTTATGGCTTTACGCCTCGTCGATGTCACTAGAGGCGGAATGGGAATGGGGACTTGGAACGGGAATTAATTCGGCCATGGCCTTTAGAAGGAAGCATCCCGGCATTCGCATGGAGTGATTTTGGGAAACGATGGAAAATTCAAATCTGGATGCTTGGACGGGCATTCGAACCGGCGTCCTCCCGAATGCGAGGCTAGAACGTAAACCGTTCACCCACCAGGCTCGGTTTAACACCATTAAAAACTCGTCAAATACATATATACCCGTTCAATATTTCATTATTAACACACACATAATAATGGTACTAACAGAGAAATATGAACGTAAGAACATTTGGAGGTTATGACAACTGTTCCCTTACACGTAGAGAATCGGCAAGTGTTTCTAACTAAAACTTATAGATTCAAGGGGTTTAAGGAACAATGTAAGCTAGCTGGTGTGAATGAAGAAGGAGGAACCTAAATGAGAGAATGAAAAAAATGTGGGAGGAGAAAAAAAGGCAAACCAGTAAACCAAAGTAGCTCAAAATTGAAACAAGAAGAAGTAAACACATCTTCCTGACAAATATTGCTACAACCATGAGGAACTGACTAGACCATTCGTTGCGGAAATAATAGTCTATTAACATACTCGACCCCAGCGCTGAAAGATTTTTTCGTTTACTGGCACGCAGTACATCACTTTATTGCTTACAGTAACCTTTTTTAAAGAAAAAATATTAATGTAAGCAAAAAAAGCGAATGACATCTAAAGACGTCATGGGTACCTGGCATGCTAATTTCTCCTCCAGTGCTGAAGACGTCTGTTGACTTCACGTGGTATATAATCAATACGAGAGCATGTACAGGCAAGTAGGATAAGTTTTTTACTATGGAAATGTATGCAATCGTAAATACAAATACACGGGGACCTGTAAACACGTCTTGTAACAGCGCACTGATAACGTCACGGGCAGTTTTACGTACTATTATTGCTCTGGCAGAGAGTTTGTCATGTAAGGGGGCGTCCATTAATTACGTGCGTTCAAATAGGGTAGACGGAAATCTCACATCATCTTTTTAATTCTTTGAAAAACAGTAGGGCTAAAAAAAAGTGTCTGTAAACAATGCCGATTCTGACTTTAGGGAAGGTATAACCGCTCTACGAAGCAGGAGAGCTAAAAAAACAAAAACAAAAAAACCACAAAAAACAACAAGAAAACAAAAAACAACAAAAAGAAAAAAACAAAAAACAACAAAAACAAAAAACAAAAAACAACAAAAAACAAAAACAACAAAAAACAAGGTCTCAAGAAACTACGAGATTGGTTAGCAGGGGGGGGTCCGGAATTAAGGGAAGCCCCCTTATAACACCGCACTCTGATTTTAAGTAGGCTCAGAACAACAATGTCTAGTTCCCCTTCAAACATAACGATTAACTAATTCTGGCCCTTGCTCTTGCAGTGGTAGAGTATGGCCTAGACGCCATCCTCAGTGAAAGGGCTAGGCGTGGCAAGTGTTTGTTGATGACCACTGTAGCTTCTGATAGATTTTAAGTAGGCTCAGAACAGCTATGTCTAGTTCCCCTTCGAACATGGCCCTTGCAGACGAGTCTTGCAGTGGTAGAGTATCGGCTAGACGTCTCTAGACGCCATCCTCAGTGAAAGGGCTAGGCGTGGCAAGTGTTTGTTGATGACTACTGTAGCTTCTGATAGATTTTAAGTAGGCTCAGAACAGCTATGTCTAGTTCCCCTTCGAACATAACGATTAACTAATTCTGGCCCTTGCAGACGAGTCTTGCAGTGGTAGAGTATCGGCTAGACGTCTCTAGACGCCATCCTCAGTGAAAGGGCTAGGCGTGGAAAGTGTTTGTTGATGACTACTGTAACTTCTCATAGACCCGCTGAAGTTTCCTCTCTATA
>CM061918.1:124978905-125079903 GCA_031002005.1 Vandiemenella viatica
GACTTCGCTGGCGTCAATAAGAGTTCGCATACCGCTAGATAGCAGCACAGCGTACCGAAATGGATATTGCAGTTGATAAATAAACAATTGTTGCTATAAAATGAGGTAGTTCACAGCTAGGATTCGCTGGCTTCAATATCGCTAGATAGCGACACTACGTATCGAAATTTTCGCACGGCCACTATCGCTATAACCACTATATATTTGAGTTGATAACTAAACAATCGCTGCAATGAAATGAGATCGTTCAGATCTGGCGTCGGTAAGGAGTGATCGCATTAACACTGTACAGGGTGTTACAAAAAGGTACGGCCCAACTTTCAGGAAACATTCCACACACACAAACATAGAAAATATGTTATGTGGACATGTGTCCGGAAACGCTTACTTTCCATGTTAGAGCTCATTTTATTACTTCTCTTCAAATCACATCAAACATGGAATGGAAACACACAGCAACAGAACGTACCAGCGTGACTTCAAACACTTTGTTACAGGAAATGTTCAAAATGTCCTCCGTTAGCGAGGATACATGCATCCACCCTCCGTCGCATGGAATCCCTGATGCGCTGATGCAGCCCTGGAGAATGGCGTATTGTGTCACAGCCGTCCACAATATCAGCTCTAACATGGAAAGTAAGCGTTTCCGGACACATGTCCACATAACATATTTTCTTTGTTTGTGTGTGAGGAATGTTTCCTGAAAGTTTTACCGTACCTTTTTGTAACACCCTGTATACCAACACTATATATCATAGATATACTGATAAAATGTGTGTATGTTTTCTAAAAGAAGGAGCTTTTCCGGTATTTCTTGTTTCTGTTACGGAAAAATTTAATCATGTATAATTATTTCGTACGATGTGTTTTGATAAGTATGTACCTATTTCAGTTAACAAGTGAACAATTGCCAGGAATGAACCGGTTCTTCTTTCATGTTACCGCAAACTACCCGCCTCGCTATAAAATTCATCGTTCGCGGTATTTTTCTTTGTTTCCTTAAAATCAAACTTGACTCATTTCAACGTCGACTCTTAGTGAATACGCTTACCTTGCACTACGTAATGTATCTGCAGTGTTGTGCTGCCCTACTACACCTCAATACAGTGGGACGCTCCGCTGGGATCATCTCCCCGGATTCCGGGTTTGTAAACGGAGTGTCTATTCCTGACGCTGTTTACAACGCCAGTCGGGTGTGGTTTACATAATCGAGGGCTTTTTTAAAACTCTGTCCCGCTGTGTTGTAATATTAATGTTCTGATAACTACCCACGCCTCGAGTTCCATTCCACTGCCCACACCTACATCGTCTCAGTTCTCTATTGCATAAATACAAGCGAAAACATTCTCTATGGAAAGCTGTAACTAAACCAGCCTGGCACGTGTGTGGTACCAGGGGAACGTGGGTTCGAATCCCATCCGGACATACAGATTTTTTTTATAGTTTTCTGAATTCATTCAAGGCGAATGGTTCCTTCAAAAGGCCATTAACAAATTTCATTCTATTCCTTGCAACCAAAACTCTCCCGCCTCTAATGACCACGTCATCAACGAGTCGTGAAGAAATGAATTTAAAAAAAATCAAGTTGTTATATTTTAATTACTAAACCATCACTCTATTGCAGTTGCTAGGCAATGACACATAAATTAATTAATTATATATTAAAATCTACAGTTTTTCCTGTCATCAGTCTGTAATGTGATTTGTATAATCTATTACTATTACTATTACTCCGCGATTCACTAAAAGTGTGTGGCGGAGGGTGCATTGCACCTATCCGGGAAGGTAATGGTTTGGAAGGGATATACGGGATATGGCAGGAGGCGCCCATGGGCTATTGTGAGGAACCATCCCAGCATTCGCCTGGAGTGATCTGGGAAAACCATGGAAAACCCAGATCAGGATAATCGTCTATGTTTGCCTGATATAAGCTAATCTCTTCGTATTATTCCTGTTACAACCTGCGTCTTACATTATCTGCTTCGTATACTCTAATCTATGCCTTTCTCTATTATTCTTTCTTTCGGATTTTTTCTCCAAAAACTGATTAATCAATTCAGCATATTTTTTTTTTTTTACTTTATTTAATTTAAATTTTATCTTTCTCTTGTTCTTTTTGCTGTCAAATTTCTCCTTTCATCTGTTATCATGTCATTTCGCAGGTTATAAACTCACTTAATCGTCAAAATACTTCAAATACAGTAGTTGGAGAGGTTGCAAAGATAGGCAGCTAGATTTGTTTGCGAAAATTACTGCAGGACCCAGTCAGTAACTGATATGATAAAGGAGCTGGGTCGGGACTCATTGGAGGAAAGGAGGAGGGTGAAGAGAGCGCTGGGAATGTTCAGGGCATATGTTGGTGTTGGGCTTGGAAGGATATTGGTCAAAGAATTAGTAATAGTGCATGGAAGAGGAAATATGACCATGACCAAAAGGATAAGGGAGTAGGAAAATTTCTCTTGTGGGTTAGGGTGTCAGGAATTACAATAAATTATCTAGGGAAGTGTTGAATAATTTACCAAAAACATTGAAGGAATATAAATTAAAATTTGTAAGTTGCAAAAGTAAATGGGTGGAAAAAATTAAAAACTTTAGTATTTAACATAATAACGGTAAAGAATATTAGAAGGGGGTAACTAAATGACGAGGGAAATTTACCACTTGAACATGAGCTCCATAGCAATTAAATTTTTATTATTATTATTTTCCTAAGTTTTCAATTTTACAGTCTTCCTTTTTTCCTTGAAGTGCTCTTCTCTATACTCTGCTAAACTACACCACTTCTCCATTAGTGTACATCAATAATGTAACATTGAAAATATTCGTACTGAAACAAATTTCAAATCCAGACACGACTTCTAAGCAATTTTATTGTGTGTATTCATTTCGGGGCTAGTGTCAATCGACGTCATTCCTCCAGTTGATAAATAAAATATTGTATGCTAAAAAATGAAAAACAGTAATTTCACCTCGATGTTCCGAATTTATACATCCTAGCACAGTGCAAGTATGACAGTGACAGAATAAAGAAATGCGCCCTGACGCCATGTTGACTGCAGTGGCGCCGCGACCGGCGATTTGGCGAACTGGCGTCGTAGGGGCCAGACTTCTCGGAGAAATCTCGCTTCAACTCCCAGAAATCCGAAAGAGAGACGCGGAAAATGGAAATGTGATTTTCCTGCAGCGATAGGGAATATTGGATTGCACTGACAAGCTGAAGCGCTTGTTGTTGCGGACCTGTCAGTCGCTCTGCCAGCAGAGAGAAATATGATCGAGGGAGCCGATATCTCTCACACTGAGTCAACGCTTCGTGCGGCTCTGTAAAGGCGCATTCTCACGATCCCTTGTAACGAAGGCGAGACGGGACGGGACCTGAATAGCCGAAGTGTAGCGACGACTGCGGGCCGCAGGTTAGCCCTAGCTTACCTCGCCGCCACCTCCCCACCACGTTGCCTAGTGTCGTTTGGCGCAGAGCACTTTACAGCAACAGAAGGGGTGCGCACCGATGCTGCAAACCGATGGCAACAGTGCACCGCTACACACGCCTGTGATGTTTACCGACTCAGAGTGGGTAGCTGCGTCTCGTCTCCGCTAGCAGAGGCGGCCCTGTTCCCATGGCGTGTGGTTGAGTATTCGTCCCGTCCCGTCCCGTCCCGTCCCGTCCCGTCCCGTCCCGTCTCAACTTCGTTACAAGACGTCGTGGTAACGCGCCCTAAGGTTGCCAGGTCGGGAGGATGATGGAGGGGGGGGGGGGAATTTTCTAGACTCACCTCTTTGGTTGTGTATGGTCAGATCCGATGGTTGATTCTCGGCTTGGTTACAATACAATACATTCATTTTCCATATGTCCCAGTATATGTAAGAGACGATCTCTGTGGAATGCAGAACGTTTTCAGTTTACACACGTCTATATCTATATACATCCCGGGTGGTTATAATTAAACTTTCCCTATTTAACACTTTTAACACGGAAAGTAGTTACCATACGAGTACCAAACTTGGTAGCATTAATGTCCAGAGTACGGGGAGCATGATTTCCATGCGTCACAGCGCCACCGTCTAGTTCCAACTATGGCCACCAGGTGACGCAGATCGTTCGTTTCAACTGATTCTCCGAAACACATTTGGAAACGATCGAATTTCAGCCGATCGTTTTCAAATGCTTGGCCGGCACGATCACCTGACCTCACTCCCTGTGATTTCTGGCTGTGGAGCTAACATTCACACATGTGCTGATCTGAAGCGCAGCATATCAGGAGAGGTAGTCAGCATACCTATGGACATGCTTCGTTCTTCTGTACAGAATGCAATCCTGCGCTTCCAGACTCTTCTGGACACTGATGGGCGCCATATTGAACCCCTTTTGTAACAGGATTGGTACCGGTATGCAATGGTATGATATACCATAACAGCACATTAAAAATGTTTCAGTTGAGTTGATTCTGCATTATTTTTCTTCCCCATGTCCTTTACCTTAATGTTACCAAGTTTGATACTCGTACGGTAATTAGTTTCCGTGTTATAACGTGTTAAATAGGAAAAGTTTAACTACTATAACCACCGAGTATATATATACTAGTGATCGCCCAGCGATCGAAATTCGACCGTAATTCATTAAGTTGTTTAGTATCTTTCATGAAAGATTAATAATCTAGTAATTCTCTGCATTACCTATAAAATTTAAACGATACACTCCACGCGTGACTGTATGCTAAATTTTAGCTTCTAATCTAACCATAACAAATGATGAAATGTATTTATCGATGGTTCATTTGAATTCAAAATATTCATTTTGACTTAAGGCCGGAAAACCGCTTTAGCTTTATGAAACACGCGCATTTAAATGTATCTATCAAAATAATTTCGTCATTTTGTGTGTTCGCTATTTAAATTTGGTCTATTATCATTTTGAATTTCACGCAAATAAGTATTCCTTATTTCTTGTCTCTCTCTCTCTCTAATGAAATTACTGAAATTAAATAATCAAAAGACACTTAACCAAAATTTAACATTTTAAATAATCAAATGACCATATAGTATCTGGCAGAATCGCTACATTCCTTTTCAAAGTATTCCTTTCATAATTTCAAACATTAATCTCTACTTTATCCGAGTCTTTCGTTTTACCAAAGACCACAGAGTGTCTCAATGCGGGGAATTCACGGAAGAACGTTGGTTCCGATCCTATTTCACGCACACACACACGTTCGCAAATTAATTTTTTATTTTAATAATCTATTTGTAACATGTATTAACTATGCTTATTATATTTTTGGGTGGGGTGGGACATTCTCCACTAGCGAAAAACTGTTGAAATTTGGATTAACTCTTACCTTATAGTATCCTCTTCACGTTTAGCATTCTCCTTTTCCAGAAAAGTCGCCACGAATTAAATTAAAAATGCCAAAATATGGGATGCTCCGCAACCGCGAAATGTTAGCAGCACTGTAAAAATGACACAAAAATTATCGGTACAGGGATCATATCAACCTAAATAGGTTCGTTTTGTCATAGTGATCATGGTTAGGTTGAAATTCGGCCTGGACCAAGAGTAAAAAGTTTACGGGAAACTCGTTCTGCGCAGCCCATGTCGCAAACCAGAGACAAACTGCGCATTTGTTTACAACTGAAGCAATCTATTATCTCTGACTGCTTATATCGATTCCAAGGTTTGTAAAATATATTATATATAATTTTAGCTTTCTGTATTTCTTTAAGTTCCTCCGTTCGCCCAATATTCTGGCCGCTAGCTTCGCTATCTACCAGCCCTCGAAATGTTGCTTCTATATAAGTTCAGAGATTAATTTCGACTGCTTTGTTTCACCAATGAAGACAAAGTAAGGCCGCTAGCTGCGCCATCTACCAGCCATCTGAGCGAACTACGTAAGCGAGCGAGCGTTTTATTTTACTTAATTTAATATATTTGTAACGCATATTATATATAGATTTTAGCTTCCTTCACTTCTTCTCCATATAATCTTTAACTATGCCTAATCTCACACTTCTCCGTGCGCTCAATATTCTTAAAAATGTAACATAAGTTTTCGCTTAGCGTATTAATATATAGAGATAATGTGTGTGTGTGTGTGTTAGGCTCATTGAGCGAAAAAAAAAATACATCATAACTCCGTGGGCCGCATATAAAATTATATAACTTCATATTAGATTTAGGTTAAGTCACTTAAGAGCGGAACATAGAACCTGTTATACTACATGTTCCAAGATGCGTGCACATCATGAGTTCACAGAATATAATTTAATTATTCTGCGAACTCATAACTGTAATCTCATAAATTAAACATGCAATATATGTCATATATTTGCAAGAATAATTCTTCTTATGATTTCGACAGTTAATTTTTGAATATTTGGATGAACAAATAATGTATTTTTTCAATTAATTGTTTTTCACTACTTCGGCCATTATAGAATAAATATTTTTTCGTAAAATTGTGATGAATCTCGCGGGTCGCGAAAATGTTCAAGGCGGGACGCATGTGGCCCGCGGGGCTCGGATTGGCCACCCCTGCTTTACAGTAACGGGTAGTTTCTGGAAAGTTGTCATTCCAGAATGTTGTCATTCCAGAAACTAAACGTTACTGTAAAGTATAAGAAGTTTAGTACATATTTCGGTGAAAGTTAAAATCACCTGGTTACCTTAACAAACTTCCTACAAATCCTCGAAAATCAGTTTAGAAAATACAAGTTCCGAGTTGTTTCATATAGCGAGATTCCACGACAGATCTGAGTAATTAATTTCAATCTCCTATCAGCGAAGTTCCGATAGGTCTGATATGGCGACCGTGACAGGACTAATAAATTAGCAGCAATCTTCCAAAAACACTGTTTCCGAGTGGCTCAGCACCATCCAACCATATTTTCTAAATTCATAAACGTAATGAATTGGACGGCTCCTGCAAGATGCCAGAGATCCCTGTTATAAAATTGCATCACCTGGTATTACTCTGCTTCCAATTATAATTAGCAACAACGACCCGCCCCCACCGCTCCTTCTCCTTTATAAAGCGGTGAAAAATGGGACGGGGCGGCCGTGTTTTGTTCTTTTAATCGTTGTCTGGCGGCGCCGTTTAACGAGTTTTTAATTGGCTTGTGTATACGGCTGCCCATAAAGCACTCCTCCGACCGCCTTAATCACTTTTTCATTCCTCATTCTTCTTCCTCTCTTCCTCCAAACGGTGCCATCGGCTTCTTGTGGGAACCTAAAAATTATGACCGCAAAAGGGCAGAGCACTAAACATGGTAACTGACAGTACACATCACAGGCCATTACAAGCGAAACACTGTTCATCTGTTTCCATGTGGAATTTGTCTTCGCAGTCCTCAAAGTTGGCAAACTCCAATCACTTACTAGAGAATTACAATCACATTGCCTTGTGATTGTGCACCATAAGTTGCATGAAGGAATTATCATCGATAATATAAAACATGTAATTAATTAAGTAGTTGTAATTTTTTTTTGCTGTCGTCAGTCTTTCGACTGGTTTGATGCAATCCTCCATCCCTTCCTATCCTCTTCATTTCTACATACCCCTTACAGCCCACGTCCTCAATTATCTGCTTCATATATTCTAATCTCTGTCTTCCTCTACAGTTCTTACCTTCCACTGTTCCCTCCACTAACAAATTAACCAATCCAGCATGTCTCAAAATATGACCTACCAGCCTGTTTCTTCTTTCTGTAAGCTTCTTCCACAAACTTCTTTTCTCACCGATCATTTCCAAAACTCTTTCATTTCTTACTTTGCCTGTCCACTTAATTTTCAGCATTCTTCTGTAGAACCAAATTTCAAATGCTTCAATTTCTTTATTTCCGGTATTCCTATAGTCCATGTTTCACTACCATAGAGTGCTGTGCTCCACACAAAGAGTTTTAAAAAGTTCTTTCTAATTCCTAGATCAATATTTGAAACTAAAAGGTTTCTCTTTTTCATGAATACTCTTTTTGTTAGTGCTATTCTGCTTTTAACATCATTCCTGCTTCAGCCATCAGTTGTAATTTTACTTCCCAAATAACACAATTTACTTACTTCTCCTATTGCATCCGATCCTATTTTTATATTTAATCTACTAGTATTGGTATCATTTCTGCTACATTTCATCACTTTTGTCTTGCTTTGATTTATATTCAGTCCAAAATTTTCCTTCAGTATTTTGTTCATGCCATTCAGTAACTTCTCAATATCCTTAGCCCTCTCTGCTAACAAGACAATGTCATCAGCAAATCGTAGCATACTGATTTTGTCTCCCTGAAAACTTATGCCACATGGAAATTTTTCTTTGACTTTCTTCATTGCTTCTTCTACATACAAGTTGAATATTGAAGGGGATAGACTACAACCTTGTCTCACACCCTTTTTAACTGTTGCATGTCTCTCGTGATTCTCTACTTTTATTATAGCCACTTGATTCTTATATAGTTTATAGAGTATTCTTCTATCTCAATACTTTAGACCTGACTTCTTTAAAATTTTGAACATCTTGTTCCACCTAACATTATCAAAAGCTTTTTCTAAATCATAAAATGCCATAAAAGTATCTTTGTTTTTCTTGATCCGCCTTTCAAGTATTAATCTTAAATATAGAATTGCTTCCCTTGTACCGAGATTTTTCCTAAACCCGAACTGATCTTCACCTACAATTTCTTCTACTACCTTTTCCATCCTTCTGTATATTATTCTGGACAGTAATTTTGAAGCATGTGTTGTTACACTACTGGTGCGATAATTCTCACATTTATAGGCTTGTGCTTTCTTTGCAAGTATGAAGATGATATTTTTATTAAAATCAGTTGGAATTTCTCCTGTTTAATAACTTTTTGATTGTAATTAACTACACGAATTCCGTCAGAAGTTAAAACTTTAAACTATAAATATCATACGCGCAACACATTGTACTTCTAGCTACAGACATAGTAAATAATAATAATTCCGTGTGGTCGTAATGACAGGGTTTCTATTGATTAATAGCTTTTCTTATTATTTAATTTCCCGAGCTTTCGGCTGGTAACCTACAGCCTTCTTCAGAAATACTGTTTATGTTTGCTGACATAGCAACAGTCGCCAAGCATCCCAGAGTGAAAGGCCGGTATCTTCGTTGATGTTGTTGGTATTCCTTAAAATGTCTGCTGCCTCTTTCACTCGTCTAGGCCACCACTGATCTTATCCCAACAGCAGCGACAAATCCGCCGTAGTTCGCCATGCCATTAACACCGGGCATGAAATAAAATTTGAAGACACAAGGCTACGGTGGAGAGAAGACCAGTGGTGGCCTAGACGAGTGAAAGAGGCAGCAGAAATTTTAAGGGATACCAACAGCATCAACGAAGATAGCGGCCTTTTACTCTGCGATGCTTGGCGACAGTTGCTATGTCAACAAATATAAACAGTATCTCTGGCGAAGGCTATACTATATATTTTCTCAAAAGAATGCAAATATAGAGGGCTGTTGGATCCAACAACCGCTTAAATAATTAATAATTTGCATAAATTTGAGTCGATTAAAAAAAAAAAAAGTCAAAAATTTTGAGAGAGAGAATACAGTAATTACACTACAATTCCGCGACGGGAAAAACTATATAATTTGCTGTAATTCATCAGAGAAGGATGTAAAACCAGACTGGCTTCGTCTGTTAAGGATAATTAACGGCTACTGGGTCATCGCGGCATCGTCTCCGGCCACGATAACATCATGCCTCTTGCCTTCTATTCATCGATCGGCCACATATGTTAGCAATGCGTGGCTATAGTAGTCGCTATTATAGCAAGCTAAGAATTATGGATAATTTTTTTTCTGTAATGATTTAAAATTAATATTGTAAACCAAGAACAAAAAAAATCAGCTCAGGTAATGAAATAAACGACGTAGCATAACCCGAAATACTATTAATCATGAACAAAGACGACCGCGGAAGTCTTAGGAATCAGGGTTTCTATTGGCTGGGAATGCCGCCCCTGTCTTAGCCGCCTTAACCTAACCCGGTAGTGCTACCGGGTACAGGGGACCTACAGATATACTAAATAATAATAATTCCGTGTGGTCGTAATGACCTGGTGACAGGGTTTCTATTGGCTGGGAATGCCGCCCCTGTCTTAGCCGCCTTAACCTAACCCGGTGGTGCTACCAGGTACAGGGGACCTACAGATATACTAAATAATAATAATTCCGTGTGGTCGTAATGACCTGGTGACAGGGTTTCTATTGGCTGCGCATTCCACCCCTGTCGTAGCCGCCTTAACCTAACCCGGTGGTGCTACCACGTACAGGGGACCTACAGATATACTAAATAATAATATATCCGTGTGGTCGTAATGACCTGGTGACAGGGTTTCTATTGGCTGCGCATTCCACCCCTGTCGTAGCCGCCTTAACCTAACCCGGTGGTGCTACCAGGTACAGGGGACCTACAGATATACTAAATAATAATAAATCCGTGTGGTCGTAATGACCTGGTGACAGGGTTTCTATTGGCTGCGCATTCCACCCCTGTCGTAGCCGCCTTAACCTAACCCGGTGGTGCTACCACGTACAGGGGACCTACAGATATACTAAATAATAATATATCCGTGTGGTCGTAATGACCTGGTGACAGGGTTTCTATTGGCTGCGCATTCCACCCCTGTCGTAGCCGCCTTAACCTAAACCGGTGGTGCTACCACGTACAGGGGACCTACAGATATACTAAATAATAATAAATCCGTGTGGTCGTAATGACCTGGTGACAGGGTTTCTATTGGCTGCGCATTCCACCCCTGTCGTAGCCGCCTTAACCTAACCCGGTGGTGCTACCACGTACATGGGACCTACAGATATACTAAATAATAATAAATCCGTGTGGTCGTAATGACCTGGTGACAGGGTTTCTATTGGCTGCGCATTCCACCCCTGTCGTAGCCGCCTTAACCTAACCCGGTAGTGCTACCAGGTACAGGGGACCTACAGATATACTAAATAATAATAAATCCGTGTGGTCGTAATGACCTGGTGACAGGGTTTCTATTGGCTGCGCATTCCACCCCTGTCGTAGCCGCCTTAACCTAACCCGGTGGTGCTACCAGGTACAGGGGACCTACAGTTTAACGTGGAAACCGAACCACGGAAGTGTTCTGGTGTACTTCACATTACACAGCAAGCTGTGCCAGAGGCGAAGGTCGAGTTAATGGTACACGAAAATCCCCGCCGTGACAGGGATTCGAACCAGGGACCTTTCGTTTCCCCTCTACAGAGAGCTTAACCACTGAGCCACCAGAGCGCTGTAGTCACACTGTCAACATTAGCATGTTGGTGACGCGAATTCATAAGACTTTACACATCTAAAAATCGCCCAACACGCCTAAATGAGTTTTCCCTTCAAAAACAAAAAAAGTTACTTAGTTCACAACCCGAAGGTCTATCGAATCTTCCAGTAGGAGATGTAACAAGCTATTGTGTCAGGAAGCCCAACTGAATTCTTCAGGGACCTACAGTTTAACGTGGAATCAGAACCACGGAACGTCCCGGCGTAGCTCATATATTCAAATACAACTCTCAAAACTTCCTTCACTCACCGAGATTTGAACCTGGGACCGGAGCAGTGAACGCTTGAAAGCTAGCAGCTCAAACACTTTGTTCAGTTATAAAACAGTTTTATTTACAGATACAACAATTGCACACGTAAAATACTGCAATCAGTATTAACATATGAAAAAACATAATCCAAAGTATTAAGATCCTTAGCTGAGTAGATTGCCAGTAGATTGAAACTAAATTCTCTTCCTTGTCTGGCAGGATAATTCACAAGTGAAGACAGATGAGCACTGACTTCAACCTTCGGATACGAAGTTTGAAACCTTATCGATTTCATTTTTTTATTTATCGGTTGTTTTTTTTTTTTTTTTTTTTTTTTTTTTTTTTTTGCTTTCCTTATTTTGTTTTATGTGAAATGGTATTATCGCATTCAAATAGTTAGCAAAGTTCTCTTCGTAATTTCGATACGACTGGGCTACCAGACTGCTCAATTCCAGTCTATGAATATATAAATGTGGTTGATTATGTATATTACAATTTGTGAATGTTATATATTAATGTCATTTGAGGCAGCAGCATCTTTGGCAGCAAAGGATAAACCGAACGAAGTAGACCTGAGACCAAATAGAAGATGTTCAAGATTATTAATGGTAAGGAAGAAGCATCAATAAGATGGCTTGATGATTCTGGCGTATCTAAACGGAATCTGCTGAAGTTATGCGAATTTTTGGACCTTAATATGAAATTTCAGTTGCATAAAATGCTGTGTTCTGTTTATATAATTTACAGAAATGTGTCTGAGTTCCAGATCAAACTTTGCTACTCAAAGTGCTAATCTGGATGTTTGATATTCATTGCCAACCTCACGGTATTAAATTTTGTATCAGTATTAAGATGAGCCTTATACAGAATCGCCAAAAGATAAATAAAGTAACTGCAATATATTCTGAATCCCACACTCAACAGACCAGCAATGCGGTATCTCTTTCGTATAAATCGCCAACATTTTAAAAGTGCCTGATGGAAGAGGCGTTCGGCAGGACGCTGGTTCGAATCCCCGTCAAGCCATCCAGATTTTGTCTATCAAAGGTTTCCCGAAATCACTCAAGGCAAATGTAGAGATGATCCCTTTAAATGGCCAGGACAGAATTCCTTCCCGTTGCGTTTGGTTGAACATGATCTGGTATGTTTGTTTTGCATCTTCCTGTAAATCAATGTATATAGACTTTGTTTTATGAAAATAAATTATTTAAAGGCCATTTAATATGTTTTAGAACAGAATTGTGCATGAGAATTGCTTAAATGTTTTTAATTCCAAGTATTAATGCAAGTTACGATGTCTAAAGTACAATTTGATACAGTTTAAAATGATTTCTGTAAATAATTTTGTGTTTAAGTATCTTTAATTTTCATTTCTGAACATTTTGTATTGATTGTAAACGATTATGTATTAATTCTGATTGTTTTTAATATGTTTCAATTGTTTAAATATTGTTAATGTTAGAGAATTATCTGTCGGAATCTTTTTAAGTGTTCTAAAAATTTCGATGTAGCTTATATAAAGCAAACATCCGAGACAGAGAAACAGTAGTTTTTTCGGCAAAGTTTTCACCGACTCAATATACGACGGCTAAGTACTGTATTGTCTGTGGAAGAAGTGTTGTACACAATCGCTGGATTGTATGTACCATATAAACAGTATCGTTGATGTTCGTGTTTTCTTTGAGAATAAAAACAAGATTAAAGTGAACTTTATGGTGGACTGATTATTTGCCATATTAATTAAACCACCAACAATCCTATAGTATCCCATAAAAATTTATCATGCTGCATGAATATCTTGATTTGGTTTATTTAGGTTTGTAAATTCTATGGTACTATTATCACAAATTCTTTCTTCGTGCTCTAAATGGGCTCAAAAATTAGCAATATCGCTATTTTTCGATAGCAGCTTTCAGGAGATGGAGATGGATTTTCAAGATGGCGACCCCCCTCATTGTTGACCTGTCGTTCTTCTGGTTTTACGTCGCAAACATTCCCCCGACGCCTCCCCAGAGTCGTAAATCTCTGGACCAATCAGCGACGCCGACTGACCGCCGACGTCTTTACGGCGTCGAGACGTCCCGTGACGTATGCCGGGCGCCATTTTTATTTTACGACAGTCGTAGAACTCTTGTACCTCCCGCCAGCCGCTAGAGTGCAGCGCCGTAGCTCTTAATGGCTAGTCGTGTTTACTCTATGGAGAGTTAAAGCTTTATCTCTGAAATCACAGAGCTTACATGTGTTTGCTTTAATCTGACAAGGTTGTATTATCTTTTGTAAGTCACGGTTGCTGCATTTACTTAATAAATTAAAATTTGTGGTATATGATGATGCAGCTTTTGTAATTTTATTTTTTAATGTACAGACAACATTAACAACAGGTCTCTAATTTTCAATAAAAACTAATTAATTACACTGTAAAATACTGTTCATGGACAGCGAATTATTGCAAAAATAGGTGGATTTTGCGCAATGATATAGGGTATTAAGAAAAAGCAGTAATGGATACAAATTTTATTTAAATCCATAACAGTCATTAATACATTAATAAGTATAAAAGTGTTTAATTTGATTTTTTATTACTATTATTATTTATTTTTCAAAATACTGACGTGTTTTAACGCAACAATTACATTTCTATCTTTCTACACAACATCTAAATTATGTAATCAGTTATTAATGGACTCCAGCACACAACGTGAACATTTGACGTTCTGGTCATCCAAGATGTTTATTGAATTCAAATTATTTCTAAAAGTTTGAAAATAGTTTATGCTTAAAATCATTTCATTAGAGTTTCAGACCGTCTTTATAACTTCTAACAAATAACTTAGCAATGTCTTATTAATTGACATGACCTTAAACGTTTGTCGAGGCTTATTTCAATATTCTTTTTTTTTATGTGTGGCGTTCCAGAATGATTTCATTATATTCAATTACGAATGAATAACACTCACTCATTACTTCGTGAGAGCAATTTATTGGTAAATGCGTGGTAAGGTTGTGCAACACACTTTAAATGTGTGAGAATAGTACATACTTGTTATTATTTCGCTGTGTTGGAGGAAACTGTCTGGAATTTGGACATTTAAATAAACTGAATTCGTTGGCCTTCCATCAACTTATTATTTGTAAACAAGTTTCACTCCTATTAAATTAAGAAATCCAGAACGATACTTTGGTGAAAGTATTAATCAATTGTGATCGATCTGAAATGAAATCAGCAGACTAACTTCAGAATTTAACTATCTTATTAACGAATTATTTTATATGGCGACCGTGAAAGAACTGTTTTTGAAAAGGTGCTAAGAAATCAAAAATCACCATCCCTTACCTCCGTTGACCTTCTAAATGCCGCCCGGGATACGTCTATTTAGAGTTATTGTCTGCATAATTTTTCTACGATGAGCTTTTGCAGGTGGATATACTCTGGCAACTTGAAGAATTATTGATTGTTCAAACTAATGGTAAAGCTAGTAAGAACAGTGCTACAGTGAACTGGAAACCATACATGACACATAGAAAGAAAGTATGCATTAGGAAAAGGTTTTCTGGCCTCGCATTCGGGAGGACACCAGTTCGAATCCCCGTCCGTGCATCCAGATTTGGGTTTCCCATGGTTTCCCCAAATCACTCCAGGCGAACGCCGGGAAGCTTCCTTCAAAAATCCATAGCCGACTTCCTTCCCGCTTCTTGTCCCCAGTCGGAGCCGCTTCTAATATAAGTAACAAAAGGGAAAAGTTTAAGGCAAGAAATGTTTTCAGAAACGGAGGTGAAGATAGATTTCCAGCAACATGTAAATGACGAATATTTATTTATTTATTTTTGCTGCTATATCGATCCTTATTTCAGGATGTAGCCTACTTAAGTCTAATGAGCTATATATTACAATTTAACTCTACATAGTTTTGTTGTAGTTCTTTCCAGGCTGATCGATCTTGAGCCACCCTCTTCCAGTTCACGCCTGTATCTCGACGTATGTCTTTATCCCAGTGATCCGGGTGTCTTCCTCTTGCTTTTTTCAGGTTTCATGGTATCCAGTCCAGCACTACCGTAATCCATCTGTCATCTCTTTTGCGAGCAACATGACCAGCCAATTGTCATTTATGAGTCATGACTCTTTTTAAGATGTCTGTCACTTTATTTATTGAACGAATGTGCACGGCCCTTTTCCTGTCTCTTCTGGCAGGCATATGTGAGGACCGGAAATACACGTTGTTCCAATACCTGTTTTATAAGATGTACTGACATGTTGGAATTATAAACTATGGAATATCTTCCATATGCTCTCCAGCCCTGTTTTATCCGTCTGTAGATCTCAGGCTTTGAGTCGCCATTCATATTGATCAGTTGACCAACATAGATGTACTGATCTAGGAATATATAAACACTTAAAGCCTGCAATGTTGGATTGGTAGTTATTGGAAAATGGATGATGGGGAAATTTGAGTGCTTGGAGTGGATGTGTTATGCATGAATAGGCGAATAGACGTTGATATATATATATTGCGAAAAGAATGTAGAGTATCGGTTGTCAAGGAAGCGATGGAAACAACTATAAATCAATATTTAATAACCGACATAAAGTAGCAGCAAAGGTTCAATTTGTAAGTTAACCAGTCAGTTAAAGTTACTTCACGTGAGCAGGGGTGGCCAAACCAAATGATCTTGCGAGCCACTTAATTCTGCGGGACGTATATAAAATTATATATTCTCACGAATATTATTTTAAAATCAAAGTTAATTTTTATCATAATTTCTACAGTTAATTTTTTATCATAATTTCTACAGTTAATTTTTGTATATATGGACGCACAAATAATTTTTTTTTTTTTAAATTGGTTTTCAATACTTTGGCCTTATAAAATAAATATATTTTGTAAAAGTGTGATGAATCTCGTGGGCCGGGAAAATGTTCAAGACGGACCGCAGATTGGCCACCCCTGAATTAAAGAATAATGAGTAAAAATACGCATGAGCACTAATAAATGATTTTAATAAGTGAGGATGGCGATTGTTCTGCTTGAAAGAGTGATACACAGTCGCCATATTATGGAAGACGGTAAGCTGAGTTTCCAGTTGGGACTGGTAACAACAAGTTCCTAGAAGGCCGGGGGCCGTGTGCAGTAGTCCGCTATCTGCGGGCCTCACGCGCCGTTACACCTCGCGTCAGGCTGGCCAACCCGTAAACAACACAGTCCCCTGTCTATCTATCTACTGTGTTTCCGCGCAGTTTCACCTCGACTGCCGCTACGGCTACTCTGGCGCGGTCGCTGGTCACTGCGCTTAGCGCTCATAAAATAAAATTGGAGTCCACGAGTTGTGGTGGTTCCCGATCGTTCGTCATCACTGCACTTTCTAAGTGTTTTCCGAAATCATCTTTGCGAACCGATCGATGGATCTGCTGCAGTGCTCCGAGAGGTATTGACGCTGCATAAACTCAGGTTTATTTCAAAAACGTCTCAGTTGCTTACACTAAAAGTCCGTGTCATTAGCGTTAGTAAAAGTGAATGTTTATGTTAGAGTTGGTATGAATGATTGAAAAGAAATCAGCATAAGAATTAAAGACTTTCAGAAAGGTAGCTCCAGATTTATTAAGGCTCAAACATAGTATTAAATGGAATGGTATTTTATGAAGCACGTATAGTAAGCTAAAGTTTGGTTGAATATGATCTGGTATGTTTGTTATACGATTTGCTGTAAATCAATGAATATAGACTTTATTTTATGAAAAAAAAACTATTTAGAAACCATTATATGTTTAAGAACAGAATTATGCAAGAGAATTGCTTAAATGTTTGTAATCCCAAGTATTAAGGCAAGTTACGATGTCTACAGGACAATTTTCTACAGTTTAAAATGATTTCTGTGAATAATTCTGTGTTTAAGTATCTTTAATTTCCATTTCTGACTATTTTGTATTCATTGTATATGATTATGTATTAATTCTGATTGTTTTTAATATGTTTCAATTGTTTAAGTGTTGTTAATGTTCGACAAAAATCAGATGGAATCTTTTGTTCTAGAAATTTCGGTGGAGTTTGTATAAAGGCGATCATCCAAGACAGAGAAAAAGTTAGTTTAAAGTTTTCACCGACTCAGTTTACGGCGGCCAAGTACAGTATTGTCTGTGGAAGAAGTGTTGTATACAATCACTGGATTGTATGTATGCATGTAAACAGTATCTTTGACGTCGTGTTTATGAAAATAAAACCAAGTCTAAAGTCAACTGTATCGTGGTCTAGTTATTTATCATATTAATGAAACCTCGGAAAATCTAATAAACTGATATAAAAACGAGAAATCATAGTAAAACTGATTGTTGAACAGATTATGTTTTATGGCGACCGTGACAGAACTAATATGAAAAAGTGACAAAGAAACTAAAAATCACCTTTACTCAGTTCTTTTGATCTACATAGTGACCGGGAGATGAGTTATGTTCTACATTATTTTTTACATTGTCTTTTTGGAGCTAGCGCATGGTGCGCTGAGTGGCAGCTTACACTAAATTGCAAAAAGTGCAAGACAATGAGTATAACTAACAAAAAGAATCCAATTGTTCGGAAATACGAGGTAAACAGTTCAGTTATCGATATGGTCGATTCTATGAAATATTTGGGTGTAACAGTACAAAGGAACATGAAATGGGACTTACACATTAATTCGTTATTAGGTAGAGCTAATTCTAAGCTGCGATTCCTAGGTCAAATCTTGAAAAATTGTAATGAACAAACAAAGGAGATAGCGTACAAATCTCTTGTGCGTCCACATTTGGACTATTGTTGTGCCATTTGGGATCCGTTTCGTAAGGGGTTGATCGAAAGTATAGAGAAAGTACAGAGAAGAGCCGCTCGATTCATGACCGCTTGCTACAGTCCTTATGAAAGCGTCACAGAACTGATTAGTAGACTGGGCTGGGAGTCTCTGGTAGATAGACGACGCACGTTTCGTTTAAACTTATTGGTAAACATGCGTACTCCCACTTTCACTTACGAGTGTAGTGAAATACTTCGTCCACCAACCTATTTGAGTCGGAATGACAGGAAAGACAAGATTAGAGAAATAAGGTGCCGCACTGATTCTTATATGAATTCTTTTTTCCCTCGTACCATTAGGGATTGGAATGCACAACAAAGAGATTAGCTTTGGTGCTGAGCACCCTCCGCCACCCACAGTTTTGTGATTTGCAGAGTATATATGTAGATGTAAATGTAGACAAAACTAAAAATAGACTTCACTCAGCTCAGTTCATCTACATAGCGACCGGGAGGTGAGTAATTAGAGTAATTATCTAAATTGTTTTTCTAGAATGGGATTTTAATGTTAGGTTATGAAATACCTAGCTCGGACTGTTCCAATAACTTATCATTGTGCACATGTCTCATAAAATAAAATTGTAGTCGTGGCAGCTGTTGTAGTTTCCGGTCGTACGTCATCTCTGCTCTTTCAAAGTAGTTTCCGAAATTATTTTTACGAACCCACTGATTGTTCTTCGTATTCTGAGCGGTATTAAGACGCATAAACGTGTGATTCTTAAAAAAAAAAAAAAAAAAAAAAAAAATTGCAATTAGTTACACTGAACGTCCGTGGCATTTGCGATGGTAAAACTTTTTAGAGTCGGTACAAATGATGGAAGAAATCAAAATACGAATTAAAGGCTTCCGGAAAGGAAACTTCAGGTTTGTTAAGACTCGTGCAAAAACTGATACAGTACATGAGAACTGGTTGTAAAAAAGATTAAATTATATGGCGACCGTGACAGGACATTCTGAAAAAGTGCTAAGAAACTTATCTAAGTTAATCTGCAGACAGGAGTTAAGTAATTAGAGTAATCATCTACAGTGTGATTTTTTTAGATGGATATTGATTGGTAACAATGTATTGCCTAGTTCTGACTGACCCAATATCTTACACATCAATTCAATCAGACTTTTTTTGCTGTTGTTTTATAATGGCGTGCTCTGTCAGAAAATGTATGCATTACTTTCAATGTTAATATATCTCCCTGTAACGACGAGACAAGACGAACATTCAGTTATAACCACCAGTGCCCTCATCTGGATCTGAAGATGTGGCTCTGGTATGCGAGGTAAACGCTCTAACAACTATAATACCGCTATTTAATAGCAGTTTTGCAGTACGCTCGAAGAGAAAATAAAGAAAACAAGCCACTACTGCGTCTTCTGTGTAGTCCAACAATCGATTACTTCTTCGTGATCTGTGAATTACTCTTTCCACACTAGAAATCGAAGTTGTAAACATCCTTTTTTTCTCAACAAATACAAGGCCTACAACAATGAATAAATCATCATCAGCCTATACAATGCTTTTCCTGCTGTTAACATAGCATTCTCAGTTGACGTTAAAACACATTTTTTGTTATAATATTTGTTAAGAATTTTGCTGACGCGCGGCCCGGACACAGTTAACCTCATCGCACCGCCTGCGTGGGCAATACGCAACCCGCCGCACACAGGTCGCTTTGGTAGTGGCAGCTTCAGGGGTTAGGGGTAAATTAAAAAAAAAAAAAAAAAAAAAAAAATCTTATATAAACAATACCTTTGTATCAATTACCGGAAACGTTAAACAATAAAATTAAAATAATTGCATATGTTTAGATTTAATATAAAAAAAATAATGTTCCTTCTTTGTTACATGTACGATGTTTCGTTTTTTCTTCTTTTCCGTTTTGGCCTCTATAGACCTGGTGGTTCTTGACTCTCGTGAACTTTTTTTTTTTTTTGCCCAATATTCTTATAACCTTGCATTGTTGTTGTCTTTTCTTCATTGGATCCGTTTCACTCCAGATCTAGCATGTAGTGTTTTGGCTGTTAGTGTCTGGAGAGAATAGGATGCTTCGATCAACTTTCTGTACTTATCCCTGTTGTAAACGTCATTGGGGTCTACTCCCAGCTGCTCGAGATCTTTTCTGACTAGCCTCGTCCACTTTGCGTTAATCGCTTTCCCTCTAGAGATGGTGTTGAAGATTTTTAAAGTGAGTCTGTGACTGTACATCCGATCTATGTGACCATAGAAAATTAATTTGATTTTTCTAAAGGCTGTTGTAATGCCCTCCAGTTGATGGTAAAGGTCCTTATTATGCCTGAGTCTGTATTTTCCTTCTTCTTTATGATAGGTCCCAGGATTTATCTCAAGATCTTACCTTCCTTTAGTTCCAGTTTTCTGAGTTGTCCCTTTCTAGCCATGTTCAAGCACTCTGATGCATACAGTACTGATGATCGTACTACAGTACTGTAATGCCTGAGTTTGGGGTTAAGGGAGAGGGATTTAGATCCATACATGTTCTTATAAGTGTGCTATGTTCTCTCCAGTCTGGCGCATCTGTTATTCATGGCCAAGTCCTTGTACATATTTGGATATATCCATTGTCCAAGACATTTGAAGGTGTTGGTCCTTCGTATCACCGCATTCCCAGTAGGATTATATTTGGTGCATTTTTGATGTTGCAGATTAACTCACTTTTGTTTATCTTCAACCCTTCTATAGCTGCTATGTTGTTGAGCGAGAATACATCTACATCTACATCCATACTCTGCAAATCACAAACACTGTGGGTGGCAGAGGGTGCTAAGCACCAAATCCTAAACCCGCACATTCCAATCCCGAATAGCACGAGGAAAGAAGGAATACATAAAAACATCAGTGCGGTATCTTATTTCTCGAATCTTATCCCTCGTGTCATTGCGACCTAAATAGGTTGGCGGAAGAAGTAGTTCGTTGCACTCGTAATTAAAAGATTTTCGCATATTCTCCAATAAATTCAAACGCAAACAATGTCGTCTGTCTTCCAAACTATCCCAGCCCAATCTAAGTAATAATTCTGTGACGCTTTCGTAAGGGCTGTAGCAACCAGTCACGAATCGAGCGGCTCTCCTCTGCACCCTCTCCACTGAGTCAATCAGGCCCTTGCGATACGGATCCCAAACCCCACAACAGTAATCCAGATCCGGACGCACTAGTGAATAGTTGGTGAATAGCTTCCTCCACATTAGACGCTAGGAGAATGAGGTCACCGTGTTTCATTTACTATACACCTAAAATGACTAAGATCGCAAAATAAAAAATTTCAGTTAAATAATAATTCGGAATAGTGTAAATTAAATTTAAAATTGATTTTCTTTAAATACTATTTTATTACGTGTTTCCGTAAATCATTATTACTGTCTGCAAAAATACTCAACTGGATTGGATTGTGTTGTTTTACGACATAATTTACTATTAAATTAGCATTAATAGGTACTAAAGACTGTCGGTTGTGTTAAAGCTGTGGTAACGCGGACTCTGGGAGTAATACTCGCAGGCGTCTTCACGTTTCTGTTATTTCGTTGGCCGTCTTTTATTTCGAGTCGTAAAGAAGAGAAACTTACCCGCGCGCGTTGAACCGAAAGGAACGGCCACCAAAGAGTTTCGGTCGCCAGAGATGTGATTATCAGCGCCATAATGGCGGGGCTGAAACAAGTGACGGCAGCTGGGCTTCATAAATGTCGAGCGCAGTGGTACCAACTGTATTTCAGGACTACAGCCCGAGAGGCCGTCGTAAAATTTTACTAGGCCGCGTTGTGTGTCTGTTTGGTCCGCCCCAAGTCCTTAAGGAGGCCTGGGGCCTGTTTTAGCATTCTACGACAGTGGTGCCAACTGTTTTGTTACGAGGGGGTCGAGAGGCTGGTAAGAACAGTGGGGTGGCAATCCTGTGTGAGGACACATAACCTCATTTCCTTTTTAAAGTTTAATAATAACAGCAAAAATTAGTTTTTGAAAAGGACGAAAATTTCCAAAACATATCTTAATCGCTAGATGAAATGATTAAATATAGGAGGATACAATTGCCAAAAGCTTTTAGATATATCGTTGTCGAGTATTTTAGATCAAGGTGAAAAGAAGTAGATTAATCTAACATAGTTTCCGCCTTTATCTTGACTCTGGAATTACTTAAGAAAGATTTACGCGGACCGAGAGTGGTGGTGTAACGGTTAGCGTTCTAGCCTCGCATTTGGGAGGACGGCGGTTCGAATCCCCGTCCGGGCATCCAGATTTGGGTTTTCCATGGTTTCCCCAAATCGCTCCAGGTGAATGCCGGGATGCTTCCTTCAAAAGGCCATGGCCGAATTCCTTCCCATTCCTTGCCCCCTATCCTCTCCCGTCTCTAAATACCTCGCTGTTAAGAGACGTTAAGCAGTAAAAAAAATATTTAAGTGGAACGACATAATTTTAGGTGCCGCTTAATTCATAGTCGGCGTTAACCATAATCTTAATATTTTTTTTTTGTTCTAGATATATGCCTCGTCAACGTCGAGGTCATTAGAGGCGGGAAAGGACTGGGGGCAAGGAACGGAAAGAAATTCGGCCATTGCCTTTTCAGTTAACAATCCCGGCATTCACCTTGAGTGATTTGGGGAATCCATGGAAAATCTAGCATGGTATTGAAATAAATTCAAGACCATGCCTCATAAGCGAATCTGATTTGTTGAATTTCATCTTCTCCTTTCAAATGGGCGATTACTTTGACTACTTGGGATGTCTATCGTGATTATCTTGAGCTGAAAGGAAAGATAACTATGTTTTGTCTTACAACTCAGCGCTATAAGTTTATACCTTTAGCACATACCGCCTCTGTCGTGGTTGCACTACAGATTACGCGGAATCCGAATTAGTATCTCCAGTAGGCATCTTTATCTTCAATGTAAAGATAATTAATAAATTCGTATATACATCCTTTAACACGGAGCTGAAGTTATATCAACATATTAATAATCCGTTTACCTTAGGGTCCACCCACAAACTACGTCATACATTGATCAGCTAGAACATTGACCACCTACCTAATAGCCGGTATGTCCGCCTTTGGCGCGGATAACAGCGGCGACGCGTCTTGCCATGGAAGCAATGAGGCCTTGGTAGGTCGCTGGAGGGAGTTGGCACCACATCTGCACACACAAGTCGCCTAATTCCCGTAAATTCTGGGGAGGGAAGTGATGAGCTCTGACGCCACGTTCAATCACATCCCAGATGTTTTCGAGCGGGTTCAGATCTGGCGAGTTGAGGGTCAGCACATCAATGGCAACTCGCCACTGTGTTCCTCGAACCACTCCATCACACTCCTGGCCTTGTGACATGACGCATTATCTTGTTGTAAAATTCCACTGCCATTGCGAAACATGGTCGTCATGAAGGGGTGTACGTGGTCTGCAACCAGCGTACGATACCTATTGGCCGTCATGGGGCCTTGCACGAGCTCCACTGGACCCATGGATGCCCACGTGAATGTTCCCCAGAGCATAATTGAGCCGCCGCCAGCTTGTCTCCGTCCCGCAGTACAGGTGTCAAGAAGCTGTTCCCCTGGAAAACGACGGATTCGCCCCTTCCATTGGCATGATCAAGAAGGTATCGGGATTCATCAGACCATACAACACTCTGCCACTGCGCCAATATCCAGTGACGATGGTCACGTGCCCATTTCAGTCGTAGTTACCGATGTCGTGGTGTTAACATTGGCACATGCATGGGTCTTCGGCTGCCTAGGCCCATCGTTAGGAGTGTTCGGTGCACTGTGAGTTCGGACACACTTGTACTCTGCCCAGCAATGAAGTCTGATGCTAGTTCCACCACATGTCGCCGCCTGTCCTGTTTTACCAGTGTGCCGAGCCTACGACGTCCGACATCTGAAATGAGGGGTGGCCGCCCAATCCACACGACTTGGTTTCGCCTTGGTGTCACCACTTTTTGAAGACACTCACCACAGCACTCCTCGAACACAAATCGTGCAGTTTCCGAAATGCTCGTGCCGAGCCTCTGGGTCATCACAATCTGCCCTCTGTCAAAATCGGATAGATCGCGCGCCTTCCCCATTATAAACACGGATAACACGCTCACTGATACTACATGCACCATGCGTGTGTCTGACTAGCGGTCATTCCTCGTCAGGTGACGCTGCTATCGCTTGGTTGGGTTTATATCGGTGGTAGGTAGGTAGTCATAATGTTCTGGTTGATCAGTGTATCTTAGTGAGGGCGAGAGGACTCAATATGTGACAAGGGGGGAGGGGGTTGTAAAACGTGACGTCATATTTGAAGTCTTAAGTTCTGAAATAATAAAGTTCTGATTTTATAATCGTAAAATGTTTAATGTCACAATACAGGGCGACGGACCCACAAAGTGAGACATGGAGTGGCATGACGATACATGAGGTGCCATTACGCGATACAGTACAACATGTGACATGCCGTGATAAGGCGTGATGTGGCGTGACATCGCGCGACGTGTCATGACAGGGGCTGACGTGGCGTGACAGGTCGTTAGTTAATTTTTGATTTAATTTAATTGCAATGGATCGCATGCTCCAGTGGCAATTTTTCTACATACCCATCTTCTGTCCTCCCTTTCCTGAACCCACCTACATTTGTCATCTACAAATTGCAACTTCTTTCGACGTTTTTAGGAAAATTATTTATCATATCGCTTGGTAAATTATTCCAATCTCTGACACCCTTACCTAGAACAGAGAATCTTCCTACACCCTTGATCCTGAAATCTAGTGCCAGCTTGTGGTCATGATCATCTTTTCCTTTCCATGCATTACTTTTCATTCTTACACCAATATCTTTCCATGCCTCATCACCAATATACGCCTTGTACACTCCCATGATCCTCTTCATCCTCCTTCTGTGTTCCAGTGAATCCCTTCCAGCTCCTTTATCATATTTGTTAATGACTGAGTTCTGCGATAATTTCCAGAAACAAATCTAGTAGACTTTTTTTGCACCCTCTCCAACTCCTGTATTTGATACTCAACTACCATATTCAAGCAATGGTCTGACCTAAGTTTTGTAACTCAATTCATTTACTTCTCCCGTACATTCCCTCATCACTCTCTCCAACAAGTGCAGAAATGTGAAACCTTTTCCTACTACCTGTCCAATGTGTCCTGCCCAGTTAAGATTCAAAAGTAATGCCCAGTTAAGCATCAAAAGTAATGCCAAGATATTTATGTTTCAAGTCTTCGACAAACAATTCTTTCCCCACCTTATAATCATAATCAACATTCAGTTTTGTATCTGTGTATCTAATAGGCTGACTCTTCTTTGATTTTGTTCCATGTTTACCAATCCTACTAGATATCCTGTCCCGATCACCCTGCAGTTGTTTACAGTCCTCTGCCGTTTTGATCCTTTTATATAGTGTTATGTCATCTGCAAACAATCTAATTTCTGATACTAAACGATCAACACTATTATTCATTAGAATAATGAATAGCAATGGTCCGAATACGCCACCTTGTAACACTCCCATTTTTACTTCCACTTCTTTTGATATTGCATTTTATATCCTAATATTTATAGTGTTATATGGCGTGAAAAGGAGTGGCGTGGTGTGACATGACGTTATAATGCGTGACGTTGTGTGACATAACGTGATAAGGTGTGACATGACGTGATAAGGAGTGACGTGGTGTGACAACACGTGATAAGGCGTTACATGGTGTGTCATGACGTGGTAAGTCGTGACGTAGCCGAAGTGGTGAAAGGTGGTGTGACATAACATTACATGGCGTCAAAAGGCGTGACGTGGGGTGACATGATGTGATATGGTGTGACATGGAGTGGTATTGTGAGACCTGGTGTGACGTGATATGACGTGACGCGACGTGACGTGACGTGACGTGATGACAGGGTATGGAAGTCAATAAAGCACGATATTTTTGTGTCTTGATTAATGGATGTCCCCTTACAGGTACAGCCAGAGTTGCAGGTAGAAAACTGCAGATCTACAGATACATCTGAGATGGCAACGACACTTGCGTGAGCTGGAAGTCATTTTGAAGACGAGAGATGTTTACATCCGTGTCCAAGCTCTTTCTGTGTGGCGGGGCTATTAAGCGCTATGGAGCGCGCACAGTAGCCAACTACTCCTAGTAACGACTCCGCGGAGGACAGTAAGTGCTTACCTGCTCCAGACACACCACATTCTCTCCTCAGTGGCTCTAAACTTGGGCTCCATAATGCCGCGGGTGGTTTCAACTCTGACATCTTCTCAACGTTTTGACGTGGATCAAGCGTAATGTTAGTTATTTGAAACAACGAGAAAGGGGGTGGGGGGAGGCAGGTAATAGTAGGAACTAATGTCGCAAGTGCGTCTTTCTTTAGCCAAACAGCCATTAAAACGACGAATATTGTTTACAACTTAACATTGTATTTACATACACATGAAGAACTAGTACCACGTTGTAAAAGATTGTATAGTTCCGTATATACGTTTTATGTTTATCAAATAACAATACACGGTTTTCATGATTATAGAATAAGAAGAAAAGAATTTATGAAAATAATAGATTCACTTGCAGTTTGAGCTTGTTGGAAGAAAAACGATAAATAATAGCTGTGATCAACGAGAAGAGTGAAAAAGTGGGTGTCGCTGTTTATTGATTGATTATTGAGAGAGATGAGTAATGAATAAGGCGAGAAAATAGCTCTGAAGGCTTACAGAATAGAGAGAGAAACAATAGACGGATTTATAATTTGCTAATAAACGAGGAAAGTATAAACACTGAATGGTGTACTGTACAGGGCCAGGTCCGGGTTAAGACAGCGCGGGGCCCGTAGCAAATGTGAAGAAGAGGCCCTTGATTTTTGCCGTCCGAGGGAAAATTGTAGAGCTAAAAAAAAAATTGCCCAATCTAGTCTAATTGCGGGGCCCCCTAGGAGGTGCGAGGCCCCCTAGGAGGCGCGAGGCCCCCTAGGAGGCCCGAGGCCCGTAGCATTTGCTACCTCCGGCTACGTTGTTAATTCGGTACTGTACAGGGCTAGTCAAAATGATTGCAATGATTTCAGAAAATTACTACAGATTTATTATTTTACATAAACCTACAAGATTACACAGATATATAAACAAGCTGTGAAAGTTTTTTTGAGTGTCTACAGATGCTCAATATGTGCACCTTTAGTGACTCTGCACACATCAAGTCTATAGTCGAGTTCTTCCCATACCCGATGCAGCATGTCTCTGTCAATGAGAGCAAATGCATTGGTGATGCGAACCCGCAGGTCTGGCAGATCAACTGGTACTGGTGGCACGAACACTGTATCTTTTACGAAACCCCAAACAAAGAAGTCGCAGGGGGTTAGGTCAGGGGAACGAGGAGGCCATGACATAAGCTGACGATCAGCATCCCCAACACGACCAATCCATCTGTCTGGAATCCTGGTGTTTAGGAAATGGCAGACAACTAGAGAAAAATGAATTCAGTGCGATACTTGGAGAGCCACTTGTGTTATAACAGCAAACCCCATCATCGTACCTATAATAGGACAGCCAAAAGAAAATCGTGAAATCGCTGCAATCATTTTGACTAGCCCTGTACGTAAAAATAAGTGAAGAGAATGCGAAAGAAGTGTTATGTTCTTTTTATGCAGGTTTAATTCTGCAGCATTAACGTACGTGAAAAGTAACATCAAGATTCAACCGAGCAAATCACAAGGTTTTTAACTGCTAAACATATTTTTTAGATATACGACAGAAATTTCTGGTAAGTACTTAACTGGACTAGAATTGAAGATATAAAGAATGATGAGATTAGATCAAAGCTAGAGATAAGGGAATCCATGGAAGAGAGACTTAGGTGATCAAGACTTAATTGTTTTGGGCATGTCAAGAGAATGAATAGTACAAGACTACCAAAAACTTATTTGTAAAAAAGGATAGTGGGCAAAAGACCAGTGGGAAGACCAAGAAGAAGATGGACAGATCAAATGAAGGAGGACATAGAGAGAAGAGGCTGGAACTGGAAAAATATCACGGACCAAGAAACTTTTCTGGATAGGAGACAGTGGAAAACGATCGTCTATAACAACCAAGGCTCGTAAACCACACTGGAGATGGTCCCCAACGATAATGATGATGATGATGATTTAACCGAGACAGCACGTGAGTTCAGAGTAGGTTTACTGGAGTAAACAGGTCCAGTGTGATGTACAGTGGTATTGCTGTGTCCCTCCGTGCAGTCCATCGGAGACAAGAACTCCTTTTCCCGCACCACTGGGTCCCGCCGAGGTAATGGAACACCGTAGCTTTCTTCCGCTTTACTTTCTTGTTCGACCTTTAGAGCTGACACCTTTAAATTGTGAGTCGCAGTGTATTACAGATATTATTTTGGACCAGTCACGTCCCTTCCCTGCTTCGTGCGGCGTCTGGGGAGATGCCGGCTAATATACTCGACCCTTCACAATTTACATGTACTAGTCATATTGCTAAATACCTGAAAGAAACACCATGTACACGAATAATAATAATAATAATAAATAATAATAAAAATAAAAATATTTAAAAACATAAAATAAAAAAATTATAATAGTAAGTAAAAAGATCAAAAAGAAATATATAAATAAAAAAAAAATTCTAATGAAAGAGTCAAATTTTAAGATGTTATTACCTTTGCTTAATGTAATGTTAAACCCAAAATTGTTATTAGCTATAAAACCAAAAATGTAAGAAAAAGGGGCAGATGTCACAGCAAGAGTGACAGGCACCCCTTCCCACATACAGCTAATCCCACAAAGGAATTATCAGAAATTCCATGCGCTCGTTGTCGTCTCTGTCGATCACTTTGCACCCCCTTGTCCCCCGTTCTTTAGTTAGGGGGCGTCCGTTAATTACGAGAGGTGTTTTTTCCAGAAATCTCTCCCCCCCCCCCCCCCGTGGTGAGATTTGGTGAGATCAGTGGGATTCGCCCCTCCCCTGCAACCTTGATAATAACCTTATAGTTTTTTGAGACCTTTTTTTTAGCTCTTCTATTTTAAATTGAGGTTATAGCCCCTAAAGTTTACATATATATATACTATTATATAGCTCTACTGTACTTTAGGAAATCAAAAAGATGACGTTAATTTCCTTCAACCCTCCCCCCTAATTGGTGAGATTTCGCCGAAACCCCCCCCCCCTATTTCACCTCACGTAATTAATGGACGCCCCCTTATTGAGTACTCGGGACAGTTTTCATGGACCTCATTTGAAATTGCTCTACCTGCTCAAACTCCAAGCTGCAGTTAATTGAGCCGCTACCGCTTGAAAGAAAAGTGTAAACAGTTTTAAGTACCCATCACCCGACGCGCACGCTGCGTCAATTATACCAACTACAGTAACGTTCGTCAAGATTTCAACACCTTTATCACGTAACCGTTTTTTATTGTTACGATGCCTACAGCGACGATGTATTTGCCGCATCAGCGAACAATGGCGGCGTTAGATTGATTATTAGCGAGTAATCTGTGTATCTGCTCCACCGCCGGTGATTAACAAAGTATGGGAAAAACAACCCATCACTCACCAGACTTGATGGCTAGGGGACTGCGATGAACACTCAAAATACGGGACGAACGTAGTTGTACAATATTTCGTTTTGAAATCCTGTTCATGCGAAAAAACATGGTCAATTTGGCAACGGAGGTGTCTACACACCAAGGCTTACCTCATAATTAGCTTAACCCGGGAGGAGAGGATAAACTAATGCAGAGTGAACTATCCATATCTCTGTGATTTGGAAGGCCAAAGTAGACATGCACACATATAAAAAAGTATAAACTTTAAAAATGAAAAAGGGTTACTGAAAGAATAAAAGATTAAAAACACCAATAAATGACGGAAAAAATTGTTAAAATTATTCATAAATAAGTTCCCATCTCCGAAGTTCAGACCTATTGTGGTTTCCGGGAAAACTCTGAACCATCTATGAATAATACACGTATTGAGTCGTTTATTCAGCCTGTAATCCGTGTGTTGCCTTCATAATTAGCACGTAATCGATGTTTCGTTAGTAATCAAAGCTACGTAGATTTCATTATTTTTTCTTTTTCCCCGACGTTTCAGTCTCAACCTGTGATCTTCTTCAGGTTCCTGAAAAGAAAAAAAAGTGACGCGATAGATAAACTCCAAAGTATTACTAATAAATCCACACAGTCTCACGGAATCCTGTATTTAGAAATTGTTCATTTCTAACACTATTATTCATCTGGATGTCGTGAAAGCAAATTACCGAATTCTTCCATTTTCCTTTTCAGAAAGTCACTATTGTAAGAGCAGCTAGATGTTTTTAAACAACGGAGTGGTAATGGACCGTCAAGGAAACCCGGTGATGTAATTTTGGGAACAAGTTCTGAGCGAAACTTTGATGGCTTCACAGGTTACCGAAGGTGACTTCTCTCGACTGGGAGATCGTAACGTTACCGCTCACAAAGATTCTCGAGCAATCAGAGAGTGCTCGATTCAGGAATAGGTCCCCGAGAGCTGACGTCATAATACACACTCAACGAGATTGCATGGAAGCTACTCCTTACGAAATTGCAATCACTGTTATCTCGTAGCGGTCTGGTGACTCAATGGTTTACGCGTCTGGCTGGGACTGGAAAGTCCCCGGTTCGAATCCCAGTCCCCGCGGGGATTTAACCCGATCCTCATCTCTGGCACAGCTTGCTGTGTAATATGAAGTACGACAGAATTTTCTCGTGATTCGGATTCCACGTTAACTGTAGGTTAAGACGGCTACGACAGGGGCGGAATGCGCAGCCAATAAAAACCCTGTTATTACGACCAGAGAGAATAATTATCATACCGTTATCTCAAACTGAAGTAATACATCTTAAGACTAAATTTTTCTAGCAACGATACCTTAATGGTTCCAAATTATCAGACGTTTTTGTGGGGCATTTCATAAGAAGAAGACTCATTTTTGATGCGATTTCTAATACACTTCTGAAACAAGGAGTATAAATATAAAATGGTTTGAGAAATGGTGAAAATATCCTCTGAAAAAACTCGTCATGTCTTCTGGGAACATTTTTATGAATTTCTTTGAAATGTGTTGGTTTATTTTGTGCTTCGACGATGAACTCTCACCACTGCTTTTAGCCTAGAACCCTTGTCGAATACCGGCACTCTGCTCCCGCCTAGATTTTGGCGGGGGTAAGGGTGGTACAGTAGCCACCCCACAAACACAAAAGTTACCTCTCGTGTGGGGTAGTATCGGTGGAACTCTGTCTTCCCTCCCATTTTGGCAGAGATAGTCCTCCCGCCAACGGGGAAGTAAGAATCAGATGTTGGTAGTACTCCCCTCAGAAGAAGATCAGCCCACCCGAATTCCGTTACGTGGGTACTATATAAGGTCTCACAATGGGGCCAGAGGCCCTCAGTCCTGACCAGTTTTTGTCCAGTGCTACGCGGTGGAAGTTCGCGATGTCGCTCCGCGCGGGTTCAAGATGTAAGCACATATTATGTTCTGTTTCTCTGTCTCTGTGTATCTGCCATACATCACTCTCGCTCACAGTTTGTAAAGTAAATTAATTATATGAAGAAGGAAGTTGTAATTGTCTTATCAAGATTATTTGCGGATTTAATATATGTGTTTGAACAGAAATCCTATAGTGTATCACGGAATACAATTTATCAGAAAATAATTCAAATCAGTGTGGTGCATCTACCTAAATTTTATTTTCTTTGTAATTGTTCCGCCCCTTTTACCTGGATTAAATGATGGAAAGAATGCAGTCAATCTTTGTCAAAGAGCTCCGATAGTAAATCATAAATAAATTAGCCGGAAATTAATTAGAAGGAGGGGTGGGAACGTTAGAAGTGGTAAAGTGGTATGGTTATGCCTTCCCCGTGGTGTTATCGTGTTTCTACCCGCGGGTATTGGCTAGTTAGGAACTGAATCATGTAATGACGGGTTGGAGTGATCCTCCTTACTACCTGTTAGTTTCCTGTGGGGCGGATGCCGTATCTCCCGAGCCTTCATATTCACGCGGGTCCCGGTCGCAGATAGAATACTCCGCCTCCTCCAAATCGATGAGCTGAGCGGACAAAGGCCTGCCACATATCTCAGCTCTCCGAGGAGGGACCGGATTCAATCAAATCACTCTCAGAGTGGCAGCGGTTACGTCATATCGTTACCCACAGGAAAATCAGGTGACGTCAACAGGTAGGAGCGATCACGGAAACGAGATGGCGAATACGTGGCACAAATCACGCACGCTAGATTCTTGTAACAGTATGGGTGAAACGTTCTCTTGATCTTTAGAGTGAATCTTGGGTCGGAAAGTCATATAGAGAGTGGTTTAAACAGTAAGGCGAGATCATTAGAGGCGGGGTGAGATTGGGGAAAAGGAACGGGAAGGAATTAGGCCATGGCCTTTTAGAAGGAAGCATCCCGGTATTCGACTGGAGTGTGTGTGTATGTGTTTTTTTTTTACTTATGGCTTTACGCCTCGTCGACGTCGAGGTCATTACAGGCGGGATGGGACTGGGAACAAGGAACGGAAAGGAATTCGACCATGGTCTTTGAGGAGGAAGCATCCCGGTATTCACCGGGTGTGTGTGTGTGTGTGTTTTACTTATGGCTTTACGCCTCGTCGACGTCGAGGTCATTGGAGGCGGGATGAGACTGCGAACAAGGAACGGGAAGGAATTCGACCATGGTCTTTGAGAAGGAAGCATCCCGGTGTTCGCCTGGAGTGATTTGGGTAAACCATGGAAAACCCAAAGCTGGATGCCCGGACGGGGATTCGAACCGGCGTCCTCCAGAATGTGAGGCCAGAGCGTTACCGTCGACCAACCACGCACCGACGTTTCGACTACACACATTCGGGACGACGTGGATTTGAATTCCCGTCCGCGCATCCAGGTGTGGGTTTTCCATGGTTTCCCCAAACCAGTCCATGTGTATGACAGGACGCTTCCTTCAAAAAGGCCATGACCGAATTCCTTCCCGTTTCTTGTCTCCGGTCCTTTCCCAGCTTCGACGTCGACGAGGCGTAAAGCCATACGAAAAAAAGGACAAAATCGACTACACAGCTATGTTGTCTCTATTTGTTGGATGGCTGTAGTGGTTGTGCTATTCTGTTATTGAACTCGTTTCCCTAAGACTTAAGATGTATCTCTTGTTCTCTTGTATCTTTAATTCTTCTTCTGCTAACTAACACGTAGATTTTGGTGGCGTAGGATCGAGGAATCACATGGATTTTCTTATTATTGCTCTATCATAATGAAACACTGAAGCCCCTACTAGTCCATGCTTATTACAACACAGTTAATACTTCAGTTACAAGTGAAATACGGCTGCGGACTTGACGCTATGTAATGCGAGTAAAATTGAGGTTTTTGTCTGACCAACGTTCTGAAGTCAGAAGGTCGAACGGTACTAGCGACGACTTTTCGATAGGCGATCCGTGGAGTGCTTGTTCGGTAACAAGTTAAGGAAGGCAGTAATGAATGGTATACCTCAGACTTTAAAGGATTTTAAAGTAAATATGTGTAAGAATCTTAAATAGATAGCTGTGCTGGGAAATTGTCACAGGGGCATGATATCCATCATAATTAATTGATTATAATAATTCTCGTAATAGAAGTATTTAAATTAAAAAATTTGCATGATTCATAGGTTGGAGTCCAGCAGGTAGATCATGTCTGTAAGGGTTTGTCGTGCATCATTAATCTGGTGATAGGCCATATTTCCACAGTTGTCGAACAATAATTTTATAATTAATTCCGTTAAAAACAACTGTTTTGGTGAATTTTGTTTTTATTTGATTCCCCACACACGTTTCGCCCTTGTGGTGTAGGCAATCTTCAGTGGAGATGTAGTGGTATTCCTCACGTGCCGGTCTGCGAAAGTGTGTGAAGTGCTGTTCCAGACCGGCATGTGAGGAATACCAATATAGCTCCACTGAAGATTCCCTACACCACAAGGTCGAAACGCGTGTGGGGAATCAAATAAAAACAAAATTCACCAAAACAGTTGTTTTTTAACGGAAATATTTATAAAATTATCGTCGTGCAGCACTTGTTTTGGCCGTGACGTCATCGGACTAGTGTAGGTGCGTGTTCGATTTTATTTTCGCCGCTGTCGCGGATCTCGCATTTGTCCGGCCCTGGACGTTTTAGGTTTCTTGGCTTCCTATGAAACTGAGTTTTTTCGAATTTACATTTTCTGTCATTCTGAGCATATTTACGACTCATATGAGACAACTTCTTTAATTTTTGTTTGTTTGTAATTTTCAATTCAATATAGATAATTTCTTATATTCCGACGAATATTTGTCTCTTAGTGTTATGGCAGCTCTTTACAATGACACTTAAATCAACTAGATCAACCAGTTTTCACGCTACACTAATTTATAACTTTATACAACTGTAATTCCAAACAATCACCAAAATTCACTTACACTAGTTGGATGACGTCACAGGCAAAACGAATGCCACTCGACGAACTCGTTATTGGATCAGCCGTTATTATTATTATTATTATTAGTCCGTGATTCAATAAAAGTGTGTGGTGGAGGGTGCATTGCACCTATCCGAAAGGGTAATGGTTTGGAAGGGATATACGGGATATTCCCCTTATTATGTCGCACAAATCATTAATGTATATGAGAAACAACAGAGGCCCTAACACACTTCCCTGGGGAACCCCGGACCTCACTTCGGTAAGTGATGAACGCTCACCGTCGAGAACTACTTACTGTCGCATATTAGTCTCGTGGTTATTAGCGATTCAAATCTGAGGGTATTTTATAAAACAAGGATGTTCGACAGGCAATCACCATACTTAACGAGCGGATAGAGGTTTTCACAATAAAACTATCAGTTCGTAATCGCACCAGGCAACACCACTTCAAGTACTGCTAGAAGATAAGCCATGTGAACAATGCTGTTTGCCTGTGGGTCATCAACAACCATAAAACCTTCCCAGGAGGTAGTAGTTTCAAGGACAGGTACAAAAAAATAATAGGCAAAAAGGTGTTTCTAAAGAATAGTATTCACCATAAATTATGCGACAGAAGAGGAGATTCAAGAAAGGCATCGAGCGGGGTGGGTGAACGGTTAACGTTCTGGCCTCATTTTCGGGAGGACGCGGATTCGAATCCCCGTCTAGACATCCAGACTTGGGTTTTCGATGGTTTCCACAAATCACTCCAGGCGAATGTCGGGATGCTTCATTCAAAAAGGCCATGGCCGAATTCCTTCCCGTTCCTTGTACCCGGTCCCATCCCCCCTCTAATGACCTTAGCCGTCGACAAGGCGTAAAGGAATAAGTAAAAAAAAAAAAAAAAAAATCAAGAAAAGGCAGAAAAATACCGAGAAAATACTCTTTTGAAGGTTGATCTGAGAATTAATAGCGCAGACCTGACATTCCGCGCTTAAAGTCACTGGAACAGGTAGGTAAATATGGTATGTAGTTTTATAGACATCGGAAGAAGAGTCCGACACTAAAACATCCCATGCCCGTGACTTGTGTGGATCACGCTTCCCAGGCAATATGAGCCCTGCAGGATTCGCTACAGTCCAATTGAAGTTCACCCGAGAAGAGGAGGCTGCCTCTTCTTTGAAGGCAGGAGCGGAATGTTCCTGAGAGGCGAAAGTTTAAATTAAACACGTCTGCCGGCTTACGTTAAGTCGCCTGCGCCGAAGCTACAAGCACTCCAGACGTCTTTAGCAGCACAAGCCAGCAACATATTCGTTCAGTGCTCCGGATGGCCGTTGTTCGCAGTTTAATTAACCTGGCTCGCGTAGCTCTTGCATCAGGTAACGCCTGTGTCTCGGAACTAAAATGCCTGCAGGCCGTTATAACGGCATGGGACGAAACCGTGAACATTACATGCATCTTGTAAGTTGGTGATGTTATCGCAATGTCTTTGGTACTGTGCAGTCGGCTAGCGCGAAGTGATACGTAAGGTACGGTGGAGTACGGTACAGTGGACGGGAGCTAGCGTGTCGTGGCCGTGAGTGTATGTTCCGTGTGTACGCCGTAACAACCCCGGTTCGAATCCTCGTCCGGGCATCCAGATTTGGGATTTCCATGGTTTCCCCAAATCACTCCAGGCAAATGCCGGGATGCTTCCTTCAAAAGGCCATGGCCGAATTCCTTCCCATTCCTTGCCCCCCATCCTTTCTCGTCTCTAAAGACCTCGATGTTAAAAAGAGACGTAAAGCAGTTACAAAAAAAAAAAAAAGTAACAACCCACTATCGCGGTATCACCGATGTTCCGATGGACAACATATTATGTCAACAGTGCGGAAGAATTTTGTAGACTGTGTATGTTGTTCTAAGTAATATGGTTTGCTAAAGCCTGATTTTGTTGAACTGCTACTGTACTGCCCACGTCAACTGTTTATTGAATAATAACGGGACTTATACTCACTTTTTCGAACCTTATTTATACTCGAAACTGCATTATTTGGTGAAGAAGATTAGTTTTAGTGTCTGGTGGCTTACTTTGGATCATGTTACTTCGGTGTAATAAAACTACGTGAACTGTGATAGCTGGCACGTGTGTATGTGTTCTTGATTAGCTTCTTGAATGTGCCCTTTGACTGTTATTTAATTGATTATCCAAACAGCAAAGCTGACCAGGCTGGCGACAGGACGGCATTCGAACTATTTATCAAAGGTAATAATTTTTAAGTAAACCTACTGAACACTGTGTCAAGTAATAAAGCTCCATAACTGCAACGTCGAACTTTAATTAAAAAGCCCCAAATGAAAATCTTGTTTATTTCCTTACAGGCAGATCGATATTTCATTTCCGGCCACCTCTATACTCTGTTCACTATCAACTGGCTGCTCAAAGTCAAGTTTCCTTTGCCCCGCTCCTTACCTAACCTAACACTCGGAGCTGACCGCTGTGTTCAAGCATCCGAGTGGCAAATTTTTCCGTGGTTCGGATTTCTCGTTAAGCTGTAGATCCCCTATACCCGGCAGTATTACCGGGTTGGGTTAAGGTAGCCATGAATGAGGCTCATGCGCGGCGAATCGAAATTCTGTCAATCGGCGGCCGAACTATTCGGGGATACACCAGCCAATAATTGTGAGCTAACCACTCAGTGTGGATTAATTAGCTGCTGTAATTTATCAAACGGTTGCTGACGAAACTCGTAATTTGTTAACGTTTTCCACGTCAATCGGAGGAACCGCGTTTTTTTGGACGTGTAAGGCCCATTATCATCTCTCAACACGCAACTAAAATGAAAATAATTAATTAGCCTACTTATTGTCGCCAAATTATTGAATGTTATTCTAGTCGAATGTGGAAATGAAATACCACCGGATTGATTCCCAGCAAATTGGAAAAACATTTACAAGCCTGCAACACTCTGTAACAGACTTCCACGGTTCATATCAAAATTCTGGATACACAGAACATTAATTATTCAACTATGCGTACAGTAGGGTATTCTACAGACAACTTCCCTCCCTGCCGTGTTTACAATGCGGGCGCCCAACAAACACTGACTTAGCTGGCCAGACCAAAGATTATTACACTACTATGTAGAGATAATAATACTATGCTATCCCAGTCACTATACAAACTACAGTCTGTGGATACCCGATAATAATACAAACCAAGTTAATATATAGTATATATATACGACGTGTGTGTCTTCCTTTGTTTAACTGTACAGTCACAACTAACTACCATAGACCACTGGTATTTATGTATGGAGGTAGCTTCGACCGAGCGTGGTGGGTGAACGGTTAACGCTCTGGCCTCGCATTCGGGAGTACGTGGCTTCGAATCCCCGTCCGGGCATCCAGATTTGGGTTTTTCATGGTTTCCCCCAGATCACTCCAGGTGAATGCCGGGATGCTTCATTCCAAAAGGCCATGGCCGAATTTCTTCACGTTCCTTGTCCACAGTCCCATCCCGCCTCTAATGACCTTGACGTCGACAAGTCGTAAAGCTGTAAGTAAAAAGAAAAAAAAGAATCATAAAGAGCAAATCGTTAATTACAGCTGTGCTGTTCAGGTAACATGTGTTTAATGCGGCAGTGTGTGTGTGTGGAAAACTTGCGCCTATCGCAATCACTCTATGGCGAACAGGGTGGGCCGTTTTATTACTGGTCTGCAAACAGTTACTTGAGGTAAATATTGGACAGACTGTCCCTTTGAGTTTGCAATACACGGCAATCCAGAGGTGGGAGGCATATATCAAGCCATGTTGTGGTAATGAATTGACACGTTCTGGCCCCAGCAAATTCGTTGCCTATTTCACGCAACCATATGGACAGTGTTAAAATAACTTTGTGTGTTATAATGATATCCATCCAAGTCGGCGTCCGACCACGAGTTTTATCAGGTTGTATTGCACTTGCCGGTAATTTATGTTTTTTCTTCATCCCGTGAGGGTGTGGGTATTGTGAACTTATGTCTACTCCAGTTGGAGCGCTGTATGTAGCAAGTTTCAAGGATGGCAACAGCCTATTCACAAGACAAGTACTTGCCAAGTGATACAGCGAATCTGACAAAATTGAATCGCTTCACTTATAAAAGTGATATTGTACAACTTTGTGAAGATAGCATATGATTTAACATGTTGGTGATTTTTTCGGCCCAAGTCCTTAGTTGCTATGATAACTGTTTTGTGGGTTGTTTCTGACTTGCAACTAAACAAAATGCTTTTGATGGCATACGCGTTTCGCCTTTATTCAAGGCATCTTCAGTGCCCTAGATAAACATATATACACACATATATACAATGCTGTTGTTTGATTTTTGTACAGTTTTTGTTTTAAAATATTAAGTGGGTACTTACAGTTAAATAACACATATCCTATAATCAAACATACCGCCACAAAATACACACAGCTAATGACCGCAGATTCAAAATAACAAATAGTTACACAACACATAATCTTTGGCTCACGACTTTTCGATATCAACAACAACAAATAACTATATATACAGTTCGTGGCCGGTGAAATTACCTAAAATGCAGCCTACACAAACTTGGGACAGTAGTGATAATGCAAAAAGAGTAGCTGGTATGGAAACACGAACTTGTGCGTGTTAATGAATATATAAAAATGGTAAGTACCCACTTAATATTTTAAAACTGTACAAAAATCAAACAACAGCATTGTATATATATGTGTATATATGTTTATCTAGGGCACTGATGATGCCTTGAATGAAGGCGAAACGCGTATGCCATCAAAAGCATTTTGTTTAGTTGCAAGTCAGAAACAACCCAAAAAACAGTTAGCATATGATTGTTTTGTCCTTTGTAGAATATTGCCCAAAACTTCAACAACCTTGGAACAACCATCAGTTTCAAACAGCTTCTCAACGATGTTGAAGTGTATTTCTACAATGAAATATAGAAGAAATAAATTCGTAATGTGTGCCAAGATACTCGTCCGGTTACGGTGGTAGCTTTAACGAAGGATACTTTTTTTTTTGCTTATTGCCTTTTGCCTAGTCAACGTCGAGGAAATTAGAGAAGGAAACGAATTCGGCAATAGCCTTTTTGAAGGAACCATCCCGGCTTTTGCCTGAAGTGATTTCGGGAAATCATACTGCATAGAAATTTTGATGACTGGACGGGGATTCAAACCCACGTCCTTCCCAATGCCAGGCCCGAAAAATAATCAGTTTAATGCTATTTTCTGACGACAACTTCGAATCAGCAGAAAAGGGTGAGGAAATTAGGAAATTACTGAATAACATAAACAAAAGATTGGAAAAAGAATTTGTACTGTATATAAAGCAAAGCAAGATGAAAGCCATGATATGCAGCAGAAATGATAGAGATAACAGCAGATAAATATAGAAGTAGGATTGGATGTGGTAGGAGATGTGAGTAAATCCCATTAGTTAAGATGAAAAATTACAATTGATGGCCGAAACCGAAATCGTGTGAATAGCATAATGGCACTAGCGAAAAGAGACTTCTAGAAATAGAGCGAAAAAAGTTTTCACTGGCTATCGTGAAAGTCAAAAAATAAAATAATAAAACTGTTTGTATGGAGGTTTTACTTAATGGTAGTGAAGAATGGACTTTAGGAATATCACAAATCCACACTGAATATAGAGAAAAGCAAAATAAAAGTCATGATATGTGGAAGAAATAATAGTTATGACATCAGATTAAATATAAAAGCAGTGCTAAATGTGGTAGAAGACGTAAGAGAATTCTCTTACTAAAGGTGTAAAATCAGAAAGGATGGCCGAAACACGAATGATATTGAAAGCAGAATAGAACTAGCGAAAGAGTCTTTTAGAAAAAGAGGAAACTTAGTTTCAATCACTGTTCTGGTAGTAATAATAAAAAGAAATATTCTAAAAATGTCTGTAACGCAGCACTGTTTGATAGTGAAGACTGGAAGTTAGGAATACCAAAAAAACGGAAAATTGATTCATCCAGTAAGAGAGTGTTGAAAAATTAAGTGGGCACATAAGGTAAAATGCTGGAATTTGGATGATGATGGACGAAGCAAGAAAGAGATTTTTTTTTTTTGGTGGACTGAATATTAGAGGGAACGAAAGGCAGAGGAAGACAAAAATTAGAATATATGAAGCAGAAAATTGATAATCTCGATTAAAGTAGATTTGCTGAATGGAGAGGTTAGTGCAAGATTGCATCGAACCAGTCGAGAGACTGATGACGGGAAAAGACTACTTGGAATTATATAGTAAATAAATTCTAGTAATGTCATCAACACAATAATTCAAACAAATTATATAAAAACAGAAATAGGGAAATTGGTGATAGTTAAAACGTGCAGTGTTAGTTCTAAACTGATAACACAAAGAGTTGGATACGTAACCAACGGCCAAAAGTCTGGTCTTTGATATCACTAACAAGGACCCCTCCAATTGATAGATTGATTTTTACTTATTTAACGTGATGTCTTCATAAATGTAGTTTGATATACAAATTACGATTTTGTTCACCTTGCACAGAAGTAATCAAGACCACAATTTTTTCTCTACCCATGACGTTGGATGGATATCGTACGAGTGTTGAGGTACCAATGACTAGATTCTGCTTCGAAGACAGGTTACTGTTTGAAGATAGGTGATTTGCCGGTTATTGATCTTCGTGATTGGCTTCCGGCTGGGTGGCGTAAACTGCTATTGCCTCCCCGCGCTGCCTGCATCAATATCGCGTGTTACCTGGGAAACCACTCAGCAAGGGAACACCTCGTCAATATGCAGCGCCAATCAAAATCGCGGATAGACCAGTGGTGGATCCAGGATTTGGTTTGGGGGGGCTTAAGCGGATTTCTCTTGGGGGAGAGGGGGGCTTGAAAGATTTTTTGTTTGGTTTGGGGAGGGGGGGGGGGGTTGAAATATCAGTAGAGCTAAAAATAAAAAATGGTCTCCAAATGTAAAAAATTACGATGTCGAATCTAAATACTTTGAGGGGGGGGGCTTGAGCCCCCTAGGCCCCCTCCCCCTAGATCCGCCACTGAGATAGACGAACAGGTAGTCGCTATACCCACTTCCTTCCACACTGTCCCAATTTCGGTACAATTTTTTACTTCTTGGATTTACTACATTAAACGACAAATTGACTATGAGTCTTTATTTAATTTAATTTAATTGTGATGGAACACTTGCTCCGGACCGAGCGAGTGGTTAACGTTGTGACCGCGCATTCGGGAGGACGACGATTCGAATCCCCGTCCGGCCATTTAGATTTGGGTTTTCCATGGTTTCCCCAAATCACTCCAGGCAAATGACGGAATGCTTCGTTCAAAAATCCATGGGCGAATTCCTTCCCGTTCCTTGTCCCAAGTCCCATCCCGACTCTAATGACCTCGACGTCGACGAGGCGTAAAGCAATAAGAAAAATAAAAATAAAAATTGCTCTGGTGGCAATTTCTATACATACCCATTCTTCCCACCACTTTTTATCTCTACAAATTTCAATTTTAAATCCTTTTAGCGTTTTTGGTAAATTATTCATCATTTCTCTTCGTAATTAGTTTTAATCCCTGACCCGGTTACCTTCTTAAGAAAATCTTCCCACATGGAGTCCCAGCTTGTGGTCATGGTCATCTTTCCCCTTCCCGCACTACTACTAACTTTTCCACCAATATCTTTCCACGTCTCATCACCCTTTACACTCCCATGACCCTCTTCACCCTCCTCCTGTCATCCAATGAATCCCATTCCAGCTCCTTTATCACATCAGTTACTGATTGGATTCTGCGGTAATTTCCAGAAACAAATACAGCAGCTTAACTCTGCACCCCCTCCAACTCCTATATTTGTTACCCAAAATGTGGGTCCCATACTATACCACCATATTCAAGCAATGGTCTGACCAACGTTTTGTAACCCAGTTCCTGTACTTTTCTGGAGCATTCCTTCACCATTCTCTCCAAAAGGTGAAGCATTTTCAAAGCTTTTGCGTATACCTGTCTAATGCGTCGTACCCAGTTAAGTTTGTTATCAGACATAATTCACACAATCAAAAAACGAGCCAAAGAAAAATGGCAAGAAGAATGGAGAACATCTCTAACCATCAAAGCTTCGCACTATGGGAGCATCCAACCAACTATTCCACCTCAACCTTGGTTTTATAAATGGATCACAAGCAGACGACTAACAACAATGATTTCTAGGCTGCGGTTCAACCACGGAAGATTCCCCAGCCACCTCTATCGACTAGGTCTGAGAGAATCTCCTCTCTGTGACTGTTCAGATCAAACTATAGGAGACACCAACCACATTATATACCATGATCAAGGAATTAGTCAACGTAGGAATCCCTCTCCCTACCAACCTAATCCTACTCCTAGTTAGTGATGACAAAGCAGTATACAGCAGCCTTATGAGATTCCTAAAAAATGGAAATATAGAAATCTAAGACCTCACCATCGGTAAATAAAAATGTCAATAAGCATAAAATGAATTGTATAAATGACTACAACGATTCTGTTTTATTACTGAAAGATTGTAACTACAAGTAGAAAAGTATGACTTAAAATTGTCATGAGTATAATAAAAACTGTAAGTAGCCTAAGAACAACTATGATTAGCATAAGCAAGGTTGTAAATAGTATAATCAAACCTGTAAATAACTAAGCATAATGAATTATCTTACAAATCAGGCTGTATGGTCATATAACCGAACGTGAACAAAAGAAAATAATAATTTAGACTCATGAATACCAATGTCGGTATTGCCTCGCGTATACCTGAAAATTGACTTCAAAACGAATTGTATCAACTGCTACAGCGATTCGGCTTTATACCTGAAAGACTTTAATTACGATTAGATAAGTTCTATTTAAAATTGTAACCAATATAATCAATATTGTAAGTAGCATAAGTATAACGATAATTAACAGATGCAATGTTGTAATGAGTATAATCAAACATGTTATTAGTTAACCATAATGAATCATGTTACAAGTGATGGCTGTATGGTTACATAACCGAATGTCAATAAATAAAAAAAAGGTCTACAACAATCAACTCCTTCCCCGCCTAATAATCATAATAAATCTGTAGTTTTTTATATGTGCAATATCCTTATTCTGAATTGTGCAGTTCTTCTGATGGAAATCTAAAAGCGTGCTGTATCAGAAATGATAACTACGTATAAATGATAGTAGCAAGGGATGTTTAAACTCGATCCATCCATATCTCCCCACGTTCAAGATGTCACATAGCTGGCAAACCTTAAGGGTTATTAACTTTGGTGGTAGGTCATGTATATAGCCCTTAATCCTGCGGGTGCGAAGTAAAATGCTTGCTGCTTTGTTGCACATAACTCCCCTGAAGGTAGCCACGGAAATGCGGAAACGCTAGTTTGCAGTCAGAGCAGGAAACCCACGTGCGGCATTACCGCCCCCACACTACGACCCCGGGGTACAGATGGCGTTGCGAGCGCATTAGTGGAAGCAGAGGTCCTTTTATTGTCCTGCGTAATCCTTAATGAGCGCTCCGTGTGCGGGTTGGCTAAGGCAACAACCTGTGTGGGCATTAAGGTGCGAAGCGGAACAGATGTTTTGCCGAAACATCTACCGATTGTCTACACTATTTCCTGATATTTCTTACTACCTCCAGCGTTTTGATACTTTGTGATATTTGGTAGACTAACATCTCTTTGCAGCACTCACGTGTGCTCTATGATACGGTTACTATAAACCAATTTTATACTGTCGGTATGGCATAAAACCGAAACTGTCTGGTGAAACCGGTATGATAATCGCGTTCTTTCAAAAGGCTATAGCTGAATTCCTACCCGTTCCCTATTCCCTATCCTCTCCTGCCACTAACTTTAATTTTAATTCGTCCGGAACCCAGGGTCCGGTGGCAATGACCCATCATACGCATTTACCCGTTTCTTGTACCCGCCTACATTTGACGTCTCCAACTGTTAATTTTAAATTCTTTCATCTTTTTTGGTAAATGATCCATCATTTCACTTAGTAATGTATTTCAATCCCAGATCCCCTTACTCATGCAAGAAAATGCCTGAAATCGAGCGCCAATTTGTGCTTATGGTCATCTTTTTCCTTAAATGCGCCACTCTAAATCCTTCCGTCAATACATTTCCACGCTTCATCTTCAGTATACACCTTGAATATTTCCATGATTCTCTTCACCCTCTTCCTGTCATACAATGAATCCCAAGCTCCTTTGTCATGTCGGTTAATGATTGTGATTTGCGGCAATTTTCAGAGACCAATCTAGCAGCCCTCCTTTAAATCCCCCCGACTCCTGTATTTAATACCCAAAACGTGGATCCCATAACAGTTTTGAATGGTTATACGATGATTTTAAACCACGTTCTCCTGAATGTGGTGGAATGATTTTTTGTGCTTGATTTAAGAATACAATTTTAAAGACAATTTCCCAATACTAATAAGAAACTCCTTTTAAAAAATCACCAAGTGGCGATCATACACGATGAATAGCGAGGTTGGTAGTCTGTAGTATGATGAAAGAAGACCCATTTAATTTGTATTAATTTTTTATTTCTCAGCTGGAACAGGTTACGTAGAAAAACTGTTCTAACGTCTTAAGCAACAAATAGAAATGATGCAACGTTTCCCGAACAGAAACTAGGATTTTCTAAAAGCTCCTTACTCTAGAAATCCCACACAGTTTATCAACATCTCTGTGACACGTTGTGCTGCTATCTAGCGGTAAAAGATCACTCCTTATAAGCCTAGAAGCTTGGCTGTGAACTATCTAATTTTGCAGTAACAATTGTTTATTTTTCAACGGAAATGTTTAGCAATAACGCCATGATAGCCGGCGGGAAAATTGCGAAATGTGGTTCTGCTATCTAGCGTTATGTGATCTCATCTTACCGACGCCAGCGACGCCTATCAGCTTGACTCAGAACTATCGCAAACCCGTTACCATGATTGTTCGTAATTTTGCCATTTTCAGGTTGAATTTCAAAAAATTCCTGTCTTAATTAAAGATAATTAAAAAACAGAGAACTTATTCTTTAAAGTATTACTTCCTTTAATGATTTTTGTTAAATATGAAGGGAGAAAAATGGATCGTAACAAAAAGTACTATTTAGACGTAATATTTATGACAAGATGAGCCATGCGAAAATTTCGAGAATACAATGAAGAGTAAAGTTGGGTGTTCGTAATAGAATGAGAGAAGAACCGCCTCATTTGTTTAAAATGTTAGGTACATAACAAAATTTGACGCCAATGAAGAAGTTTATTAATATCTCTGTGATATGTGCTACTCCTATTTAGCGACTTGGCTCTGAACTGTCTCATGCGCGCGACTTTCACAGTTATTACTTTTGCCCTTCAAGGGTCGAATCCCAAAAAATTGCTTTTTTTAAAATATGAATTCACCAAAGTGGACACCTTAATCTCTAAAATAAAAACCTCGATTCTTGGTTTCGTTTATACGAGGCGCGTCCAGAAAGAATGTTCCGTTCGGTAATAAAATGAAACTGTACACAGATACAGAAGAAATTTATATTGCACAAAATTCTACAACTCTTAAACTACTTTTCCACATAACTGCCGAAATTTTGCAGGCATTTGTCATAGCGTGGCACCAGATTTTGTATACCTTCTTCATAGAAATCTGCCGCCTGTGTCTTCAACCAGTTGGAAACAGTTTCTTTCAGCTCGTCGTCATTGGTGAAGTGATGACCGCCAAGGAAAGACTTCAGATGTAATAACAGATGAAAGTCTTGCCAGTTCTTCTGTAACCAAAGGTGGACGCCCACTTCGTTCTTCATCGTGCACATCACTACGCCCGCCATTGAACTGTCGGACCCATCTTCTCACCATCGAATCACTCATCGCATTTGGTCCGTAAACATCGCAAATATGCCGATAAATTTCACTTGGTTTCACTTTCCTCGCATTCAGAAACCGAATCACAGACCTGATTTCACAGGCGGCGGGATTTTCAATCAACGCCGACATTTCAAACAAGCACAAAAAAGCGTACGTAACTGACAGCGATCTCCAAATGGCGGACGTTCTTCCCCTTGATACACATCGTCTACAGCGCATGTGCGGAACTGCAATCGCAGCGCTGCAGCGGAGATAAATTGAAACGGAACTTACTTTCTGGACGCGCCTCGTATATCAACGTAGATAAACAACTAGTAGCAAAAAAAAAAAAAAATTGTTTTGGAAATAATGATAATTTCGCCCTTTAAGGGTCATATTCCGAAAAATTACTTTCTTGAAATATGATATGACCACGACAGAGACCTTAATCCTTAAAATGAAACCTCATTTATCTATATCGGTTAGATATCAAAGGAGATAAATGGCTCGTGACACAAAAACGCGTTCCAGAAATACTGTGATACTTTTGCCGTTTAAGGGTCGAATTCAGAAAAATTCCTGTCTTTACGTATGATGTCAACAAAGCGGAGATCTTAATCATTAAAATGTTACTTCATTTAACGATTTCAGTTAGGTATCCAGGGAGAAATGGCTCGTGACACAAAAAAATAGCATTTTAGAAATATTGATATTTTTTCCCTTCAAGGGTCGAATTCCGAAAAATTCCTTTCTTAAAATATGATGTGACCAACGTGGAGACCAGAAGCTTTAAAATTACACCTCATTCATAGATTTCGTTTGAGTACGTAAGGAGACAACGGCTTGTGACAAAAAAAAAAAAAAAAAAAAAAAAAAAAAAAAAACCCTTATAGAAATAATATATACGATTCATTATTAAATTTTCACAATTTTTTTTTAAATTAGCACATAATCACCGAGTTCGATTAAATTTCATCTAACAAATTTTTTTGTTAGGTGATGATACTATATACTATTACATTGGTACCGGCCGTATCTCCTTATTGTGGGTATAGTATAGTTGGAGACTACAAACCACAGCGAGCCATGGCTGGCAGACGAATTTATTGCCGGCGCTTAAATTTTACGGCTAAATTAGACACTTGCGAGGGTCGCTTACAGCTGTAAGCTCCCCCATTCGTATGCGGATCGGAGGGCATTAAATTTTCATTGCCACAGTAGGACAGCTGGGAAAATATTTGGAAAAGTCATTACAGCGTAATGGAATCGTTCTGGTATCGGAAACTGTCTGAATGCTCCGCCTAATTGATTTCGTCTCGAGTGGCGAGAAAAGCTCTCAAATAAAGCGGAAAGGGGCAGCAAAAAGATGGCCGCATTAAGGAAGGAGCCGGCGGATATCCGTAAACGATGAATAAATGAATAACTTGGCTCCAAGTGGCCATCTTGTTTTTCTTTCATTACTTCTGAGAGGTCGTCCCTTCCCTGTTACTTGCTTTAAGTAGCTTTTAACCTCACCACCGAAACAGATTGGTAGGGGAGGAATAATTCCGTTGCTTTTTACTGACATCTAACTCTATGGTAACGATATCTGTCGGTCTATGCTATACGAATCGGATGGCGTATATTTAAACGCCAAAGATTACATTATAATGGCAATATGGCGGCCGCCAATTCAGTGAGGTGGACTTACGACATTCGAGATCAATCCGTGCAAAAAACTATTGTGTAAAATGGAAATAAACTTTGGTGTGAACAAAGTGATTGGTGAATATAGGCAGCCAAAACGTGTAACTCAAGAAAGTTGCATCAACTTCAGCAAAACCTATTGCTCCTGGCGTCCGGACGTCTCCCCAATAGCTCGGCAATGTTCGGCAAGTCGATGACGTCCGAAGTGATAGTTCCACTCACCACCAACATAGCGCTGCTTGCCTAAGCTCCTCGTACAATGGTTACTGAAATTTCAAGTAAACTGCTTAGTATATTCCTGCTACGAACGAGATCCTAGCTAAATACTCCGATAATATAATCGGGGAAACTTTACTCACATCCAGAAGAATATTAATAACTAGTGGAGTTCCCGGCACAGATTTACCCGTACCCTATTTTTATTCCCGCAGTGAGAAACATTTGTGCAAAGTTTCGTAAAATTCGCGCCAACTTTTTTCGGAATTGAAGCAAACATAGGTTCTCCCGCCCCCTACCAGGAAGTTGAAGTTTATTTTCACATACACTATTTTCATTCGTCCAAAAAGTTTCAAACTTCAATAATTTGGCTAAGAAATTGCATTACTACATAACTGAACAACGCTAAATTATGTTAGAAACTCATATTTGATTCAATTGCGAAATGAATGGATATACTTCTTCCTCGAAACGCCACATAATTTAACGCCGCAGATTCAACATTTTATACAAATATCAAAAGTGAATCCAGAATAATATTATCGCAAACAGAAGACTAATGCTGATTACCAGATACATTGTTTTAAAGAAAATCTCTGTTGTTTTTACGGCTATCTATGGCGTTTAAAAATTGATATCCTTAATTAAAGGAAAGAATACTTAAATTTTTGTTTAGTGTGCAAAATAGTTATTCTTGTAAAGTTATCTTGTGCTTTCATTAAAGGCTAAGGTCAGAGACATCGTAGTTGTGTGTTTAGTGCGAAGTATGCAACATCTAATCCTTCCATCTTTGGGATTTGTCATCGTAGTTTCAGAATTTCATTTAATGTTCTGACGTTATTTAACTTTGAAACATAAGACATGCAAACCAACTGAATTAAGATTCTAAGCTTCAAAACGGTGAAAACCCCATCGAAATCTACTCAGTATTTTGCGAGTTTTTATTTTTCAAATTTATGCGGTTTTCGTTTTATAGATAGAGATAAAATAATTAGTAGTTATCAGTTTTTTTCTTCTTGGAAATGTTTGTATAGCAAATCCAGACTATCACTATAGGTGACACCCCTCATTTAATCTACTTTCGGATAAGCTTGCATGTTTGTTCATTTACAGGATACATGGAACCTTAACGACCGATTTACTGTTCGATTTGAGAGAGCACTGCTGGATTGAAAGATAAGACATATTCTGCATCAAAAAGATATTCCCGTAATACGATCGGTCGCTAATTGAGCAACATTTAGAGGTGGCATTAACGTTACTACCAACAACAATACACTTTCTCGTAGTTCATATTGACGGTACAATTTTCCATCGGATACTCCACTATCTATATAACTATTTATTTCTACAAATTTCACAAATTTATATTTTGTTATTGCATGGCTATTAATAACTTTAGTTGAATCAGCTACCATTTTTATATTCTAATGTTAAATGTCGTGTTCAAATAATCAATACTAGATACTTAAATATAAAAAAATTACTGGATTATTGATTTATTTAAATGTTTGTTTAGCCTAGTTTCTATAAAACATAATTTATGCTTTACACAAATTGACAGCATACAATAATTATTTCTCATTTTGCTTAAATGAAGTTAACATCTAAACTCCAATTAAAATCTTAATAATATTGATGGTCAGCTAGTAAATAATAATATTAGTGGTTTAAACTAACGCTAGTGAAGCCTGAGGAGAAAAACTGTAAAAACTAAATACTAATGAAGTGTTTTCAGTTTTTTAACTACAAATGAAAAATAGCTTTCATTCCAAAAATAAACGGTAATACCATATTTGCTTCTGTGTTGACTCATAGTTCAATATGCGTAGAACACAAAAGATGTCATTTAATTCTCGAACTGGAAGATTTGTTACTGAAATAAAATTTTTAACTGACTAAAATATTTAGACTTTATCTTCGTTTTACGGAAAAGTAAAGGTAGAGGAATTTAACACTCCAATTATAAAAGTTTTTTTTAAATAATAATAATAATAATATAAAAAGGGTAATTAAATGACGAGGGCAATTAAAATTAATAACGATAATAATAATAATACGATTTTATGGAATAAATTTACCTTAGTCGGTAATTAAGTTACGTAAATTTGAACTGGGCAAAGATATTCCATGGCTAAAAGAAAATTTTACTGTGAATAATATTGTTACGTGTTTTAATGGTTCTTTTACCGTTTGAATTCTTTATTTCCTGTATTATAACAACATTACAGTACACAGATGACAACAAAACAAAAGCCGACCACACAGATGTTCTATAATACTACCAAAGACACTCTCCATCAGAGATATTCACCCCACTAAGTTTATACACGTAGTTACAATATTTTGATCAGACTTTGCTACTAGTAAATATTCTTTCGATGAGAATTCCGGTATAAGGGTAACCTGACACTAGTCTATGCTTGGACTGCAGTGAAATCTGTTGTCTAATTGGTTGCATTTTTAGCTGTTTCGAGGAAAAGGTAAGAGAACAGAACGAAAACAGATCGGATTACTGCTAAATTATAGATTACTTAACACACCCTTCTTAGTACAGAAAGTAGTTGGAGCAAATGTCTATGAAATAGTAAATATGGTTAGTTCGTAATAATATTAAAACTGGTCAACATTTTGAAAACTAATCTTACTTTCGTTGTCTACGTCAGCCGTGACACAGCAGGTTGATGATGGATTCTTATGCAACTCGACAGTTGAAGAATTATTATTATTATTATTTTAAATCTCGCTTAGTTCTCGAGATATGGAATGTCAAAATCTGGCTGCAGGTATAGTTTCTTGGCCCTGGCTACATTTTTCTCTTGGTGTCGGATGCATTTTAATCTGACCACCTCAATTTTCGAGAACTAAGGGAGTTATCGAAAAAAATTTCTCTTCACTTTCGAATCCATCATCAAATTTAGTGTTGACGATAACTTTTTCTGGTCTAGGCCCAATTTCAACCTAACCACCTCAATTTTGATATACGATAACTCGAGAACTGAATTATCAAAAAAAAAAAAATTCACTTTCGATCTGTCTCGTCGAGTTACATAACAAATTCATCAACAATTTTGATCTTGACGAATTTTTTTGGTCCAGTTCAGATTTCAACGTAGACATCTCAATTTTGAGATGCAATATCTCGAGAACTAAGCGAGATATCGAAAAATTTTATTCTTCACTTTCGACCTGTCGAATCTATCATCGAATTGCGGGGCCTCGGTTGTCGTAACTGTGTAGCAACTTTGCCTTATTTCCCCCAATAAATTATTGAAGTTAAAATTTCCATTTTCAAGATTCTGTAACTTCAGGATAAAAGTTTAGGCTATATCGCGGAACATGACGTGACTTATAATGAACGCGTTAGGCCTTATAGGCGTGTGACAGAAGCTTCTATCTAATGGCGGCAATATTAGCGGTGGTTGTTATTTGGTTGAAATGCACCCTGGACCAGAACGACAACTGAAACTTCTTATTACAGCATAAATGAAGAAGAATTTAGATTTTATTATTAATTTAAGTGCTTTCATGAGCGCCATATTTATCACTGTAATTTATATGTTTCTACTCTTGACAACCTAATATATATCTAATTACCTATAACTTTTTACAACTGCCTTTTTGGTCCCTATTAGTTAAATTGCATTTGAAAGGCAATTTCAGAAAAAGAATAATGTAGCCTACTGAATTTTAAAAAACATTACTTATTATTTTTTAAGAAATTTAGGGTTTTAATTCGATGTACCATCTGTTTTGGGAACCCCCGCTGCTTAAAGCTTGATATGAGAACTATTTGAATTCAGCTGAATTAATGACGTTAATGAAATGGTGCAAATGAAAACAAAGTAAATTAAAAGCAAATACCGAAATTTTAACACATTATGCTAAGCGCGCAATATTAATTAGCATTCTGGTCCAAGCTGCATACACATGGAACTGTTTTCATCTGCTTTAAGTCTGAAATACTGCGTTCCTAAAAGCGACGTAAAAGGAAAAATAAACACTAAAATCCTCGTGCCTTGTTGTTCCAACTATGATCTAGGCTGGATTTAACTCTAAGAAAAACCTCCTGTAACACTGATTCTTGAAAAATCAAAAACTTGTCACGCACATGTGAAAATACATTCACGATTCGAAACATCAGCTGTTCCATATCATCATATAGATATCTTATCAGTATTGCCGTGGGGTTTATAGTTTCTGAAAATAGTTTAATAAGTAAGTTTAACAAAACTGAAACTTCGACTAATAATTTTTTCGTCAAATAGTAATTTGAGACTTTAGAATCTAAATCAGAATTTTCGATAGGTGTTAGGGCTACGTGACCAGGCGCAAGAAATAATAATATGTTCGTAACTTTAAAAGATATTCACCAGAGATTCTTAGTACAATTCAGAGGTTAAACAATTATAAACATGTCCTTAGCATCAAAAGCTATGCACCAAACATTCTTAATACAATTCAGAGGTTATAAACATGGTAGTATGTTCTCAAATTCTTCATACAATTCAGAGATTGCACACTAAATCAAAGATATCAAATGTTTTTAATATAATTGAGACGTCATACACTGGATCAAAGATTAACACCCTGTTGCTCCAGGTCTTTTCTTTAGTCTTTCCTCCCGGTCAACTTGGCACTTGTAAATTTTGGATTTAAATATATCTCTGTTTTCGATATCTTGATTTCTCCAATACATTTTATCATATCTGATATTGCTTTACTTCGATTTTCATAGAATTCAACTATTTGTCAGTCTGTTAGGGTTCATTCTGTTGTTGTTTCCGTAAAATTTTAGTCGGCGTTTTCTAATATCACTGTGAATGTCTGCATATGGTAAAATTTCCTGATTACTCTTGTGTATATATATATAAATAAATTTGAACCTTGTAACATGACGGGTAAGAAGAATCATGCTGATGCAAAACGAAAAATACACTCTTTTTTTAAAAAAATATCTTTACAAGAACTTTTGTAGTGAAATTTGTTTAGTACACAAACTAAGCGTGCGATAGTATTTCACATTTGCCTTGCCTAGTTTTTTTCCCCTCTAATATGGCTTAGCGGCTCGTCTATAGGAAAGTGATTAGTGCTGTCAGAACAGCGAAGATACGTAAGTGAAGGAACGGAAATTTTCCACAGCCTATGAGACGTGCTTTTAGAATATGAATCAAAGCTTGAAACAAGCATTTGAAACATAAAAGCGGGATAAAATATTCAGTGCCCTCCAGAACGTGGATATAATTTGAAATCTACGCGGACGGTATTATTTTACTGGCGTAGTGCGTAGGGATCTCTCTTAGACATCTCCTATCTGCCTGTCTGCCCGCAAATTCTCGGCCAAGTTTTACGACTGTCTCCATATTACCTCGGCTGGCTCTAAAACAGAGACCCACGCACAGTGCTTTTTCCAGACCCCTCCACGACCTGAATAGGGGTGCGTAGTGAACTGCACGCCCTACCTCAACAGTAAGGTCAGGTTTTCACTGATGACAGTCTCCATCAAAATAATATATGTATACAGCGTGTCCAGGAACGGAAGGATAATCCTGCAACCAAAGACAGCTCACATCATTTCCTACTACATAACAAAATTTTATTTTAGTAAAAATCTCACCATTTTCGAGATATTGATTTTTTTCGAAACATGTGACTTTTTTCAGCTTATTCCATGCCATTTATACAAAACCCGTTTTTTATTAAATTTACTCAAAGTTATTTGACTCATCTAAAACAATGTTTTTTTTATTTTATTTTTTTATTTTATTTTTTACATTAAAACATCATTTCCAGAAAGCCTTTAACTCTGTGCCACACAACCGCCTTTTAGCGAAGCTTCGAGCGTACGGTATATCGGATCAGCTTTGTGAATGGATAAAGGATTTTCTAACTGGTCGGTCGCAGTATGTTGTCGTTGAAGGAGAAAGTTCTTCTAATCTAGATGTTACATCGGGTGTACCTCAAGGAAGTGTAATAGGACCACTTCTTTTCTTAATTTTTATAAACGATCTCGGAGACAAAGTGAAAAGCCTTTTTAGATTGTTTGCTGATGATGCGGTTATTTATAGGGAAGTAAGAACTTTGGCCGATTGCTTAGAAATTCAGCGCGATCTGGATGTTATTTTGGCTTGGTGCGCTGAGTGGCAACTTACTCTAAATTGTAAAAAGTGCAAGACAATGAGCATAACTAACAAAAAGAATCCGATTGTTCAGAAATACGAGGTAAACAGTTCAGTTATTGATATGGTCGATTCTATGAAATATTTGGGAGTAACAGTACAAAGGAACATGAAATGGGACATACACATTAATTCGTTAGTAGGTAGAGCAAATTCTAGGCTGCGATTCGTAGGTAGAATCTCGAAAAATTGTAATGAACAAACAAAGGAGATAGCGTACAAATCTCTTGTGCGTCCGGATTTGGTTTAGTTGTGCCATTTGGGACCCGTTTCGTAAGGGGCTGATCGAAAGTATAGAGAAAGTACAGAGAAGAGCCGCTCGATTCGTGACTGCTTGCTACAGTCCTTATGAAAGCGTCACAGAACTGATTAGTAGATTAGGTTGGGAGTCTCTGGTAGATAGACGACACACGTTTCGTTTAAACTTATTGGAAAACATGCGTACTCCAACTTTCACTCATGAGTGTAGTGAAATACTTCTTCCACCAACCTATTTGAGTCGGAAGGACAGGAAAGATAAACTTAGAGAAATAAGGTGCCGGACTGATTCTTATATGAATTCTTTTTTCCCTCGTACCATTAGGGATTGGAATGCACAACAAAGAGATTAGCTTTGGTGCTGAGCACCCTCTGCCACCCACAATTTTGTGAATTGCAGAGTATATATGTAGATGTAGATGTAGATCATTTCCTATTACATGACAAAATTGAAACGTGGCAAATTCGTGTGGCGGTAACCCCCCCCCCCTCTTTTTTTAAATTTAAAAAAAAGCTCGAACTAAAGCTTCTAGTGTAGAAAACACACGCAGCTTATAAACATGATGTGTGGTGCTGCTATCTAGAGGTATAGCATTATTCGCTATTGATGTTAGCGAAGCCAGCACCTTCACTCTAAACTAACGCACACCCGCAACCTTGATTGTTGATTATTTTGCCATTTACGAGGTGAATTTCGGAAAACAAATTATACCTAACTTGATTACGTGATCTTTATGATGCTGCAAGTTGAAGAAAATATAGACGATCTTGCAGTATGAATTAGAATTTTTTAAAAAAAGTGAAGAAAGATTACTAACAGAAGCGATTTCTTTGTAATTAAGAGGTTTTGTATTCGGTGACATATAATTAAAATCGGTTAAGAGTAGTAATTAGGACACCATAATATAGGGCAGTCATCAGTTTGTAGTCAGGAAAATTAAAAACCAGAGCATGAGGAGAAAAGAAAGGATACAGTACAAAGCTATAATTTCGGCTTCTTAAATTCGCACTTGTCAGACGTAATTTTAATTTAATTTTAATTTTATTTTTGTGTTTTTTTAAACCAGGGATGGCCAAACCAAATGATCTTGCGAGTTACTTTGGAAATGCTTATAACTCCGCGGACCGAATATAAAATTATATTTCCCCATATTAGATTTAGACCCACTAAAGATTTTTTTTTCTTTTGTGTGAAAAATTGAAATATAATGAGTTATTATTATTGTGTTTACTATTATTCTTACAAGTAAACATAGATAGTATCATAATAATGATACTAAACGCACATTGTACAAATATATATATATAAAACACTAATAGTAAATATATGGGTGCACAAATAATGTATTTTTTAATACATTGATTTTCACTGCTTTGGCCATTATAAAATAAACATATTATGTAAAAGTGTGATGAATATCGCGGGCCGCAAAAATGTTCTTGGTGGGCCGCATGCGACCTGCGGGTTGGCCACCCCTGCTTTAAACAAATGATGGTAATACCTTTGAAGTATGGGAATGGTAAATACGGAAAGCTTGAAGTAGTGACTGAGAATGAGAGAGCGTGAGGGAACGCGTTTAGCGGCCTGTCCCTGGACCAGGTGGTGAGATGTCGGATTCGAGCGCGACGGAGGAGTGCGCGTGCGCACTGGAGACAGAGCTGCGCAGCGCGCTGTCGTGGCTGGCGCACGAGTGCTGCGCCTTGGACAACCCTCACGTGCGAGTGCGGCTGGCGCAGTGGGCCGTCGCCGTCGCCAGCTCCAAGATGACCGACCGCGCGGCCGCCATCGACACCGCCAACTACCTGCGCATCATGGTGGGTCCCCCTCAGCTCTTTGATTTGACATTCCTGTATTGTACTGTAGCGGGGGCTGGTGTCGTGCAAATTACCATCTACTAACGCTCGACTTGCACGGGTATTCCTGTGACCGGCCCTCTCTACCCGCGCGACTTTGACCGCTGGAACTTCCCCAGACTCAGTGGTCAAACAAAGGCTCGGTGGACAAACGAAGGCTCGGTGGTCAAACGAAGGCTCGGTGGTTAAACGAAGGCTCGATGGTCAAACGAAGTATAGGCGAAAAACCGAAGGCTCAATGGTCAAACGAAGTCTCGGCTGACAAACGAAGGCTCGGTGGTCAAACGAAGGCTTGGTGGACAAACGAGGGCTCGGTGGTCAAACCAAGGCTCTGTGGTTAAACGAAGGATAGGTAGTCAAACGAAGTCTCGTCTGACAAACGAAGGCTCGGTGGTCAAACGAAGGCTCGGTGGTCAAACGAGGGCTCGGTGGTCAAACCAAGGCTCTGTGGTTAAACGAAGGATAGGTAGTCAAACGAAGTCTCGGCTGACAAACGAAGGCTCGGTGGTCAAACGAGGGCTCGGTGGTCAAACGAAGTCTAGGCGAACAACCGAAGGCTCAGCGGACAAACGACGGTTCTGTGGACAAACGACGGTTCTGTGGACAAACGAAGGCTCGGTGGTCAAAAGAAGTCTAGGCGGACAAACGAAGTCTAGGCGGGCAAACTAAGGCTCGGCGGACAAATGAAGGCTCGGTGGACATACGAAGGTTTGGCAATGCAGAAACATCGCATAGTATCTTCCTCACCAGAGTTACATTCAGTTAAGCCGGCTATTTAGGTCCATAAATCAATGATAGGCGACAAGAGGGCGTTTAGAAGTATAGTCCCTGGGAAGCGGTCTATGGCACAGGAAACCAGGGAGTATTTTTCTGATGAATATATTAGAGCGCGTGTCAGACAAAGATAGTTGGTTGGTTGAACAGAAAGGTTACATACGACCGCCTAAAGTAGAATAACTGACATTATTGGAAGGACTTAAACCAACCAAATATAGTTGAGTGTGTAGCAAATTGGCCGTTCGAGATATTGATCTTTTACTAACTGACCCAGAATGGGTTGAACAGATAGAAAGAACTTTCTCCTTCGTATTGTGAACCTGCTTCTTACGAACACGCCTGTCATTGGCCGAATATTCAGTTTGTAACGTGCAAGTTACATGGGTTTTGCATGCTCCTGCGTGCGCTAGACCTGTCGGCGAGAAAACAGCAGTTTCCGCCTTTCCTTGGAACGAAGAGCCGTTTAGCTCCAAAATACAAGCTTCAGGTTGCTTCGGCTGTCACTCCAAAAGGCGGTGATCAGATACTATTAGATTAGGTCCCAATATTGATCCTTAGGGTAATCCAGCAGATGAGGTGTTCTGCAGAACTCTAAATGCATTGTGATACTACAGTATATAACGGTTACGTTTCAGTGGTAGTAGTGAAAAGTTATTACACAATTTAAGTTACCACAGGTACCATCGCAACTGTCATTAATCGTACATTCAAGTGATTGTTAGATTGTCGTTGTATGAGCTTTGTATGTATGTACCTGTGTGTGCTAACGTTGGCACTTGAATCTCAGAAAAAACAGTGAATGTCGACTGTCCTTGGAGCCAGAAATCGTTTAGCTCGCAAACACAAGCGTTAGGTTGCCTCGTTCGGTATGGGTCAGGAAAGAAACTGCATTTCTTAACGCTAATACTTACCACAAAATAAAGATTTACAATATGGTCGCTGCAAAAGGCGGTGGTTAGATAGTTTTTAGTATCAATTAGTGTTGGTCCCAATGAATAAAAATGTTCAGGCAACTAGCCGAGTTAGTCCATCGTTTAAACACGACGTTTCAGCGATCACAACTCTGCCGCCATTGGCAATTTTATCCATTTACAACGCCGATAAAATCTCCAGTCTTATATATTATTGGTCCCAATGTTGATCCTGGGGGTAATCCAGCAGGTGAGGTGTTCTGCAGCATTCTGCATCCCGCTGAAGATCCGCCCTAAAAAACTGGCTTTTATACTGTAGTTAGTAGTACTGTAGCAAATTAATGGTGGTGGGTTAATTAAGGGACTTTCTTTTATTGAAATGTGGTCAAGTACTTAATTTTTTATAATAAAACTCCTATACTTACAACAGTACTCTAATTGTAAACAACAATTCATTTGATTTCGCTAGGTAGCGGAAATTTATGTAACAATTTAATCATATTCTGATTGTAAATATGAACTAATTTGGATACTAGATATTAGGCTGGAGAAAGTTATAATAAAATAAATAAATATGCATTGCGATACTGTAGGATATATCAGTTAGGTGACAGTGGTAGCAGTGCCAAGTTATTGTACAGTGTAGGTTACCGTATTTCCCAGTACTCCTGTAAGTGATCAGACATTCACGTGATTGTCAGGTGGATGTTGTCTGGACTTTTCCTTATCTCTGCGTGTGCTAGCACTGGCGCTGGGTTTACCAAGGGAAACTGCAAACATGGCCTATCCTTAAGCGGCCCCTACACGATCAATATTATTGTGCAATAATATTGCGCAATAATATTGATGTTCTCCCTAGACGGCTCAATAATTATTGCACAATAGTTTAGTTGACTTCGAAATGACAGACGAGCAGGAAGTAGCAGCTGTTGTTATTGTTTTACTGTACTGAGTAAAAAAAAATAATTAAGACAGAAAAAGAATTGATATGTGAAGCGGAAATATTCACACAAGATGGAGGAATTGTCTTCGAACTGTCTTGGTGCTTTATGCAGGAGACATCTAGTTATCAAGATACCTCCTGGTTCTGAATTCCTTTTTATAAGTTTAAACACTTTTTCAGTATTGCTCTGTTGGGTATAGTAAATGCAAATTACAACTTTTTAATGGTAGACGTCGGATCGAATGTATGTGTCTTCGTGTATATGATGGTGGCTTTTTTAATGTTCCAAATTTGGAGATATGCTTATTAATCACCTCACAAGAACTTTTACTAAACAGTAATAAGCTTGCACCATTTTATTTTTTATTTTTTTTTCGGTGACGATGCGTGACTGTTTTAACAATTAGCGAAAATTTCGTTGGAAAGATCAGTTTTGTTAGCATTGTTTGAATAAATTTTGCATTTTATTCATACCTAATAACTCCTTTTAATGTCACATGTATACTATCTCAAGGTTTGTTGTTATTATTGTGGCTAATAATAAAACTGAAATAATAAATACTTAAATCATTCAGTAATTTTCTGTGCTCTTCCAGTGGTCCCATTGTACGTTTTCAGCTCACCACATCCGGGTCTCCAAGAAAACTCAGCTGGTCGAAGTACGAAAACGTTGGCTCCACCACTTCATCTCCACCCACAACTATTCTTTTTTTGTATCTTTATTTCGTTTTATTTCTTTTCCGTAGTTGCTCCTCAAAGAATCGATCCTTTTTGTAACATCTTCCCTCGTAGTAATTGCATGTTTCTATTTATATTTGTGCAGCAGAATTTCGTAAGCCTTATTTTTTCCTGTCTGTTTTTATACTCAGACGCTTTGACATTCCATAATGCTGGTAAATCTTGCACTCACTTCACTTTTGCATTCATTTTCAGAAGAAAAAATCAATGTAAAAAATATTACAGTAACAAATTACAAGCGGAGACCAGTGATCGTGCCCGTGTCTCGAGACCAACTGAGGGAATATTGCGCAATATCACCCACAGACGGCACAATGTATTTCAGGTTGCACAATATATTTCAAACTGTTTAGATTCACTCAATAATATTGCACAACCTCTCAATCTAACCTACAGACGTTCAATATTATTGTGCAACCGTAAATATTGTACAATAATATTGACCGTGTAGGGGCCGCTTTAGAGTCATCTCGCTCGCAAACACAAGCGTTTAGTTGCCTCTGCTCACATGGCTCAGGAAATCCTTTGTTTCCACTAAAGTTACTAAAAATTATCGATTTACGACTAGCTCACTGCCAAAGGCACTGGTTTGTTGCTGTTTAGTTTCAATCACTGTTGGTCCAAATATTGATACTTGGGGGTAATCCAGCGGATGAGGTGTTCTGTAATACTGTAAATGCACGATGATGCAGTGGGCGGCTGATTGCGATAGTTATTGTCGAATGTAAGTTACTATAGGTCCCAGTACGGATCCTTGTGGTTGCTGTACAGGTGCGCCACGGGGCTCTGCACGGACCCTTCCTGCGGATGCCGCCTCCCGCCGACCGCGTGCCTCCGCTTCCAGAGATGCTGTGTAACGAGCTGGTGAGCGTGGTGGGCAGTGGAGACCTGCTGCCTAGGGCCGGGCCCATGCAGCCCTTCCTGCAGCACACCACCGCCGATGGCACCGCCTACCTGTCGGCTCAGGAGGTGCCCGGGAAGGGCATCTTCTGCTACATGGCCGTCCAGAGGCCCGATGAGCAGAACAACCCCTAAGGCTGTAAATTGACCAGAGTGCTAATAAAACGTGACAGACTCAAGGCATACTGTACGCTTATTAGCTCAAATTGCTGAGTACAAGTACGGGAAAATCTCATCCAGCAAAGTCGACAGAGGACGTTCGATAAATACAGAAATATTGAAGGGGCGTCCATTAATTACGTGAGATGTTCCGCCCCCCCCCCCTTGTAGTGAGATATCGCCACATCCCCTCCCTATTTCACCACACGTAATTAATGTACGCCCCCTGTGCGAAAATTTCGTGAATGAAATATGACGAATGGCGAGGTTGGTTAACCGGCTCATTTGTAGAAACATCTTTCTATCTTTCTAGAACGGTCTGGTGACTCAGCAGGTTAAGGCGCTTGACTAGGGAACGGAATGTCCCCGGTTCTAATCTCGGTCTCAGCTGAGGTTTTTTTTTTTTTGTTGTTGTATTTTTTTTTTTTTTTTTTCTTGCAGTCTTAAAAACTAACCTTCATCTATGGCAAAGCTTTGCTTTGAAGTGGGAGGTACGCTAGGACGCTCCGTGGTTCGGGTTCCACGTTAAACTGTAGGTCCCCTGTACCCGGTAGGATTACCGGGTTAGGTTATGGTATCCACTACTGAGGCGCATGCGCGGGAAATGGAACTCTGTCAACCGGCGGCCGAACTACCCTTCGGGGTCTCCCGGACAGGAATGCCATACGCCATTTATTCTTACCTTTCTGATTTCACCTGTTGTATTCTATCCTGCAGCCCTCTGCTATGTCGTAAACAACTGAAGCTATACCTTCCCGGAAGTGGATCTGTCACAGACCTCACCGAAATACAACTAAGCTGAACAAAACACACAGTTGTTCAGTCGGTCAGTTGAGATGTGTACACAACAGAAAACTTACAGCGTCTTTCAAAACAATTATAAATGATGAAATGTTTGCTAAAAGAAACAAGGATATCTAAAAAGCTCCCACTCTAGAAACACAAACAGTGATATGTGGTGCTGCTATCTAGAGATATTTGCGTCACTCCTTATCGACTCCAGTGAAGCCTTACAGCTTCACTCTGAACTGTCTCATAAGCGTGAGATTTAAAATTAACACTCTTTTCCTTTAAGGGCCGAATTCCGAAAGAATACTTTCTTAATTTATGATGTTTTGAAAACGCACGTCTAATTCTTTAAAATGATACTTCATTTATCGACTTCGATTAGCTGTGAAAGGAGAAAGAAGGCTCTTCAAAAAAAAAAAAAAAAAAAAACCTGTTGGAAATAGTATACATGATTACTCGAGGCAGGAGAGGACTTTGACCACTGGGCTGATACGCGAAGTTTGAGAACAGTTGACATGGAAGTGGTGACCCTTGAAGCATGTACCGTTTTATTTTCAACGCCGGAAAACGTCTTATAATAAGACACGAAGTCATCGATTAAGTATCATGATCTGAACTATAACTAACAGAGTACGGAAACCACTGAAACATGAGCAAACAGCTAGTTTGTCTGTGATCCGCTAGTGTCTTCATACTGGTCCGGGGAAGAACAGTGCGCCCAGGTTGAAACCTTTGGCCTGCCGTACCGGGGTCAGGACTACGGATTTTAGGCAACAGCTGGGATGGTAGCCAGCTTATAGTTATAACTACGCAATTTAGAAACAAAGCAACTGAAAGAACATTAGGAACCTCGTTCAAAGACGAATGAGTACTCTTGTGTTCCACCAGTGACCAGTGAAACACAAATTGGACAGTAAACCATGTTGTGGTAACTATACAGCAAAGCGACTCAGCTAAAAAAACGCTATAAAAAATTAGTCCACAACCCGAAGGTTGGTTGAAAGTCTTCGTAACAGTGATTCTTGTACTGTCTCGTTGGCTTCTCTCCCACCTCGAAGTACCGTGTCCCTAAAGGCGCGTTCCCACGATCCCTTGTTAAACGAAGACGAGACGGGACGCCATGGGAACAGGGCCGCCTCTGCTAGCGGAGACGAGACGCAGCTACCCACTCTGAGTCGGTAAACATCACAGGCGTGTGTAGCGGTGCGCTGTTGCCATCGGTTTGCAGCAGCGGTGCGCACCCCTTCTGTTGCTGTAAAGTGCTCTGTGCCAAACGACACTAGGCGGTGCGGAGGTGGCGGCGAGGTAAGCTAGGACTAACCTGCGGCCCGCGGTCGTCCCTACACTTCAGCTAATGAGGTCCCGTCCCGTCTCGCCTTCGTTACAAGGGATCGTGGGAACGCGCCTTAAGGCCGGTCATCCACTGGCACCGAATTCGTCCAGCGAACTGTTGAGCCGAATTTGGCCGAATATGACCGATTACTCCCGAGACAACATTGTCACGCGTCCACTGGATTCCGACCTGCTCGACCGAATACGGGAGAGTGATGGACCGATCTCATTGAAATGGGATTAGTCGGACGTATTCGGCCGAATGGCAAACACATTTGCGCTTCTAATAAACAAGTCTTCATACTTTTTATCTTTTATTTGATCTTCATTTGTTATTTTTTCAAACTCTATCATACACTGTGGTAGTACGCAGTGACTATAAATATTTGAATAAAAATATCTACAGAAAGTAAAATTATTGCAAGTGCGTCTACGCAATTATAATAATTACTTAATTAAAAAATTTTAAAGACAATTCTTTGAATTTCGTACTGGAATATTCTCAGACGGTCATGAGAATTACGACTTTTGGGGACCTCAGTAGGCACAAGTTATATAGGCTGTAGCCTATGAGACCCGATCACAAAAACAAAATTTGCATGTTTCTTATAATTCTTCTTTTTGTATGTTGTTTTTTCTTATCATCATCATCATACTCGACAGTTTCCAGCCTCTGGCCGGGTCTGCATCATGCACAAGCCTCTCCATTTCCTTCTCTCTTCCCACCACCTCTCTGTCACCACTTTGTTCCAGTCCTCTCCCTCTATTCCGTACACACTCCTCCACTCCTTTCAGCCATCCATCTCTTGGTCTTCCTCTGGGTCGTTTAACAAGCATCTTAATTTCATGTTCATTTATTTTTAAAATTTAAATATTGACTTTTACGAAATTGGTAACACGGACATAATTCTCAACTTCGCATTCTTTTTCTTCTATGAAAATTGTTCAAGCGATGTTAGTAAATTTTAGACCCTATTGAATAGTATCTTAATGATTTTCAATTGTTTTCATTCTATCTCAACAATTCAAAGGTACAATATAGAAAAATATTCTATAATAAATTTCAAATTCTTATTTTAGAATTTTGGCTAGAAGATTGCTATAAAATCGAGTTTGAATTTCATAAAATTTGCGGAGCAAGGGGCGCGGATCACAGGGTCAGCCCAAGGGTCTACACATCCTAAATACGGCCCTGACTCTTGTAATATTTCGCGAGGACAAGGTAAAGTCTATTTTTACATGTAAATACAAACACCCCGTTCGCTTGGTGTTGAAGCAACAGTGACGGATCGGCAATATGTGTCGGACGTTATTCGGCTGCAGTGGACGGGGTTAATCGGACGAACTGGTCGGCCGTCAAATCGGTCGTTACTCGGACGAATGCGGTTCGGAGGAAATTCGGTTCCAGTGGACGAGCGGCTTAAAGCGAGAGACCTGTTGAAGATGACGGAATGGAATGTCTTGAGGCCGTTTAGCACGCTGGCAGTCTCTGAGGGTGATCAGTCTCTCAGGCGCCTCAGCTGTTGGCGATGAATCCCGCCGCCTCCGAGTCGTGAAATAGTCCCTCGGACAGCGGCCAACTAGCCGCCACAACACCGTGCAGACTCGGATACAAAACTACAAAACGGCATCCAACATTATAGTACAGACTGCCCTATTCCGTCCTTCTCATTGGCCTTACACCTGCAAATAAATTAATAACTTATTTTTTCTCAGTCCGGTGCAGTAGCAGTGGCAGGGCCACGGTAAAAAAAAAAAATAAATAATTTGGCCTAGCTAGATGGGCGAACATTTTTTTTTTTAGATCTACCAAGTCTTGTGAGGATTGCTGGCAGGGGGTTGGCCCCCCTGAGTTGCGCTTGGGGGCCCCCTGTGCTGTGCCTGGGGCCCCCTGAGATTGGGGGCCCCGGTGCACGGCACCGCCTAGCCCTCCCATAGCTACGCCCCTGGTCCAGTGAAAGGTGCTGTCGCTACCAATTATCTACAGGCTGTTCCAGTAACTTCGATTTATTTTATTACTTTCAGTATTCCAAACACAGTGGTCTACTCGGAGAGGTAGGAATAGAGGGAGTGGTAAGGTGGGGAGCGGGGAGGGGGGATATGACCTTGAGCCCCAGATGAGGTAAATGACGTATAAGGGGGCGTCCATTAATTACATGAGGTGAAATATTGGGGGGGGGGGTTTCCGGCGAAATCTCACGAAACCTCACTCACCAAGGGGGAGAGGGGGCTCAACGGAAATCTCACGTGAGGTTCTGAAATTCTTGTAGAATTGCAGAGCTAAAAAAAAAAAGGTCTACAACTCTACATCTACATCCATACTCTGCAATTCACAAACTGTGGGTGGCAGAGGGTGCTAAGCACCAATCCTAATTCAGTGCATTCAAATCCCGAAAGGAACGAGGAAAGAAAAAATACATAAAAGCATCAGTACGGCATCTAATTTCACGAACCTTATCCTTCCAGTCATTTCGACCTAAATATGTTGGCGGAAGAAGCATCTCATTGCACTCGTAGGTCACAGAATTTCGCATATTGTCCAATAAATTCAAACGCAAATGACGTCGTCTGTCTTCCAAACGATCCCAGCCCAATCTAAGTATCAATTCTGTGACGCTTTCATAAGGGCTGTAGCAAACAATCGATTTTAGGGGATTATTTTGGCCCAAAATCCAAAAACCGACTATAGGGAGGGTGTATCCGCTCTTCCGACCATAAGGGACCGTGCACAAACTACGTGACTCGGTCCAGGGGGGGGGGGGGAGGGTTGGCTGGAAGGCTACGCTAGGCTACGTGAGGGGGAGGGGGGGTTCCGAGCCAGGCCACGTAGCTTTCCTTTCATAACATTTTTCATAGTTAAAATGAGGAACAAAACACACAACAGCATGTGAATATTTATTTCCCTTAGTTTATTATCTCCCTATGTAATTAACAATAGTCTGACAAGAGAAAACAGTATAAAAAGTCTTCTGGAATCAAAAGGAAAAAAAGCTACATGCTACGTGTTTGGGGGGGGGGGGGGGGGTAGAGGCAAAAGCCACGTAGGGCTACGTGGGGGAGAGGGGGGTTAACAGGAGGCTAAAATGGAGCTACTTGGTTTATGCACGCTCCCTAAGACCTAAAATAATTTTAGAGGGGAGGGGAGGGGGGTGTCCAACCCAATCTCACGAAGTCTTACCAGAGGGGGGATCTGGAAATCGGAATAATCACTTCACGTCAATAATGGACACCCTCCAATTGCTGATAGACAACCACTCCGTTCTTCTCTGTTGAGCTTATAACGGAGTAGCGCTAATAGTCTTGCACGATATACCAGTATTTCCTGGATTCCCTGGGAACAGTAAGAGCTCAGTCAGCTAAACGAACAAGTCTCACGTCTTGGCTCCAGACTGTACTGCACTGTCGCTTCAGAAATACTTTAGGAGCTGCCCTACTATTTTGTAAATTGTTTAGCGTATGGCACATTCAAGAATCGTGTCACAAATGAAGTTATGATTAAAGAAAAGAAATATATAACTTTGGTTCGAGATCTTGTATTTATGCTCAGCTGCGGACGGAGCGTGGTGGGTGAGCGGTAACGCTCTGGCCTCGCATTCTGGAGGATGTGGGTTCAGATCGCCGTCCGACCATCTAATTTCAATATTTTCCTGAAACCATTCCAGGCGAATGCCGGAACGGTTCCTTCAGAAGTTCGTGGTCGAATTCCTTCCCGTTCCTTGCCCCCCAATTCTCTCCCGCTTCTAATTACCTCGACGTCGATGATGTGAAAAGCCCACCAAAACAAAAACAAAACAAAAAGAGAGAAAAAAAACAACGTTCACCTGTGTTCAGTAACTGTCATTATATGCAAGTTTTTGATAGTTGCCCACAGTAGCAAATTTACAAAAAGAATTTTCAACCATGTTTACAAGAGTAACAAAAGCTACCAGTTCACTCAAAGAGTAAAGTAAGATATGAATGAGATCGGAATAACAGAAGATATAATACAAGATACACCAACTTTCAGGAGGCTGATCCAATATTACCGAGCGTGGCGGTGTAACGGTTAGCGTTCTGGCCTCGCATTCGGGAGGACGGCGGTTCGAATCCCCGTCCGGGCATCCAGATTTGGGTTTTCCATGGTTTCCCCAAATCACTCCAGGCAAATGCCGGGATGCTTCCTTCAAAAGGCCATGGCCGAATTCCTTCCCATTCCATTCCTTCACATTCCTTGCCCCCATCCTTTCCCGTCTCTAAAGACCTCGATGTTAAAAAGAGACGTAACGCAGTTACAAAAAAAAAAAAAAAAAAAAAAAAAAAAAAAAAAAAAAAAAATCCAATGTTTCTAAAGTTTCAAGAAGAAGGAGAAGAGGAGATGTAATAACATATGGACCGGACCGAAGAAAAGAAGAAACAGCAAATTGAATGGATGAAGATTGAAAAACTATTGGAAGTCAAGAAAAGAAGCATCGAAATTAATGCACGGAATTTGTTTCCGTGGGCTTTAGATGGCCGAAATCGAGGAGAAGAACAAAGTACTCCACAACCTAGTAGCTATATATTTCATCACTAGTGTTAGCCCGTGACTGTTTTTTGCGTATAGTCACGGGTCTAGAATAGTTCCAGTTTTTACGATGAAAGATTATGACAGGTTGACCTGATTTGACCAAATATAAACTTTACCTGTGTTCCAGGGTGAATAAAATCTCTTGAGATTGAAGAACTCAGAAGCATTAATAGAGGTAGGTATTAAACACGAACAGGAACGATGGCGCAATCGTGTAATTTTTTCAAAGGTCATAGACTCGAACTTGCTTAAATTGACTTGTATTTGACCCTTAAAGTTCACTCTACAAAATTTAAAAAAAAATTCCTGTTTGCTTCGAAAGCATCACTTTTTTTTTTATTAAGACTGGAAAACACTCGTTATCATTGGCCATAGTATCTGTAACGGCCAGAGAACTTAATACACATTCCAGATTATTAAACAGGTGAGCGACTCCGAAGAAATTGATTTCCAGAATAGTTGATTCGGTGACATATTTGGTCTGATGTTCACTTAAAACAACCTAATAACTCACCTACAGTGGACTGAACAAAGATCATTAACGAAAGTTGTCAGTAAAATACCTAAAAAGAAAGTAAACCGTAATGGATAAACTTTGTTCAAACAACAAAATTATTGAAAGTCTTAATTAAATTAAAATTTATCCTAAGACAGAATTAGCATTCGTGGATACAACAGAGACCACGAGTAATTTATTTTTTAAAGTTTTCTTAAGTTGCTTTCATTAGCAACATGATACTGAAAAGCAGATCCACGTTATCGATATATTTTTAACTATGAAACGCCAATTAATGAATGTATCATAGCAGTTAATTTGGTAGCAGTTGCTTAGCTATTAAATTGTGGACATAACCACGAATTTCTTCTAATGGTATCTCTGGTTGCTGTTAATTTGCAAGCGAAGGCTGACACGTGACACCGTTCTCCAGCCAATAGCTATCGAGGTGGGTGAGTGAGTGAGCTTACGAAATTATATAATAGATTTCTGATGACCCTAATTTTATTCACATGTTTATGATTCACCTCTTAGTTATTCAGTATCTCACATTATCCAGCAGATTGTTGCATATAAAGTCAGCATGGATCGGGAGTGCAAGCAGAAACTAGTTTGAGCTACAACCCCTCCTCTAGTCACCTCGACTTCAACACGGCGTAAATCCAAAAAGAAAGTCTAAGCTATAAGATTACGTGAATGGTCGAACTAACGCATAAAGCAGCTGTGGAGCGAGTCTACGGCTTCCACTACAGCCCGTTACGTTAAGAGAGGCGGCTCAAGGTCAGTCTGCTATATCCCCCCCTCCACTGTCTTTAACTGTACATGAGAAGCGGAAAGTTACCACTCGGCTACCTGGACACAGCGGTCACCATTGAGAGGGGTGGTGAGGTGAGGGGCGGAGCCGGGGGAACATGACCTTGAGTCGTCAGTTCGGAACCAATTAGAACGAGTCTGGGAGCGAGGCGAAGCATTCGTTTTAAATACACACTGAAGTCCACCATTAGTACCAAGAACAATGAAAGTTAGTCTTAACAGCAGCGCGGGACACGTTCACTGTATTCATAACCAATGATATTCTTGCGATGCGTCATAGATTTTATTACTGTTCGCCGGAAAGGATTTTGCACGGTTGGAACTTAGTCAGCCATTGTTAACAGTCCACTGCGAATGAGTGAACGTCAAGTGTCAAAGCTGTATCGTTTCGTAAGAGCAAAACGTAAATCTCTAAGGGGGCGTCCATTAATTACGTGAGGTGTTTTTCCAGAATTCCGGACCCCCGCGCCCCTCTCTGGTGACACTTCGTGAGATCTGGTCGGACTCCCCCTCTAAAATGACGTGAGATTTTGACGGAGATCCCCCCCTACTGACCCTCCCCCACCGGGCCCCCTATTGACCCCCCTACTGATCCCCCTACTGACACAACCTACAGACCCCCAACTGACCTCCCTACTGACCTTCCCGCACCGGCCCCCCTACTGAACCTCCCCCACCAGCCCCCCTATTGACCCCCCTACAGGGCCTCCTATTGACCCCCTCTACTGATCTCCCTACTGACACCACCTACAGACCCCCCAACTGACCTCCCTACTGACACCCCCCCACCGACCCTCCTACTGACCCTCTTAGAGACCCCCCTACTAACCCCCCTACTTAACTCCCCTACTGACACCCCTACTGACCTCCTACTGACCCCCCTAAGGCCCCCCTACTGACCCCCATTACGACCCCACCCCCTACTGACCACCCCTAAAGTCGATTTTCGCGTCATTTGTAGACTTATCTTTTTTAGTTCTACGATCCTACAAGAATTTCAAAACCTCAGGTGAGATTTCCGTTGACTCCCCACCTCCCCCTTGGTGAGGTTTCGTGTAATTTCACTGGACCCTCCCCTCCTCCCCCCCTTAAATCACCTCACGTCATTTATGGACGCCCCCCAATGTGCACTAAACATTATTTCTCGTTCTTCGCAACTATTATTAAAAGTAATTATAGTGCTATCCCGCCAGTGTGGCAGCGTGTGTTAAGGTGCCTCCACACTGCTTCAGAGAGGTCCGGGTTTGAGTCCTGGTCCCTGCGTACCGCCAGTCCTGATTGCGCGTTCTTAGGAGATTATCCACAATCACTTAAGCGAATACTGCGACGGTCTCCAATCTCCTCCTCATTAACTACAAACTACATAAACAAAAGTACACTTATCATACAAAAAATAGGTGACACGGATCGACGACAGATGACAACACTTGAGCTCCTCCCCCCCCCCCAAATTGTTCCAGGAACTGACAATCCCTAGTGGAAATACTGGACAAATTTCAAAATTCAGGCCATAACGAGAATCAAGTCTTTGGCGTGATCCAATAAGGTCCATTCGCAAATAAAAATTAAAGTGTTCTTATTTGTGATTTTGCGACACTTTAGTTACAGACAGTGAACAGTTAAGAACAGCGCTCTAAACGCTCGACACTGTAGGGGGTACCTTCCCTATGGTAATATGATTTAACTTAAGAAGCACAGTAAATCTCAATTATCGCCTTCATATCCATTAATAATTGAGAGGGTTGAATTGTATGGGTACTCTAAACTATTATTCTGCATTAATTTTGATTTTAGCAGGATTGCAAGCGAATTTTCACAATTGAAAATTTATTGATTGTCGCTGGCAATTACAGGCTTGCGCGTATTTAACGTTAGAGTTAACAACAAATCATTCGACATATCAAAGCAAACGCCCACAGCTACAATCAGCCATTCACCAAAGCCCAAGAATGTGTTTCTACGTTATGAAACAAATTAAATAATCAATATCAAAAACTCATGCAGAAATAATATTAAGGATACATTATAATAAACTTGTGATAACAGCATCACATTCAGTTTAATTTATGATATAAACCAGGTCGCCAAAATGGTTCGTAGATACCATTTACAAATTGTACAATGCGTGCTTCAGTGAAGTATAATATAACCATGAATACATGTGGTTCGAAACAAATTATGCCTATTGTACTTTTGCCTACTAGCACAGTGGAGGTATTTATTAATAAGTTCTAGCATTTATATCCTCTCTCAAAGTCGCTTATGGGTCACTAATAAGTTTTCATAGAGCGCACGACCTGTGGCTTCGACAGTTAACATATCACCATTGAAGACGTGCGGTGACAGCGGAGTGGTTTGGAAAAGGTTCGCGAGAAACATTCCCGCATTCGGAAACCAAACGCTCATGGCTGCCAGATAGTATTCCTCAGCCTCGGCTGAAGTCAGAAACAGAGTCCCGGACAGCGTGCCCAGAACCAGAATCCAGAACAGAATGCCGGACCAGGGTCCAAGACAGAATCCAGAACCAGAATGTTATCCTCCCGGTGTGGAAGCTCGTAGGAAACCTGTCGCCCCGTCCTCCAGCATCTCAAGGGACGTGCGGAACACAAATTTCCAGGGTTTAGCTGTAAGAACCATGGAGATTGGTCCGCGGGACTCAAATCTGAAGTCACATGGTCCACGAGAGCCTTGGTTGCTTGACTTTTCCGGCGTTCTGTCGCGTGGGTGACAAGGTAGGAGGGCGGCAGAACCGTTAAGGCGCGTTCCCACGATCCCTTGTAACGGAGGCGAGACGGGACGGGACCTCATTAGCCGAAGTGTAGGGACAACCACGGGCCGCAGGTTAGTCCTGGCTTACCTCGCCGCCACCTCCGCACCACGTTGCCTAGTGTCGTTTGGCACAGAGCACTTTACAGCAACAGAAGGGGTGCGCACCGCTGCTGCAAACCGATGGCAACAGCGCACCGCTACACACGCCTGTGATGTTTACCGACACAGAGTGGGTAGCTGCGTCTCGTCTCCGCTAGCAGAGGCGGCCTTGTTCCCATGGCGTGTGGTTGAGTATTCGTCCCGTCCCGTCTCGCCTTTGTTACAAGGTATCGTGGGAACGCGCCTTTAAAGTCCGGCGGCTACCTGGGCGGCGCCGACAAGCCTACCACCCAAAAGGAAAACACTTTGGTAAATCCAGCCTTTTATCTGACGCCGACATACTAACGCCTTGAAGATTACCGACCGTCGTTTCCGAAAAAGGACGGCTCGAAATAACATCGTTTCAATGAAGTCTTACTTCCACAGTGACTGATATCCGTTCATTTTAATTCATAGTTGTTTTGCATATTGAATGAAACATATTTAGAATTGACGCCCGAGGTTTATCAAATTTATTATAATATTAATAAAATTCGAATTTGGAGTGTGACGGCGAATCGTCAAATTACAACATCAATCTGCACCAACAAGAGTAATACTGCATTTAGTTGCGGCTAATTAGAGCACTAATTAGAGGAGCAATCGAGGCATATATTTGTTACACCTGGCGGATACAGCGGTGGATTATGATGAGGGGGCGGCAATTAATTAAAGTCGCCATCATCAGTCGAAAAATAAATCAACGTGTCTTGTATCGGTGCAAAGTTTAACCTTCGATCACAATGCAGTGTGAGCTCACTGCATAAGTCGCTTGCTCTCATAGTTCAGAGTCCTGGGTTCAAATCCACGAATTTTAACAAAGTTTAATTTAATTAGGATGGAGCATATGCTTCGGCAACAATAAACCTTCACAGCCATATCCGTTGATACCAACTCTGACCACATTAAGAAATTGGTAGTGAGCATCATTTTCTTCATTCGTTTTGAGTGGTCCAGTCTGCGCTCTTCTATCTAAGATGTACCGCGTGTTCTTTAGGAGCGTTCGTCTCGACTTGTTCCATGTGTCACTAACTTCTTCCGAAAAAGATCCATATCGAAAGCAAAGCATCTTCTGGTTCTAATCCCATCAAATGAAAGTCTTCTTTAATATTTAAAAACCAGAGCATTCCAGTATTGTGTCTTAAATCAAATAAATTAAAAGATTTTTTTAAAAAATCTGTTCTCCTTTATTCGTTTAAGGTGGCAATAGAATCGTGCCTGTCTTTTGCGGATTTTTTTCCGTGATTTTCTTTATTGTTTGATTATTATTTTTGATGGATGTCATTCCTCAAGTTGGAACACAGAATTCCTCTAATAATTTTTCTTTCTTTTTTTCTCCAGTTCTCCCAAGAGTTGTTTATCGGCATTCAGGATCAAGTTTCGGCTGCATACAAAACCACTGGTTTCAGAACTGTTTCATAACGACGTATCTTGTATTTTGCGAAAGACATTTTTTGTTGAAAACATCTCGCGAAATTTGGTAGGCTATTTCATAATTTTTTATTATTATTTTATTTTTACTGCAATTTCACTACACAACTTTTTTTTAGCCTTTAGTGTTTTGATAAATTGTGTTGCGTTTCTCTTCGTAATTTATTTTCTCTTCCAAGCACTGTTCTTAACTCCCCTATCAGTAATACGATTACAAGCATCAACACCATTATGTGCCTTGTATACTCCCACCTGTACCTTTATCGTATCTTGAAATGATTCATGTCATACACTAGAACGGTGCCTGGTTCGGAACCAACTGATACAGAGGTGGAATGCGTGGCCAACTGAAACTTTGTCATCATGTCACACGACCACACCAAGTTGCTTTATTTATCAAACTACTAATTAAAGCGCGAGTTTGAGATACGCACCGGTTAAAACCACAAAGAAGAGCTGTACTAGAGGGAATTCTCGCAGTCACGTTCTATCAGCTTAGCCTTATGTTGGATGCATAAAGGGAACATTACTATTCTACGGTTCCGATGGCCATAAGTAATCACTTCAAGAATTGAAATGAATTCAGAAGAGTTAATTACTTCATATGAATTTTTGACTGCATTAATCATTATTGAAAGTAAAACATTAAGCCCGGTCGTAGTCGCAATTGAACTAACTAGTGTACTAAGACTTCTTAGAGTCACTAGTTCGAATCCGACCGCGGGCTTGGACTTTTCTGATTAACATTTGAGGTAACCCCAAAACCTTTTCGGTACTAAAACTGAGAGCTACTGTGTACACTCTGGGAATTAATAATCGATATACAGGTATATATGCCAGTAAAACGGGGAAATGAGTATACTGATTAAAGATAAAATACCTTGGAAATTGGATGTGCGGCTTTTTTTAAATTATTAATATTGTATATGCATCACTTGTTAGCTTAATTTAAACAATGTATTAAACTGTCGTTTGTCTGTTTTCTGCCCCAACTTCAGCTTATTCCTAAATAGGTCCACGAACTAAGGAAATGAACTCTCTAGGTACAAGTTCTTGACTATAATCGTCTTCCAGCTGTGAATACAAACATAAAACGATTTATTTATTTAATTTTTTTTAAAGTTATTAAAACCTACAGAATGTCAGAAATTTTGGTGAAAAACTAGAATAAATTAATATTAAAAACGAATAGAACTAAATGTACGCTGTTCTATGAGTAAAAAGTGGTTTGGTAATATAGAAGTAAAACGTTTAAGTGGCGTAAGGATTCAGCAAGTATCCTGATGACATTATCCTGTTTGATAATAGAGCGTATACAGGGAAATAACTGAACGGCGTAAACAAGTAGACTTAACATTGATCAAAGCTAGACAAAAGGCATTAATTGTATTAGAAGCTATTACACTGACAGTAGGCTAAATAAAACAAGATCAAATGTAGTTGGAGAAATAAGAGAATTTTCCGATGCAGGAACTAAAATTACGACAAGCAAGCAAGAACGATTTGAAAAATTACTGAGAGTGGTGGGTAAGCGGTAACGCTCTGGCCTCACATTTGGGAGGACGCGGGTTCAAATCCCCATCCAGCATTTCAGTTTTCCGAAGTAACTCCATTCGAATTCCATGATGGTTACTTCAAAAGGCCATGGCAGAATTCCTCCCTGTTCCTCAGTCCTATCCCGGCTCTACTTCGACGTCGACGAGCAGTAAAGATCGAACCAAAAAAGGGGAAAGATCTGAAATAATGAATTCTTAACAAATATTGCTTCTGGCTTTACACCCCATTAACGTTAAGGTGTTTCGAGGCGGGAAGGAATTCCGGCAAGGAACGGGAAGGAATTTGGTCATGACCTTTTGTAGGAACTATCCCTGCATTCGCCTGGACTGATTTGGCGAAATCATGGAAAACCCAAATCTGGATGCCCAGACGAGGATTCGAACTGTCGACAGAGCGTTGGTGGGTGAGTGGTTAACGCTCTGGCCTCGCGTTCCGGAGGAAACATGTTTGGGCATCCAGATTTTGGTTTATCCATGGTTTACCCAAATTACTCCACGTGAATGCCGGGATGCTTCCCCTAAAAGGCCATGGCAGAATTCCTTCCCGTTCTTTGTACACAGTCGCATTCCGTCTCTAGTGATCTCGACGAGACCTAAAGCCATAAGTAAAAAAAAAAAAAAAAATCGAACTGGCGTCCTTCCGAATGTGAAGCCATAGCACTACCATTTATCCACCACGCTAGGAACCAAATATTGCTCAACGTGACTCAAGTAGTACCAACACATCATGAAAACGTGAGCACCACGTCAACATAGGGCTACTCGTAACGAAATTACATGTTCAGAGCTAAAGGGTTTCGCTTTTTTTACATATATGCATGACTTGGCATTTTTTAGAGTTTAACTCCAGTTGCTAGTCTTTGCACCATGCGATTATTTTCATAACATAGGCTTGTAACAAAGCGCAGTCGTCCTGGGTTTTTATTTCACGATAAATAAGACAAGGGGATGGGTTATCACCGCCCCTGTTCAACTTGGTATTAGACAAGATCATTAACATATGGAAAAAAGAAATATCTGGAATATATATAGGAACAAAGGATAAACGAATCAACATTAAATGCCTTGCTTTTGCGGATGATCTAACAGTAATTACACGAACTGTTGAGGAAGCCAAACATGCTGTAGAGAAGCTTCATGAGATAGCTATCAAAACCGCCCTCCAAATCTCTTATGAGAAAACGCAATGTATGGACTCCAAAAGCACAAACCTGAAGCCACTCGTGACCAAATATGGCACTATCAAACAAGTTAAACACTTTAAGTACTTAGGAGAATTTATTGGGAATACTGGAACTGAGAAAGAAGCCCACAAGAACCGCGCTGAAAAACTGCAAAAAGCATATGCTATTACTTGGAATACGTACAATAATAAATCACTTTCCACCAAAGCCAAACTCCATCACTACCACACCGTCGTTCTTCCAGGAGCACTGTATGCGACGGAGACATCATCATTAACGGTAAATGTCAAAGGAATAGAAAAAATAGAAAGACAGATACTGAGAAAAATATTCGGTCCCAAAATCCAAGATGGCATCTGGATGCGCAAAAGCTCAGAAGAACTGTATTCACTGACCGAAAGATTCACCTCACTTGCACGGAAAAGACGCATGAAATTTTATGGACATATAGCACGAATGGATGACTCACGACTTACCAAGAAAATTTTCCACATCGTCAACGGTCCGCGACAAAACAAAGCACGCTGGTTTGTAGAAACCCAGAAGGACCTCGCAGAAGCCAGCCTTGACCCATTGACATCCACACGCAGTAAATACAATTGATCACCTCACATAAATTTACCCCTAAGAGCCCTACATCAAAAAATATGAAACTCAGAAATGCATGGACAAAAGAGAGACGTCAAGCCCACAGCGAAAGGATGAGGAGGTTTTGGGAAAATAAGAAGAACAGCAAGAAGAATAAGAAGGACAACGCAAATTAATGGTTCCACCCGCTCCTTAGTGGACTAAACGATATAATAATAAAAATAGCATCATCAGCAAACTTTTTCCCCCTTATTGTGTCGCATGAATCATGTGCCTTTTAAGAAACTTACAGCTTTCTGTATCCATTTTAAGCAATAAAATTTTATGTCCACGCTTACGAAGTCGCGGGTAAAGCCAGTGTTTGTATAGGTACTCTGGTTTGCGGGAGCGGTTTGCTTGGCCGCTCATTCTTCCTGCAATTACCCCATTTTCTCTGACGCCTCTCCGCTTAGAGTGGAGCTCGAGTTAACTGCAGCAGAGAGCAATTTCCTGGAGACACGAGCTCATTATTAGACACCGACCCTTGGATGTGATGTCTTCATTTCCTGGCCGCTTCTCAAAGCACTGTACTATGGTACACCGGTTGCTCGAAGCACTGTACTGTGTTAGACAGGTTGAATTCAGATTCAATCGCCCGCTTAGCTACCAGCATTTAAGGTAGGTTTGCTTAACCATCCAGGCGTGCTCTCGTCAAAAGAAATGCGATGCTGGTTCGATAAGTTCTCGGCCTAGTCGGTAAATGGTGGCGGTAATATACAGGGTGATTCAAAATAACGTGGACAAAATGACATGGTAGATCAGTCATACAATAAGAATCAAAAATCGCAAAGGAACAGAGGGTCGCATCTGCGATCCGGAGCCGCTACAGGGAGTCTAAAATAATACTGACACAAAGAGAAGAAACAAAACCATCACAGATCATTTTATTGCCCGGCATCTCCGTTGCATGGAACGGCGCACCTTCTCAAAGATACCAGGTGTATCTCGAACACATCCGGCTGCCGCAACGATTCTTCCTACCAATTTTCCGGCGTTTCAACACGTGTTTCATACAAAAGTCCTTTTAAAAATCCCACATGAAAAAATCCAAGGGACCGTGTTTGTATCGCAACGCCCTCTCGTGTCTCTAGCGCCCTCTACAGGCGTTTGCGACCCTCTGTTCCTATGCGATTTTTTATCCTTATTGTACGACAGATCTACCATGTCATTTTGTCTACATTTTTTTCAATCACTCTGTATATATTTGAAGTAACAACTTATATAGGCGGATTAGGCGATGTTCGGACGGCGGTAAATCTATGACTTCGCAACTTGCTGTTACCGACATGGAATATCTACATCCATACTCTGCAAATCACAAACATTGTGGGTGGCAGAGGGTGCTTAGCACCAATGTTAATTCCGCGCATTCCAATATCCCGAATAGCGCGAGGAAAGGAAAAATACATAAAAGCATCAGTACGGCATCTTATTTGTCGAATCTTATCGCTCCGGTCATTGCGACCCAAATAGGTTGGTGGAAGAAGTATCTCACTGCACTGGTAGGTCATAGAATTTCGCATATTCTCCAATACGTTCAAACGCAAATGACGTCGTCTGTCTTCCAATCTATGTATCAATTCTGTGACGCTTTCATAAGGGCTGTAGCATCCAGTCACGAATCGAGCGGCTCTCCTCTGCACCCTCTCCACTGAGTCAATCAGAACCTTGCGATACGGATCCCAAACTCCACAACAGTAATCCAGATGCGGACGCACTAGTGTTTTATACGCTATCTCCTTTGTATGAGCATTACAATTCCTCAGAATACGACCTATGAATCGTAATTTAGAATTAGCTTTGCCTACGACGGAAGTTATGTGCAAGTCCCATTTCATGTTGCTTTGTACTATTACCCCCAATTACTTCAGTGAATCAACCGTGTCAACAACTGAATTGCTTACTTTGTACTCGTGAGCAAACTGATTCTTTTTGTTACTTATTCGCATTGCCTTGCACTTTTTGCAATTAAGTGTAAGCTGCCATTTACGGCACCATTCGGAAATAGCATCCAAATGACGCTGGATTTCTAAGCAATCGTCGGGGCACCTTATTTCCCTATAGATAACCGCATCGTCGGCAAACAATCGCAACCAGCATTTAATGTTGTCACCGAGATCGTTTATAAAAATTAAGAAAAGAAGTGGTCCTATCACACTTCCTTGAGGAACGCCAGAAGTAACGTCTATCTTAGAAGAGTCTTCTCCGTCAACGACATACTGTGACCGACCAGTTAGAAAATCGTGTATCCATTCGCAAATCTGATCCGATTTACCGCATGCTCGAATCTTCGCTAAAAGTCGATCGTATGGTACGACGTATGATACACGCGTTGGGGGGTAAAATCTTAAGAATTCGCGTTCCAACATGCTAATGTTAACAGTATATCTGCAGCTATTAGTATGACAACAGTGAAAGTATATTTATACTTGTATCTAATGTATAAAAATCAATGTGTGTATGTTTGTTTTTTGCCAATATCGTTCATAAAAACGCACAGTTTTTATCTGATTTCTATGTAACTTTGCATACGTATACTTTAAAACAAATAGAAAAATACTGTTTACGTTTAATATACAAAAACTTATACCCTCTCCTCCTTTCCCCCATGAACTTAATTTCTGTCAACATTGTTCATACAAACACACAGTTTTGATACAATTTAGCACACGTATTCTTCAAAATAAGGCGGTTTGGTAACTTAAGTGGTTAAGGTTTTTGACTGAGAAACGAAAGGACTTCGGTTCGAATCCCTGTCTCGGCGGGAATAATTTTTTTTTTTTGTATTTTGCAACGGAGGCCATACAGCCAGCTCAATGTAATTATTATAGCTTTCAGTGTATAAGTCGTCATCCAGTATATATATTGTATTTTTTTCAATGTATGGACAGGACATTTACACAGACACACAACACTTAAACATCCATGCCCGCGGCCGGATTCGAACCGGCCGGCTGGAATATTCATTGACCCTTAACATACCTCTGGCACAGCTTGCTGTGTAATGTGAAGTACGCCAGAACGCTTCCGTGGTTCGGATTCCTCGTTAAACAGTAGGTCCCTTGTGCCAGGTAGGACTACCGGGTTAGCGTTAAGGCTCCTTAGACAGGGGCGGAAAGCGCAGTCAGCAGAAACCCCGTTACCAGGTCATTATGTCCACACGGAATTATTATTATTTAGTATATATGTAGCTATAAGTATGACGTGTTGCGCGTATTTAATTTAAATAGGCCTATTTGAACTTTAATAAAATTTGTAACTGACTCATTTTATTACTAGTATTACAATTTAATGGAAAGTGCAAATTTCAGAGTAAGGCGGATATACGCATGGCGGTAGGCTGCTATAGCTGTGGACAAATGTATTGGTGGGTCTGTATAAACGCGCTGTTGCCGTACTTGGGAACAATCACGCTATGCGCTCTCTTTCTATCACTAGAAAATTGCAACGCTGAGCGGCCTGTGTTGCCTAGTCCAAGCGGCAACAGCTCGCTACCCACCCCCAAACCTTCCACTTCCTTCCAACACACAAAAAATGTGTGAACCTGTGAATGGAATTAGAAAGTGTGTCAGTGTTAAGGTGAGCATGCTCGAGAGAGTATATCTTGATTTTTAGTGATGTACGATTTTTATGTGAGATAATAATTAGTTTTAGTTATTTATTAATTATACTAATTCACTGTAATAATTTTACCAAACAAAAAAGTGTAGTAATTTATAATTGGGATAATTTAGCAAGAGTATCGTGCTACTAAAAATGCATACTTGGAAAGATACTTATTCTCCTACTCCAAGTGTTTCGGGACTAACGACTCCAACAAGACGCACGACATCGACAGCAGAACCACCGCAGCTGAAGAAGACAACAGAGTTTCGCCGGCAGAATAAATCTATCATTCACAATGTGCACAAATATTTTAAACTTCTTGTGGACAACGATGGTGAAATTTTGTCATCTACATGTATGCTGGTGAGAAAAGTCTTGAAAAATATGGACATACTTGATACTAATTAAATCAAAAAATGTAGTGATTTGTTACTGCAAAAAACAACCATATTGCGAAAACATTTAGGAAATGGACAGGCTTGTTGTTTGAGAACTGTCCAGCGCTTGTGTCGCGAGGGAAAATAACCCACGTTTTTTTCTCAAAAGAAAAATATGAACAATACAATACTCTAACAAAGCTTAGCGACTTTCACAGGGACATTGGGAGGAGGACAGTACATGAATTTTACGACAGTGGTGAGTGGTAATATATAAACAAATAATTTTTTCGCTAATGCTGCAAGTTTTTCAGTGCAGAGGCTAATAAAATAAAATTTTGATTTTATTTATGAATATACAAACTGAAAATAAAATTTAACACGTGGATTTTTAGCCACAAATAAAAGAAGAAGAGTATTTCAAGAAATTTCCTTAGTCTATAGAGAAAGTCTTTTTTTTCTGCTCAGGTAATAAGTCTTTTTAAACCTCAAATTGTATTAAATGCATCTGCAATGACATAACTTTCTAAAAGAAATAACATGCATCAATATTTTATCACAGAATAGTGATTATAAATTATTTAAAACACGGTACAAACTATTACTGCAAGTAAAGAGGTGAATACAACTGTTACGCGCACGGTTTGGCAACGGCGCATTTGAGGCCACCCGCCAATAGATTTGGGCACAGCTATAGTACGGTAGTACCAGATAGTACCGGCCGACGGGTCGTCTAAATGCAACACTCTGTCGACGGGAGGAAAGTGAAATCGGGAAATGGAACGGGTCAGGGTGATCGGGAACGGGTCGTCTAATGGGTCTTTAGCTGAGTATGAAGGGACTGTAAGAAAGGAATTTTCCAGATAGGACAAGTACTTTGTGACGAATATTGTGTTTGATTACTGAAGGATATACAATAAATTGAATTTCGTGGATCTATTAGGTGTGAATTGGCAGGAATAGCCCCTCTCATTGAAACTGAAGCGTATTAAAAGTATTTTAGTTTGTTTGGAACAGTGACGGTTAATGTACTCGTGTCAGACTAGGGCCTTCTGTCTATAGCATCGGGTGTTGTTGCAGTCTGGATGGTCGGACAGGGATTCGAACCCACGCCCTCCCTTTGTTGTGTTGTGTTGTCTATGGCAATACGTAGACCACGAGATGCTCGAGCCTATGCAGGTCTATGGTGTCTGCTACTCCGCTCCCCAGACAGCCTCCGGGCCTATCGATTTCCATATCGCACGCCGCGACGCGAAGCCGGGTGCAAGCCAATAGGTGACGCCGCCACGACAAGTAGTCCCATGCGCTAGAACCATGTCTTTGGCTTCAGGACGTGTACTATCTCAATTCCAATTGTATTCCCGAAATTGTTAACCCAAGCATCATTCAGATTAAGTAGTATTTGGAAAGGGTCAACGCCTCCAAAACGGTCTAAGTTGTGATACCAAGTATTGAAAAACATATAACAATTTATCTAAGCGGCCCATGTAAAAATTTCGCGAATGAATAGTGAGGTTGATGGTTTATAGTAGGACGAAACCAGAACCAAGCTAAGTCATTTGTAATTTCCTTTTAATTTTCAGAAAGAAGCGTGATGTCTTGTTTTTGCATGTTTTTTTCTTAGTGTTTCAAAGCAGTAAAAGTCAAACTAAGAGTTTATCGAAGCTCAGGTTATATGAAAAATAACCTGTCGTTGAGAAGTATAATACATACTTTGGTAAAAGTTTAAATAGTTTGGCGACCGTGTAAACCTGTATGGCGACCGTGACAGGACGTGGTAATTAAACTACGACTAATTAACGAAGTTTCGATTAGTTTCAAGGAATAAATGACCACATCTGAATTCAATACTCCATTTATTCATTACAGAATGAGCAAACTCCCTATCAACATTTGCCGATATTCAACTATTTTCCGTCCTAAACGAAGGATATAACGACTCCACAATATCCAATTTACAGAAAAGTTCTTCACCGATCAAGTCATTACGACAGTGTATCGACATTAGACATACACAATAATGCGTCGATAGCAATGCAATCTGTATAGTATGCCAAGAAATTTTTAGATTACCCTTGGAAAAAGAAAATCCTACTCCGATTTCTTTGGAATTAGAGTTAGTATTTTTTTTTCCGCCAAACTACTCGAAATTTTTTTCCCTATTCCCATTGAGACGTCATCGTCTTCATATATATATACACTTAAATCCTACTCCGATATGTTTGGAATTAGAGTTAGTATTTTTTCCCCCAAACTACTCGAAATTCTTCTCCTAATTCCCATTGAGACGTCATCGCCTATATATATACTTAACAGTAATTTCCCCCACCTAAGCTCTTCCAATGATTCCCAAACCAAATCCTGTAGTAGTGTGATCCCCATACTTCGTCATTTAATGCAAAATATGCCACTAGATATGAACATTAAGTAAAATTCAAGTGGATAGTTCGGAACTGTAAGGGACAGAGCAATACGAGCTGTAGAGAGTAGCGGACCCAGAGCAGATCCTTGAGGTACGTTTGGAATTTCCGAGCGTCCTCGTGTTCGTAATATTAGAGCCGGGTTTTCGGGGTCAAGTGTGTTTGTCCTGCCTTTTAGCCGGGTTCCACCGAGAGCTGTAATGGCGGGAGGTCAGAAAGAGAGGGGAGAAATAAATAGTGCCGCGCGCCCTAAGTGCTTTGCTCAGTACGGCCGCCGGCGTCGTCAGAGATACTACTGCCGCATGCAATATCTCTGGACGTCGAAAAATGTACCCGGCGGAGAGGTTTCGCGTGTTAGCCAAAAAGAAAATATGAAGTAGGCAAAGTGGAAGCCATTTAGCTCATTTCTTTCTTCTAAGCTTCGTCGGAGGTCAAGGTGGAAGAAAATTGGTGCTCCATCACTAGTTACTCCGTCAGTAATTGTCTAACAACGTGCAGCGGCTTTACCCAAATAGTCGCGTTAAGTTGTACAAAAATACAGTTACCTTTTTTTTCATTATGTAGTTCAAAATATATATCTGCAGAATTACTCCAAGTAGCGAATGCCGAAACTAAAGCAGTTTGTTTCATTTGTTGTTATCCCCCACAAATCAGCGGAATATCGAAGTAAAAATGCTGTGTCATCATCTGTTTAACACCTCTGTAAGTGTAACAACATAACGAATAAAGTATTCCGTCGTTATACTGAGCAACTTCTTTTTGTTTTTTTGTTTTTTTGTTGTTGTTTATTCGTTTTTGTATGTTGTTTGTTTTGTTGTTTTTTGTTGTTGTTGTTTTTGTTGCTGCTGTTTTGTTTTTGTTGTTGTTGTTGTTGTTGATGTTGTTGTTGTTTTTTAGCTACATCAACCATCACTACGCATGGAAGAGAAAAGATGACCATGGCCACAAGCTGGCACTCGATTTCAGCCACAAGGGTGTTTGAAAATTTCTCTTTTTTACGTAAGGGGGTCAGGGATTGGACTAAGTTACCAAGAGAAATGATTAATAATTTACCAAAAATGTTGAAAGAATTTAAAGATGAAGTTTGTAGAGGGAAAATATAGGTGGGTGCAATAAAGTGGTAAAATGGGTCTGTAGGGAAATAGCCACCGGAGCGTGTGCTCCATTGCAATTAAATTAAATTAAATTAATTAAACTATTTTATGAAGGTTTAACAGAGCACCAGGCGTTACTTGGAGACTGAATATGAATGTTCTGATGTTTTTGTCTCATTTGATCGGATTCTCGTAAACATTTTTCTTAATCAAAGACTTTGACAGATTTCCCTACCGTTTTCTAGTTATATGCAGAAGGGGGGGAAATTTCCAGAAAATTTGCACATGTATATTTTGTTTAATGGTGGAAAGGGGGACAGCGGGTGTAGTTTTGTAAACCGGATGTAAACATTATTTTTCCACTTGTTTTTAAGCATATGTGCACAAAATTCCTTCGAAATCAGATAAAAACTGTGGATTTGTTGAATCGCCATAACAATACTAAAACAATTTATAAATTTCAAGTTCGAATTTCTCAGTCAAGAATTTTCGATCGGAATCGATACGACGAATATGAGTCATTTCCCTTAGTTCCCACCTCCTGCATAGAACCGAGGGTAGAAATCTAGAAGCCAACCTCGCAGAAACAAAGTCTAACCTTGGAGAGTGGAAAGACCTGTAACATCTTTGAGAACCTGCATATTTCTCCACAAGTCTGTAGCATATTTCAATAATTTCGTAGTTAATATTCTAGTGAGTGTAAGCCAGTCTCGGTGAGCTACAAGCCTGGGCGGACGTGGAACATGAGAGCGCGTTTGCAGAATCTGAACCCTTCCTGCAAGGCCACAGAGGCAAGCAGTTTTGACTGTGAGAAACAAGGTTCGAAATGTTCTGGTACCTTCTAGAAAGACGCCTCCAACTGGCCAATTAAACTTTGCATCCACAGCGCGTGATGTGAACTGGCCAATGGGAGACAGTCATCCCACCCTTAAGCGACAGTAGAGTGACGCGTTCTGTACCCGTCCTCTGCGCAGTTTCATTTTGAAGATCATGCCGTAAACTTGCCAATTTTTATGAAGCCAATGACTTAGGCAGTGTTAGAAATTACACCACCAGCTCCACCCTTCGTATGCTCACGAGGCGAGGTTTGTACCAACCCTCCCACCATTTTAGTCAGCCATTCGGCTATAGTAAGGAAACACATTTCACTTCTATGCATATTAAGATGTACCATTCAACTGTATCAATCCACTTATCTCTCCGAAGAATTCAAGAATAAATGCCTGTTCATAACATCTCGGAAGTTATTTACAACAATACCTCACGTCAGTAGTTAGAGTGATTATTTTAGTGCTTTCCAGCCCGTACTTGCAGACGCCAACGGGAAGAACCAGAAGTTGACGGCGAGCAGGCTGGACGAACTTACGTGCACGCAGGGGTAAGTCGAAGGTAATTCTTCGCTCGGCCATTACCACGCGACAAGTCAGAGATATTAAGAACAGGCTTAAGTCAAGAAGACAGGTCTTGCAATACCGTTTGTAGCTGAAGTGAAGATACCGTTAGCCGAAACATTATTTAAACACCACCAAACAGAATAGTCTGGTCTATCGTTGTTACCGTATATATCATATAAGTGCCGTGAAACCATATGCCACTGCGGATAAGCTCTGATACAAGCGATCTACTGCATAATTTCCTAAGCCCACTCACTCACTCAACTCGATAGCTATTGGCTGGAGAACGGTGTCACGTGTCAGCCTTCGCTCGCAAATTAACAGCGACCGGAGATATCATTAGAGGAAATTCGTGGTTACGTCCACAATTTAACAGCTAAGCAACTGCTACTAAATTAATTGCCATGATACATTCATTAAGTTTGCTTTTCACAGCATTTCATATTTAAAAAAAAAAATCAATAAACTTTACGGTTAAAAAATCTGGTAAACTGCTTTTCAATAACATGTTGCTAATTAATGCAGCTTAAAATTTTTTTAAAAAACTTAAATATTTAATAGTCTCTGCTGTAACAACGAATAGCAATTGTCATTTCGGCTTAGGATAAATTTCAATTTAATTAAAACTTTCGCTAATGTTGTTGCTTGACCAAAATTTGTGCATTACGATTTATTTGTTTTTTACCCATTTTAATGACCACTTTTGTTAATGGTCATTATTCATGTTCGCAGTTCGTGATTTATTAGGTTATTTAAGTGGACATCAGACCAAATATATTACCGAATCTACTATTCTGGAAATTCTTTTCTTCGGGGATGCTCAACTGTTTAGTAATCTGGAATCTGTATTACGTTCTTTGGCCGTTACAGATACACTATGACCAAAAATTACATCATGAATCTTTTCCCAGCCTCAATAAAAAGAAAAAAAACACGATACTATCGAAGCAAAAATAAATTCTTAAAATTTTGCAGAGTGAAATTCAAGGGTCAAATACAAGTCAAGTTTGTATTTCAGCATGTTCGAATTTACGACCTTTGAAACTGTCCCTGTTTAGTACCTACGTCTATTAATACTTCTGAGTTATCGAGCGTGGTGGTGTAACGGTTAGCGTTCTGGCCTCGCATTCGGGAGGACGGCGGTTCGAATCCCTGTCCGGGCATCCAGATTTGGATTTTCCATGGTTTCCCAAATCACTCCAGGCAAATGCCGGGATGCTTCCTTCAAAAGGCCATGGCCGAATTCCTTCCTATTCCTTGCCCCCCATCATTTCCCGTCTCTAAAGACCTCGCTGTTAAGAGACGTTAAGTAGTTTTAAAAAAATCAAGCTCAAGAGATTTTACCCATGCTATGGGTGAAACACAGCCAAGTTCGTTTGACCACAAAAACTGGAACTATTCCTTACCCGTGACGATACACAAAAAATAATCACGGACTTACACTACACTAGTCTTTGTATAAAACGATGTAACTCGTTGTTTGTCTCTCTATGATTCTCCATGCGTCTCTAACATCATGCCATCCGCTCACTATCGCTACTATATCATGTTAATGTGCTGTTACGATGAATCTGAATGCGCTACGAGATATTTAGTCAGTGTTTATAACTGCTCCTTTTGGAAGTTTTCCGTGTAAAAGGAAATTATTAACCGACGGTGTAGATTTGAGGTATCAGAATGCGTAGCTTATGGTTATGATTGTAAAACTGGCTTCAAATTACTAACTGATTTATGAGTGAATTAATAACCTTGAATACGGTAAACCTTTGTAAATGAAAACACCGTATATTAGCAACTGGTTTTATTCATATATGCTCAGACACGTTTCGCCCTTGTGGAATGGGACATCATCAGTGAGACTTAAGGTTGAGGCAGTTCCATGCTGCCTCAACCTTAAGTCTCACTGACGATGCCCCATTCCACAAGGTCGAAACGTGTCTGAGCATATATGAATAAAACCAGTTGCAAATATACGGTGTTTTCATTTACAATTGTTTAAGAAGCAACTACGGAAAGATGACCAATTTACCGGTAAACCTCTAGTTGCGAAGTCTGATTAATGATAGTTACCGAAATTAACACTTGGATTAGTTTTTTTTTTTTTAACTGCTTGCTTAACGTCTTTTAACAGCGAGGTCTTTTAGAGACGGGAAAGGATGGGGGGGGGGGGGGGCAGCAATGGGTAAGGAATTCGCCCATTGCCTTTTGAAGGACGCATCCCGGCATTTGCCTGGAATGATTTGGGAAACCATGGAAAACCCAAATCTGGATGCCCGGACGGGGATGCGAACTGCCGTCCTCCCGAATGCGAGGCCAGAACGACTTGGTTTGGAACTAGTGTCTTCAGTATCCTGTGCTAGTTTCATACCTTAATTTGATGTAACCACGATCGAACGAGAGGGTAACTGTACCTTTAAATCTAATGTGATTCATTACAACAAGCGATTAGTTAATTGGCTCTAGTAGTTTAGACTGGGAGTGTGGATTGGTATCGAGTGAAGCACCTTAGCCGTGACCCTCGGAGACGTATACCGCTCCCCCTCTTCTCCCCCCCCGCCCGCTATTTGCGTTCCGGATTTATCGACGCCCTCTTATTGGCTGAGCGACCTAGCGCCTCGACTTCCGGCTACGGATCGAGCTCATTTCCGGCACGACCACGCCTGGAGTCAACACGCCCCTCTGATCTGGATGCGCGCACCCAATACTTTTCTTCAATCTCCGCTGGACTCATCTCACGGACAGAATAAATTAAAACTGTCAGACGAGATACGGGATCCTATCTCGACGACAGCCATTGCCCTATTACAGGCAGGAAGGTCTCGTCACGTGATCCCATCTCCTACTGTGGCATTAGATGTCGGCTCCGGTAATGTAAGGATAGCTTCCAATGCTAAGGGGCGGCGATTCCTTCTTTGCTTTACGCTTCGCGTGCGTTAACCACTCAATTAGTGCAGACTAATTAGCTGTCCAAATTAATCAATCGACTACCGACGAAGCATGTGATTTATTAGCATTTCCACTATAACTGAGGTAACAGCGTGTTTATGGACGGAAAGGCCCAACTCCCAGCTCCCAACACATGCCAGCTGCATGCTTGTTTTAGTTTAATTGAAGATAGTCAATTACTTAATGTCACCAATCAGTCGAAAATTGTCAGAGTTATTTAAATAAATGATAAGAGTGGTTCGGAATGAAAATACCGCCAAAGTTATTTACAGTTACTTGCATTAAAAGTTGACACTCCAGATATACACAGCTATAGGTGCCTACACGCTTCATATCTCAAATACAGGTTCCACATAACGTTACTATCGCGCCCGGACAATGAGTACAGTTCGGTGCTCAACAAAGAACTTAGGGAGCCTCCACAAACTACGTGGTTTGGCCTACCATAGAGGGGAGGACGGGTTCGCTGGGAAGCTACGTTAACAGCATGTGAATATTTATTTTAGTCATTTAATTATCTCCGTGTGTAGTTTACGATAGTCTTACAAGAGAAAACACTACAAAATGTCTTCTGGAATACAGGGGGTGATCAAATGAAAAGGTACGGAACGACACGGTGGGAACAAATGTAGACTTTATTCAGAATATACACCATAGGCCTGAGCACAACGATCCCACTGATGAACAAGCCGCAGGATTCCTCGTTCCCAGAATTCCTGTGGCCGTGACGAGACCCAGTCCTTCACAGCGTCCTCGAGTACGTCGTCCGAGTTGAAGCGCTTCCCTTTCAGGTGTTTCTTCAGTGGACCAAACACATGGAAATCCCAGGGCGACATGTCCGGACTGTAGGGCGGATGGTCCAACGTCTCCCACTTGAACTTGGCCAGTTCCATGTGTGTGACTCTGGAGACGTGTGGACGCGCGTTATCATGGAGCAGAACCACACCCTCCGTGAGCAGCCCCGGTCTTTTGTTCTTGATGGACCTGCGTAGGCGTCGGAGTGTCTCACAGTACACATCCCCCACCTGTACGCCATCCTGTCCTCATACGGACTGCCGCATCGTTTGGACGCCGCTTTTGATAAGAACCTCTGCTCTCTACTGCGCATGCGGGCGCCCGCGCATGCTCCGATCCCAGTTAGAGACTCCAATCGCATGCCGAGATGTTTCGCTACGTTCTCCCATTACGGAATATGCAAATATTTAACTGTTACGTTTTTACGTCGTTTCGTACCTTTTAATTAGATCACCCCTTGTAAATAGGGCAAAATCTATATGCCACGCAGAGAAAGGGGGGGGGGGCACGAGGGTTTCACAGGAGGCCAAATGGAGTTACATAGTTTGTGAACGCTCCCTTGCCGCCGGCATAACGCAGCTGGCCAGACCAAAGATTGTTACACTACTCCTTACAGGTACAATGCTACCGCAATACTACACAAAAGTACAGTGCGTGCAAACAAGATACTAATACAAATCAGGTTACAAATATTAATAAAATTATTGAATAGACTTATAATTAATCATACTAAAATAATTAAATAATAATAATAGTAATATTAATAATCAAAATGATTTTTTAGGGTTGTGAGAAACTCACACTCGTCGACGTCGTGATCATTAGAGGCAGGAAAGGAGTAGGGGCAAGGAACGGAAGGAAATTCGGCCATGGCCTTTTGAAGGGGCGATCCTGGCGTTTTCTCTAAGTGGGAAAACCAAGGAAAACCGAAATCTGGTTGCCCGGAAGGGGATTCAAACCCGCGGCCTCCCGAATGCGAGGCCAGAGCGTTACCGCTCACTCACCATGCTTAGAGCCACGGATTTCTTCAAGAGAACGTGAGAATGACGTCCCAATCCCTTGCTTGTCGTACCAAGAGTACCCGGTTCGAGTCCTGTCAATGGCATAGGTGGTTCTAATTGTCTTGTTCGTCTTCTGTTAACCATACCTCAGAGAAAGTAAGGACAGCGACGAGGATGATAAATGTACAGACTGCAAGAGACATTAACCCAGCTAAATGGCTGCTTTGACCAAATACTTAATTCCATTCTACTATATTCATTTATCAAACTGTAAATTCTTTGGGCACTGGAAGGGAAAAATTTGTTAGAGTTGCACGTGAAGTCCGCATGCACACTTCACGTTCTGCGCTTGTTCACTTAACGATACTGTGATGCATGCAGCTACGATATTGTCACCTGTCACTTAAGCTCATGTTAAACAGTGATTATAAATGTGAACATTTGCGTTTCATGAGTATACCTAAACTGTATCAAAAATGTTAACGTCTAAATTACTTTAATACCCGCTGAAAATCACGTGATGATGTCAGACTGTATACTTACATCCGTAGAATTCGTCGCCATTATTATACAACAATACACGAATCAGTGTTTTTAGAAGTTTTTGTTTATTTTATTTGTTTTTGAGTATAACTTGAACAAAGTTCGTAATTAGTGTCAACTGCAATAAAGGCAGTATATTTCGTCTATTCGAGTGCAAAGGAAACTTCAACGACACCAAAGAACCACAGAATACAGTACGCGGGATAAAAAGGTACCTATTTTTTATATATGTAAAAAAGAAGTTCTCAAAAAATTTATTGTTCCTTGGATGTAACCTATTGCCTCCGTCTGAAGTCAGCAAGCTGTCAAAAAATCATTCATTTCATCACCGATTTTTATTATTATTATTATTATTTTGAAAGTTGAGATTAAGTTTTTGAAATTCGTTGCGATGCTAATGCTTTGGTTGTTATTTCCTGAAATCTGAAGTAGTTACTCTGTGTTCTGTGTTTCAGGTAAGTTGCTCCGCCAGGTGGCAGGTGCTTCGCTCATTTCCCATGAGACACTGCGCGGCGGCTCCCGGGAGGTCCCGAAGCAGTGATACCAACCCTGAAACGTGATCAGCAATACAGTGGTAAGTATTTCGCTAGCTGGACACCGTAGCTATGCCACAGCAAACCAGACCATCTGGGCACTCGACAATATCAACAGCGCGAAGAAATACTCAACGTCATCCACATTTAGCGATACATCACACAGTTTCTCAATTTCACCTGTTGATTTCATTTTAGAGTGAACGATAGCTGTAGGATCGTCGCGTAATTCGTCTAACAACTTGTAAGCTGAGTAGAGGATGTATTTTAATATGTTCAGAATGTTTATTCAGTCTCACAAAAAGCGTTAGTTTCGGTGGCATACTTGCAGCACAACGCTAGTTCAACTGAGTGGAAATTGCCTTCCGCTAGTTAAGGACCTTATGACGACGTGTGGCTGAAGTGGCACGCCCAGTTGAGTTCTCTTTGTGCCATTTATATCTGGCATACGGAACCAGCAAGCACTGCAACGGATCGTCTATCGAACATCCCTATGACTCCCCGATCCTATGCCGCCCAAATCTACGTGTCAGTTAGCAGAAGAAGAATTGAAGATACAAGAGAACAAGAGATACATCGTAAGTCTTAGGGAGATTAGAGAGGAAACGAGTTTAATAAAATAATAGCACACCCACTGCAGCACTAGAAATATCATAGCTGTGTAGTCGATTTTAAAAAAATGACTTTTCGCCCCTTTGACTTCGAGGTCATTAGAGGTAGGTTGGGACTGGTGAAAAGGAACGGCAAGGAATTCGGCTATGGCCTTTTGAAGGAAGCATCCCGGTATTAACCTGGAGTGATTTGGGGAAACCATGGAAAACCCAAATCTGGATACCCGGACGGGGATTCGAACCCGCGTCCTCCCGAATGCGAGGCGAGAAGGTTACCACGCACAATGCCATGTCACAGTTCGCTGATAGCTACGGTCCGTGTGCACTTCCTGGAGCGCTCTACCCTACCAGCTCGCCTGTGCTAGCAAGTGTTTACTTCCGTGCATCGCTACAGTTAAAGTCGTTTCTATACTTCGGAGTGTTAATCAAAACCGCATATCAAATCTTTATCTTTCAAGTTCTCATCACTCATGGTTCTCGAGGAGCCCGACACAGGGCAATTAGTTCGCTCTGCACTGAATCTTGTTCACAACGTGAACGAAATACAAGAGCCACCTTCACAACAACCTACGCTTCAATCAACTATCTCACCGGCGCCAGCTACTGCATCCTGGACACAATTCACCATGCCAACTACATCAGACATCCCGATGGAAACCACCACTCCTCCTTCAGCATCATTTTCCAAGGTAAACGCCAAACGAACAGCTGCTCCCATAGACTCCGATCCCAATCATCTCGAATTCCGACAACCCCGCAAAAAGCATATTGTTCCTGCCTTCTCTGTTAATCGTAAATACCAAGTTAACCTTACGGCTGTGCATAACAAGTTCTCAGTGTTAGACTCCACGGGAGATCAGTGTGATGCCACTGATGCCGCATCTGACGCGGCAGTCAATGTAGTGATCCCCCCAATCTTTCTACATGATGTTAACAATTACCAGCAAATTCTGAAAGATCTGTCCACCTTAGCGAAGGATGACTTCACGACTCAACAACGTGGATCGATGATCAAAATTAATACTAGTTCTACCACTGACTATCGCGCTGTCACGAAATTCCTAGATGAAGCCCAGCTCCCTTACCACACCTTCAAAGATCCTCAAAACAAGAAGCTAGAGGTAGTCCTGCGCAACGTCCCATTCTCATTAACTGATGCTGAAATATTAGAAGAGCTTCAAGCTCAGACAGTTACCAGCTACAAAAGTGACAAGACTCCTCTATAAAAATAAAATGCCAATGCCCTTGTGCGTCGTTGAATTAGACGACAACCAGCAAGCAAAAGAAATTTTCCAATTAACTAGTCTTTTCCATGCTATCATCTCAGTAGAATACCGTAGAAAATCTCCCACAATCCCACAATGTACTAAATGTCAACGTTTCGGACATACAAAAAATTTCTGTCATCTTCCACCCAGATGTGTAAAATGTCCGGAAAACCACCACTACTCAGAATGTCCAAAATCTAAACAAACCGACCCACAATGTGTCAACTGTGGCGGTAAGCATTCTGCTAATTACCGAGGCTGTGACTATTACCTCACCATTAAAAGAAGCAAGCAATCTACCCTGCCACCTTTGAACAACACATCTTCCACTGCCCCATCACCTTCACAACTATCTCAGGCACCGCTCCTCGACGAACGCAATTTTCCTGCAATCCCAGGCAGCTCCCGCAACCAACAGACTGTACCACAATGGCCTCCCAAACATTCCTATCACCGCAAAGAATCCACTAACCGCACTAGCCCTTCCTCTTCTGCAACACTGGAAGGACTGCTAACCTCGCTCTTGCACTCCATCCTTCACATTATTCAACCATTTTTTTCCTCGCTTTAAATCATTACTATTTAACTTCGTCACGGAGCTACTGCGTAATGACTAATAATGTGCCTCCAGCGTTTTCTTCTCTCAAATTCTTAAACTGGAATGCCAACGGAATTAAATCTAAGCGACAGGGTCTTCTTGAGTTTCTGTCCAGGCACAATATAGACATTGCTTGTATTTCCGAAACACATCTACTTTCACAAGAGCGCTTCACCATGCCAGGATATTCTGTCTATAGAGAAGATCGTATTGCTGCTACCGCATCCGGCGGAGTCGCACTATTTATCAAAAGGAACATCTCCCACCATCCCATCTTTCTGGCAACATTGACAAACTTAGAAGCTTGCGCAGTCAAGCTCTCTACGCGCAACGGCCAATCCCTAACTATCATAGCAGCGTACAAACCGCCATCGAAACGTCTCCAACACCAAGACTTCAGTACATTATTCACAACGACGTCTCCCACTATACTAATGGGAGATCTGAACACGCCCTATGGGGATGTAGAGTTACCACACCTAATGGTCGTCGCCTTTTACAGGCAGCAAATGACTGCGCATTCCATATCCTCAGCCCAGACCAGCCAACCTATTATTCCTATAATCCTCATGTACTCCCAGACATTCTCGACCTAATACTAGTGAAACAAATTTCCCATCCTATTTATACGCAAGTGCTACCTGAACTTGATTCTGATCATTGCCCAGTAGTAGCCACCTTCGAAATAAATACCCCCACCTATTCACATAGACCCTCACTTCTAATGGGGCGCATTGACTGGGCTAAATTCCAACGTCATCTCGGAGAAGATCTTCGACCTAATACTCCTCTACGAAATACAACCGACGTTGACACGGCAATTTCACAGTTCACCGCAAGTATAATATCCTCTCTAAAGGCAGCCTCATCAACCCCTCCACGGCCAGCTAGACCAATTTCTTACCACAAAACCCTACCGTTGGAAATCGTGAACCTGCTCCAGGCTAAGCATCGCATGAGAAGGCTGTGGCAAAACCAACGACTACAGTGGCAACGTACTCGTCTCAACCAACTAAACCGCCAAGTCAAGCAAGCTCTGGACTCATACCGTTTCCATACTTATCAGCGCCATCTCTCAAGTATCTCCCCTCACGACGGCACTCTGTGGAAGGAGACTAAAAGGATCCTTCGCGAACCCCTCACTATACCCCCGCTCCGACAAGGAGCCAGCTACTTCACCAGCCATGAAGAAAAATGTGAACTGCTTGCTGATTACTTCCAATCATCCTTCACACCAAATACGGCGCACGACGACCAATCGGCAACTGAAATAGAGAATCTTCCTCATTTTTACCCCATCGCTCCTCTACCAATCTCGTTTACTTCACCCCGAGAAATTCGATTCTTTCTACACTCGCTTGTTTCCAAAAAAGCCCCCAGCCACGACCAAATTCCTAACGTGGCCCTCAAACATTTACCTGACAAAGCTATAGCCTACCTTGCATCCATATTCAACGCACTACTCCGCCTTGGTTATTTCCCATCTTCCTGGAAACACGCGGAAATAATTGTTTTCCCCAAACCCGGCAAACCTACCAACCAACCATCCAGTTACCGACCAATAAGTTTACTTCCGGCTCTATCTAAAATATTCGAAAAAATCATCAAGAAACGCATATGCAAATTCCTCAGACAAGCCTCAGTCATACCCATGTATCAGTTTGGATTTCAAACACATCACTCCACCACCCACCAACTCCTCCGCATCACCGAAATAATAGCACGAGCTTATGAAACTAAACAGCACACGGCCGCCGCCTTTCTAGATTTTACTCAAGCTTTCGACAGAGTGTGGCACGCAGGGCTGTTGTATAAACTTGCGCAACATTGGAGTCCCCGATTACTTGTACAGAATCCTCCACAGCTTCCTACTCCGACGCACATTCTCAGTAAAAATTGATTCAGTCAAATCCCACTCCCCGTCCTGTCCTAGCTGGTGTTCCTCAAGGCTCTGTTCTCGGACCAACACTCTTCAATATTTATGTCTCTGATTGCCCCGATCTGACCACTTCAGCCATAGCAATGTACGCCGACGACACAGCACTGTTCACCTCCCATGAAGATATTCAAACAGCTGTTCGCAACCTTCAAGCGGCCCTTACTGCCTTAACCAACTGGTTGAACATGTGGCGCATCGCACTGAATCCAACTAAGTGCGAAGCAATGATCTTCACTCTCCGACGCCCGGCTCAACCAACTCCGATTGTTATCAATGGCACACCTGTACCTTGGAAACGTCCTGACGAGACCGTCAAATACCTGGGAGTGCATCTGGACCGCCGACTGACCTGGAACGCCCACATAAACTCCAAACTCAACCTAGCATACTCCCGGCTCACTAAATTATATCCCATTATCAACCGGAAGTCTTCACTCAAAAGCAACATCACTACCCTACTATACACCTCCTTAATCCGACCTCTATTGACCTACGCCTGTCCAGTCTGGGGAGGTGCCGCTGCCAGCAAAATCAAGAAGATACAGTCGCTCCAAAACAAAATCTTGCGGATCGCCGTCGATGCTCCATGGTTCGTCCGCAACTCCCAGCTGCACCGCGAACTCGCACTGCCTACCATCACGCAGTTTATACAAGAACAAGCACGACGATTCTACCAACACCTTCCCAGAGTGCCAGGAGCCGCATATTACTCCCTGGGCACCAGATCCGACAGACCAACCAGAATCACCAGCCGCTTACCCCAGGATCTTCTCTTCCACGCTTAGAATTACATCTATTCAGACATTTGATAATGTTATTAAAAAAAAACCTATTATGTTTAATGTTACTATGTTTAAGGTTATTATGTTTAAGGTTATTATGTTTAACAATATTATGTATAATGTTATTGAGGGACTCGATGAGTTAACCTCACTCAAAGTGCAGCACCGTTAATTTATTCATGTCATTTTCAATACATAATTGATTTCAATCCAATCTGTAAAGCGCAAATACGCTGAACGATTGAAATAAAGAAATTATAAAAAAAACAAAAAACAATGCCATGTTTTCCCTTCCAAGCACTTCCATAATTCTTCGACCAACATCTTTTCATCGCCTCATTACCACTATACGTCTTGTATTTATTGATTGTACTACCAAAGTTATGTTAGTCGTCCTGATTGGGCCGGGAGAGTACAGCGCTCCGTGTTTGGTCCAGTTTATACCCCCTCAGCTCCCCGGAAGTGTTTTATGGGCTCCCTGCAGGAAGCGGCCTGCCAGATCGGCAGTTAAGCCGGCGGCCATTGTCTCCAGCTTAGCCGTGCGTACGCTGCTTGTTAGCTGCGCGACGCATTGCGTGGACTTAACCCGAGTTCCCTCTGGCTGTAAATCACTGGCTGGAAGCGTCCTTAGTTGGACTCAATGCTTCCTTAGTACAACACAAACAGATCACTCACAAGAATCTTTAGGTCTCTGATAATTAATACTCAGCGACTCAGCTAGCAAAAAAAAGAGTGGCCGACATGTATTTAACGGATTTTAACTATTTCAACCAAGCACACTTTCCAACACAAACATTTCACTGTACTGTCCTAAAAAAAAAAAAAAAAAAAAAAAAAAAAAAAAAAAAAAAAATATTGTGTGTGACTAGTAATTTGATCTCAGCAATTCATCATGTTAATTTTTGTCTTGTAACCGATAAATTAACTACAATACGGCCATTTATCATGTCTTCTTCTTCTTCCTGTCTAGAGTTAGGCCTGGTCTAATCCATCTTCTTGGTGGTCTTCCTAAATCTCTCCTGCCTCTGGGATGGAATTTGAGAATCTTTCGTAGGATCCGGTGTATCTTCATCCTTAGTACATGTCTGTCCAAGATGTTCTGCAGGTTTGCACAGTTTGGAGAATTGGTTTTACTTTGAGTTCTTTAAGGATTTCATCAGATCTTTCTGTCTTGTAATGTGTAGCCAGCTGTTCTCCTCATGAATCGCATCTCAGCCGCTGTTAGCCTCCGCTCATCACCTTTGCGTAGTGTCCAGGCCTCGCTGCCATACAGTAAGGTAGGTTTAGCCAGGGTGTTACATAGCCTGATTCCTGTGTGCCGTTGAACAAGAGATGGTCTGAAGGTGTTATTTATTATTCCTGAAACTTTCCTGAAATTTCTGATTTTTTGTTGCATATCGGTTTCTAGGGTGCAGCTAAGGTTGTAACCTAGGTATTTAAATTCTGCTACTTGTTCTATGGGCGTGTTGTCTACTGAGATTTTGTTTCTTTTGTGGTTTTCTCCGACAAAGCCCATAATATTGGTTTTATTGAGGGAAATCTCCATGCTGTACTCTCTTGCTGTATTATGGAGGTTATATACTGTGGTGGTACAGGAATAAATGAAGGGGAGGGGGGGTTTATGAATTTATAATTATTTTATTAATATTCAATGATTGGTTGCAAGAATCATTAGCCAGGTCACAAAGGAAACTGACATAAATAATTTATTGTCTTCATATGGCTTCTACACCGCTAGGCATATTTAACTTTATCGTTAATATGTAAATCACTAGGATATCAATGCCTTAGCGTTACAATTGGCCGTTCTTATTCAAGCTAACTAACTTAAATATGCTACAACAAGAATAGTCAGTATTATAACATGAATACATGAAAATTACAGGTGTCTCGGGCGCCGTTAAAATACAAAGAAATAGAAATGGAACTCGCGATATGCAAGGCTCTCATAAAGTTCAACAAATTTCGGCTAGCTCAGGGTCAAATTAGCATAAAGAACATAAGTCTCTCTCTCAAAGGCGCTTACGGGTCATTCGCAGTCTCAATAAGAACTCAACGAAGCAAGACCTGGCGTTTAACACTTTACCATAGCAGCAGCAGTGATGTCCGTTGCACTCTCAGTTCCAGCGCAATATACGATCACCAGACTGTGATCGTAGGCAAGTCGCTGTATAGCCCAGATCAACTGTTCTGGACCAGCGATAAGTGTACTCGACTGTCTCAGACCATGGCCCGGCGAGAAGTAAACTCGACTACTCTGGACCGTGGCCCAGCAAGAAGTAAGATCGACTGTCCCAGACCGTGGTCTGGCGAGAAGTCCGTTCCTCCTCTTCGGAAGGCGATGGCGTCCTCCTCCCGCGTAGGAACATGGCGGGCAGAAAGAATACACCCTGCATTAACACATGAAGACCCCTATCGATGATTTCATAGGCAGGTTGGAAATCACGTGATACAGTCCATCGTTCAGATTCGCGGCATTTTGCCTGCGTTCCCTGTGCGATGTCTCTGGCGCGGCGGGGGAGGTAAGCTGTAAGGTGGGCGTCCGCTCGACCTTGGCCAGGCGACACCAAGTCGGGGCATTGTCCGCGGGGCGGGAATAACGGGACACTTCCGCCCCAGCTCAAGACGTTGGACCCCTAGCTTCAACACATTTCTAACACTCGCATACATTTGCCGAGCTCCCAAAAATAAAATGCACTTGCATATTGATTTAAATATATATAATTCTGGGCTGCCCGAGATTAATTTATAAATTTAATCTGAATAAAATTAAATAAAAAAGATTAATTTTAAGAATAAAAATAATTGTAGCGTGACGTGATAAAGTCCCGTTACAATACCGATCTCTGCAGGTCATCTTCTGATTCAGCAAAAAGAACTTGGTAAACTGTAAACAGTAATGTCATGTTTTTTCTTTCTTAATTGTATTTAATGGCGTTAACCATTGGGCTAATACAACCAATAACTATCACAGCAAGAGTAGAACTAAACGTGGTATTTAACCCGAAGGTTGTTTGGATCCTTCCTGAGGGGAAACGCTAAGCTTCGAAACAGAGATAGAACGGCCAGTTCTCTTCCTCTTTACTTGATCTAACCCGGTAGTCCTACCGGATAACGAGGACCTACAATTTTTATGTACAAACAGAACCACGGAAGCGTATCTCGATTTCCAGTACAACATAATTGACTAAGATGTGGCACATTGACAAAACGTTATCAATTTTATTTGTGCGGAAGTCCGAAGTCAAATGGAAAAACTTTTACTCGTCTTTCGTAGCTATTATATCTCATATACAATGTTTTTAGAAGTACATTTTAAACGCACGAGCTAACAATGGTTTGCGTTGCACGTTACATAGTTAATCATTTATTAATAAATATTAACCTCATGAAAACTAATTATAGATTGCTTCAAATAAATCAGCCTCACTGGTATAGCAACAGGCACAGTAAATTTATTAAACAACCAGTTTTGTATAAAGTAGTCTGTGTAAACTGTTGGCACAAAAATATTATTGAGAAATTTTATAACAATTCAACAGAACTAATGAGAAGAAGTCATATACCCAACAATGCCAATTTCTTACCTAACGTAATGTTACCATCACAAGATCATTATGATTTAAGTAATTTTGAAATTTGTGCTGGAAAAACGAAAACGAATTTTTATCAGACTTTATTTATGAATAGTGATTTATTGTTTTGTGGTATATGTTTAGAAAGTAGAACTGAACCGACTAACTATTTTCTATATGTGTGTGAGGAATATGTGACTCTAAATTAACTTTTTGCATTGTAATTTTTCGGAAAGGTTTTAAATATCATTAGCGGTTTTAAAGTAATTTCGTACTATACTCCATCGCAAGGAGACATAGACAGATTCTTTGAAAGAAAAATGTCTGTGGAAAGTGTGGAGTCAGATTTCGAAGAAAGTAAACTCCCTAGTGACCAAAGTGTAAAGTCAGATTTCGACGAAAGTAAACTACCTAGTGACGAAATAAGTGAGTCGGAAGAAGAAATTAAACCAAGTTAGAAAAGAAAAATTGTATCAGACGAAACTGATTCTTCTATTACTGATTTAGTCGGCGTTATTGATTTAATTTTTAAGCTTGCATCTCATTTCAAATATTCTGAGGAATGTTTGGTTTCTCCCTCTTGGT
>CM061918.1:125080903-125112301 GCA_031002005.1 Vandiemenella viatica
GCAACTGCTACTAAATTAATTGTCATAATACGTTCATTAAATTTGCTCTTTGAAGCATTTCATATTTTAAAAAAATTGTCAATAAACTTTATGGCTGGAAAATCTGATAAAATGCTTTTCAATAACATTTTGCTAATCAAAGCCGCATAAAAAACTTAAATTACATATGGTCTATGCTGTAATCACGAATGCCAATTGTCATTCCGGTCTAGGCTAAATTTCAGTTTAATTAAAACTTTCGCTAATGGTGTTGCTTGACAAAAATTTGTGCATTACGATTTATTTGTTTTTTACCCATTTTTCATGTTCGCAGTTCGTGATTTATTAGGTTATTTAAGTGGACATCAGACCAAATATATTACCAAATCAACTATTCTGGAAATTCTTTTCTTCGGAGATGCTCAACTGTTTAGTAATCTGGAATATCTATTACGTTCTTTGGCCGTTACAGACACTATGACCAAAAATTACATCATGAATCTTTTCCCAGCCTCAATAAAAAAGAAAGAAAAAAGAAAAAACACTACACGATACTATCGAAGCAAAAAGAAATTCTTAAAATATTGCAGAGTGAACTTCAAGGGTCAAATACAAGTCAAGTTTGTATTTCAGCATGTTCGAATTTACAACCTTTGAAACTGTCCCTGTTTAATAACTACGTCTATTAATACTTCTGAGTTCTTCAAGCTCAAACCGAGCGCGGTGGTGTAACGGTTAGCGTTCTGGCCTCGCATTTGGGAGGACGGCGGTTCGAATCCCCGTCCGGGCATCAAGATTTGTGTTTTCCGTGGTTTCCCAAATCACTCCAGGCAAATGCCGGGATGCTTTCTTCAAAAGGCCATGGCCGAATTCCTTCTTATTCCTTGCCCCCCATCCTTTCCCGTCTCTAAAGACCTCGCTGTTAAGAAACGTTAAGCAGAAAAAAAAAAAAAAAAAAATCAAGCTCAAGAGATTTTACCCATGCTATGGGTGAAACACAGCCAAGTTCGTATTTGTTCTGATCAGGTAAACCTGTCATAACGTTTGACCACAAAAACTGGAACTATTCCTTACCCGTGACGATACACAAAAAATAATCACGGACTTACACTAGTCTTTGCATAAAACGATGTAACTCCATGTTTGTTTCTCTATGATTCTCCATGCCTCTCTAACATCATTCCATCCGCTCACTATCGCTACTACACAGACGGAAAAAAAAATCCCAACACCAAGAAAAAATTATTGTAGAGTAATGAAATTTGGACAATGCATTTGTCAAGTTAACATGTTTAATTGATTAAATTTTCAAGATCACAGGTTAATTTAAGCTCAAGAAAATGCATTTCAAATGTGAAATACTGTTAAATTAATAGCCGGTGTAACCTCCAGAATTTTGAATGCAAGCCTGCAAACGTGAATGCATTGTGTCATACAGGTTTCGAATGTCACTTTGTGGTATGGAGTTCCATGCTTGTTGTACTTGTGCTGTCAATACTGGGACGGTCAGTGCTGGCTGTGGATGATGCTGGAGTTGTCGTCCAATGATATCCCATACGTGTTCAATTGGAGACAGATCTGGTGATCTCGCAGGCCAAGGTAACATGTCGACACTCTGTAGAGCACGTTGCGAGACAACAGCGGTATGAGGGCGAGCGTTATCCTGTTGAAAAACTCCCCCTTGAATGCTGTTCATGAATGGCAGCACTACAGGTTGAATTACCAGACTGACGTACAAATTTGCAGTCAGTGTGTTTGGTATAACCACAAGAGTGCTCCTGCTGTCATAGGAAATTGCTCCCCAGACCATGACTCCAGGTGTAGGTCCAGTGTGTCTAGGCCGCAGACAGTTTGGTTGCAGGCGTTCCCCTGGCCTCCTTCTGACCAACACTCGGCCATCACTGGCACCAAGGCAGAACCTGCTTTCATCAGAAAACACAACAGATCTCCACTCCGTCCTCCAATGAGCTCTGGCTTGACACCACTGGAGTCGCAAACGGCGATGGCTTGTAGTCAGTGGAATGCACGCTACAGGGCGCCTGGCTCGGAGCTGTCCTTGAAGTAACCGATTTCTAACAGTTCGTTGTGTCACTGTGGTACCAACTGCAGCTCGAATTTCTGCCGCAGACGCAGTACGATGCGCCACAGCTGTACGCCGAATACGGCGGTCTTCCCTCTCAGTAGTGCCACGTGGCCTCCCGGAACCCGGTCTTCTTGAGGCAGTACCATCCCTTGACCACTGCACCCAACAATCATGCACAGTGGATACATTCCGGCCAAGTCTTTCTGCAATATCGCGAAAAGAAAATCCACCTTCTCGTAGCCCTATTACACGACCTCGTTCAAACTCGGTGAGCTGTTGATAATGGCTTCTTCGTCTTCTTAAAGGCATTCTTGGCTAACATCAACTCACTATGTCAAATCTCAGCGGTAAATAACGTTCACAAACTTTACAGCGCGTATTTAAAGCAAACCTGATTTGCAAGCTCTGAGTAGCGCTACTAGCGCCACACTTATGCGCGAAGCGCGAAATTTGAATCGATGTCATCTTTCAGATGTATAAACACGCCTACCAAATTTCGTTTATCTAACACAAGTCTTTCTTGGTGTTGGGATTTTTTTTTCCGTCTGTGTATATCATGTTAGTGTGCTGTTACGATGGAGATATTTAGTCAGTGTTTATAACTGCACCTTTTGGAAGTTTTCCGTGTAAAAGGAAATTATTAACTGACGGTGTAGATTTGAGGGATCAGAATGCGTAGCTTATGATTATGATTGTAATTCTGGCTTCAAATTACTGATTTATGAGCGAATTAATAACCTTGAATACGGTAAAGCTTTGTAAAACGCCGTATAATTAGCAACTGGTTTTATTCATATATGCTCAGACGCGTTTCAGCCTCGTGGAATGGGGCATCGTCAGTGAGACGTATGGTTGAGGCAGCTACATGGTGCCTCAACCATAAGTCTTACTGACGATGCCCCATTCCACGAGGGCGAAACGAGTCTGAGCATATATGAACCAGTTGCTAGTAGACGGTGTTTTCATTTACAATTGTGTAAGAAGCAACTACGGAAAGATGGCCAACTTACCGGCAAACCTATAGTTGCGAAGTCTGATTAATGATAGTTACCAAGATTAACACTTGAATTTTTTTTTTTTTTTTTAAAACTGCTTAAGGTCTCTTAACAGCGAGGTCTTTAGAGACGGGAAAGGATGAGGGACAAGGAATGCAAGGAATGGGAAGGAATTCGGCCATGGCCTTTTGAAGGAAACATCCCGGCATTTGCCTGGAGTGATTTGGGAAACAATGGAAAACCCAAATCTGGATGCCCGGACGGGGATTCGAACTGCCGTCCTCCCGAATGCGAGGCCAGAACGACTTGGCTTGGAACTAGTATCTTCAGTATCCTGTGCCAGTTTTATACCTTAATTTGATGTAACCACGATCGAACGAGAGGGTAACTGTACCTTTAAATGTAATGTGATTCATTACAACAAGCGATTAGTTAATGGCTCTAATAGTTTAGAGTGGGAGTGTGGATTGGTATCGAGTGAGGCACCTTAGCCGTGACCCTCGGAGACGTATACCGCTCCCCCACTTCTCCCCCCCCCCCCCGCCCGCTATTTGCGTTCCGGATTTATCGACGCCCTCTTATTGGCTGAGCGACCCAGCGCCTCGACTTCCGGCTACGGATCCAGCTCATTTCCGGCACGACCACGCCTGGAGTCAACACTCCCTCTGATCTGGATGCGCGCACCCAATACTTTTCTTCAATCTCCGCTGGACTCATCTCACAGACAGAATAAATTAAAACTGTCAGACGAGATACGGGCTCCTATCTCGACGACAGCCTTTGCCCTCTTACAGGCAGGAAGGTCTCGTCACGTGATCCCATCTCCTACAGTGGCATTAGCTGTCGGCTCGGGTAATGTAAGGATAGCTTCCAATGCTAAGGGGCTTTACGCCTCGCGTGAGCTAACCACCCGATTAGTACAGATTAATCAACTGTCGAAAGTAATAAAACAATTATCGACGAAACATGTGACTTATTAGCATCTCTAAAATAAGTGAGGTAACATTCTGTTTTTGGACGGAAATGGCCCAACTCCCATCTCCTAACACATGGCAGCTGCGCTCTCATTTTAGTTCAATCGAAGATAATCAATTACTTACTGTCACTAAACAAATGAAAGGTATCAGAGTCAATTAAAGAAATGATAAAAGTGACTCGAATTAAATACCACCAAATGTATTCGCAGTTACTTGCATACCAGAGAAACACTGCTTTTATGGTGCCTTCACACTTCATATCAAAAATAATGTTTCTCATAACGTAACTATCGCGCCCAGACAATGATTATTATTATTTTTATTTATTTATTGCTTTACGCCTCGTCGACGGCTAAGATCATTAGTGGCGGGATGGGACTGGGGACAAGGAACGGGAAGGAATTCGGCCATGGCCTATTTGAAGGAAGCTTCCCGGCATTCACTTGGAGTGATTTGGAGAAACCATGGAAAACCCAAATCTGGATGCCAAGACGGGGATTCGAACCGGCTTCCTCCGAAAGGCGAGAGTACATTTCTGCCCTCAACACACAACTTGGGGAGCATCTACGAACTACATGGCTTAGTCTAGGGGGAGGGGGGATGGGTTTTGTTAGGATGGTGGAAGTTTAGAGTCGCACCACGTAGCTTTTCATTCATATTATTGTTCACACTTAAAGTAGGGTATAGAAAACTCAACAGCATGTAAATATTTATTTTAGTCGTTTAACTATCTCCATATATAGTTTACGATGGTCTGACAACAGAAAATCAGCACAAATGTCTTTTGGAATGAATTGGGGGAAAAAGCTACGTGACATTCGGAAGGGGTGGGAGGGAGGGTAGAGGTTAATGCCACGTCGTGCTACGTGGAGGGAAGAGGGGTTCATAGAAGGCCGAACAACGTAGTTTATGGACACTCCCTTGCTGCCCTCATAAAGGCGCGTTCCCACGATTCCTTGTAACGAAGGCGAGACGGGACGGGACGAATACTCAACCACACGCCATGGGAACAGGGCCACCTCTGCTAGCGGAGACGAGACGCAGCTACCCACTCTGAGTCGGTAAACATCACAGGCGTGTGTAGCGGTGCGCTGTTGTCATCGGTTTGCAGCCGCGGTGTGCACCCCTTCTGTTGCTGTAAAGTGCTCTGTGCCAAACGACACTAGGCAACGTGGTGCGGAGGTGGCGGCGATGTAAGCTAGGACTAACCTGCACCTCGCGGTCGTCCCTACACTTCGGCTAATGAGGTCCCGTCCCGTCTCGCCTTCGTTACAAGGGATCGTGGGAACGCGGCTTAACGCAGCTCGCCATAGAAAACATTGTTTCACTACTCCTTAATGATAATAATGTGATGCTAATCCAATACTACACAAAAATTACAGTCTGTCGAAACACGAAAAAGATACAAATCAGGTTACAAATATTAATACAATTATTCACTATTTTCAATTAATCAAACGAAAATAATTCAATAATAATAATAGCAATATTAATAAAATATTTGGGGTTGTAAGGATGTCGACGTCGAGATCATTAGAGACGCCAAAGTACTGAAGATGAGGAACGGGAAGGAATTCAACAACGGCCTTTTGAGGAAAATATCCCGATACTCGCCTCGAATGATTTGGCTAAACTCTGGAAAACTTTAATCTGGCAGCCTGGACGGGGATTCGAACCCACGTCCTCCCGAATGCGAGGCTAGAGCGTTATCGCTCACCCACTACGCTCGGTGTCATAAATTTCTTCAAGAGAACGCCGTCGTCACAACACCTTGCCACTCTTACCAAGGGTCCCCGGTTCGAGTGCTGTCAATGGCATAGGTGGTTCTAATTGTCTTGTTCGTCTTCTGTGTCCTTTCCTCAGAGAAAGTAAGGACAACGACGAGGATGATAAATATATAGACGACGGGAGACGTTAACCCAGCTGAATGGGTGCTTTCACCGAATACTTAATTCCATTCTGCTATATTCATTTTTCTGATCGAAAATTCTTTGGGCACTGGACGGGAAAAATATGTTACCGTTGCGCGTTAGGTGCGCATGCGCACTTCACGTTCTGCGCATGCGCACTTAACGTTACTTCGATGTCAGCAGCTGCGATAGTGTCATCTGTCACTTAAGCTCAAGTTAAACAGTGAGTATAAAGCCGCGTTCCCACGACGTCTTGTAACGGAGGCGGGACGGGACGCCATGGGAACAGGGCCACCTCTGTCAGCGGGGACGCAGCTACCCACTCTATATCGGTAAACATCGCAGGCGTGTGTAGCGTTTGCAGCAGCGGTGCGCACCTCTTCTGTTGCTTTAAAGTGCTCTATGCCAAAGGCCACTAGGCAACGTGGTGAGGAGGTGGCGGCGAGGTAAGGAGGCCTAACCTGCGGCGCGCGCTCGTCCCTACACTTCGGCTAATGAGGTGCCGCCTCCGTTACAAGGGATCGTGGGAACGCAGTTTTAGAGTGAACATATGCGTTTCATGAGTATACATTAATTTAAATTAATTGCAATCGAGCACAGGCTCCGGTGACAAATTCCCTACACACCCATCTTCCCCCTATCCTGCACCCACCTACATTTGCCCTCTACATATTTTATTTTTAAATTCTTTCAAAGTTTTCGGTAAATTATTCATCATTTCTCTTGGTAACTCATTCCAATCCCTGACACCCTTACCTAAAAAAGAGAATCTTCCCACTCCCTTGTGCTTGTGGTCATGGTCATCTTTTCCCTTCCATGAACTACTTTTCATACCTATTGCAATATCTTTCCATGCCTCATCGCCAGTATATGCCCTGTACACTCCCATGACCCTCCTCATCCTCCTCCTGTCTTGCAATGAATCCCATTCCAGCTCCTTTATCATATCCGTCACTGATTGCATTCTGCGATAATTTCCAGAAACAAATCTAGCAGCCCTTTTTTGCACCCTCTCCAACTCCTGTATTTGATACGTAAAATGAGGGTCCCGTACTACACTACCATATTCAAGCAATGGTCTGACCAAAGTTTTGTAACCCAATTCCTTGACTTCTCTCGTACATCCCCTCATCACTCTCTCCAACAAGTGCAGAACTTTGAAACCTTGTCCTACCTCCTGTCCTATGTGTCCTGCCCAGTTAAGTTTGTTATCAAATGTAATGCCAAGATATTTACATTTCAAGTCTTCAGCAAGCAATTCTTTCCCCACCTTATATTCATAATTAACCTTTTGTTTTTTATTTGTGTATCTAATAAGCTGACTCTTCATTGCATTTATCTTCAGCCCATGTTTACCAACCCAACTAGACTTCCTGTCCAGATCACCCTGCAACTGTTTACATACCTTTATCGTTTTGATTCTTTTATACAGCATTATGTCATCTTGAAACAATCTAATTTCAGATAGTAAACAATCAACACAATTATTCATTAGAATAATGAATAGCAATGGTCCCAATACGCTACCCTGTGGCACACCCATTTTTACTTCAACTTCTTTTGATACTACATTTCCTACCCTAACTTTCTGTTTTCTACATTTTAAAAATTCTTCTACCCAGCAAATGACTTTCTTATCCACTCCAATGGTTTTTACATTATTTACTAAAATTTTATGGCTTACTCTGTCAAACGCCTTAGACAGATCTAGTGCTACACTATCAATTTGGCCTCCCTTGTCCATTTCATCTGAAATATCTTGCATATATCCCACCAACTGAGATTCGCATGAATATCCTTGCCTGAAACCATGTTGCCTGCTTGAAAACCACTTACGTTCCTCACATATATATCTGATGTGGTTGCATATCAATCTTTCCATTAATTTACCTACCACTGATGTCAAACTGATTGACCTGTAATTCTCAACTCTATTTCTCACCCCTCCCTTATGTACTGGTACTACTATTGCACTTTTCCAGTCCTGTGGTAAGCAGCAAGTGTCTAGACTCAATTTAAATAATATTTCAAGATAAGGTACAATGTCACATCCGGCTATCTTTAAGATATCTGTAGTAATATTATCTTCACCAGCCCCCACTGTATCAAATATGTTAAAGCCTAAGTTGCTTTTAATACCCATTGAAAATCACCTGGTGACATTGGATGCTATATTTACATCCGCATACACACATCAGTATTTTTAGTTGTTTTATATGTATTTATATTTGTTTCATTTGTTTACGGGGATAATTTGGTCTTAGTTCATATTTATTGTGCAAACAAATGTAGTATCGTTTGTCCACTTGAGTGTCAAAAAAACTTCAAAAACATCAAAAAATACACAGAAAAACACGTGTACAGAATCATTTAAGAAAAGAACTTCTCGAAAGATTTACTGTCGCTTAGATGTTACTTAGATGTTACCTATTTTCTACCCTCTACAGTCAGTCAACCATAAAAATGGGGGGGGGGGGGAAATCAATCATTTCAGCACCGATCTTTTTTTTTTCAGGTAAGTTGAATTTAAGTCGTTGAAGGCGATTGCAGTGCTAATGCTTCATTTTTTGTTTCTGTTCAATATCCATCGTACCAGAAGTTTTAAGTAGTTTCTCTGTGTTCTGTGTTTCAGGTAAGTTGCTTCGGCAGGTGGCAGGTGCTTCGCTCATTTCCCATGAGACACTGCGCAGTGGCTCCCAGGAGTTCTCGAAGCAGTGATACCAACCTTCAAACGTGATCAGCAATACAGTGGCAAGTATTTCCCTAGCTGGACACCGTAGCTATGCCACAGCAAACCAGACCATCTGGGCACTCGACAATATCAACAGCGCGAAGAAATACTCAAATTCATCCACATTTAGCGATACATCACACAGTTTCGTAATTTAACCAGTTGATTTCATTTTAGAATGAACGATAGCTGTAGGATCGTCTCGCCGCATAATTTCTCTAACAACTTTTAAGCTGAGCAGAGGATGTATTTTAATTAGTTCAGAATATTTATTCAGTCTCACAAAAAGCGTTAGCTTCGGTGGCGTACTTGCAGCACAACGCTAGTTCAACTGAGTGGAAATTGCCTTCCGCTAGTTAAGGACCTTATGGCGACGTGTGGCTGAAGTGGCACGCTGAGTTCTCTTTGTACCATTTATATCTGGCATACGGAACCAGCAAGCACTGCCACGGATCGTCTATCGAACATCCCTATGACTCCCCGATCCTATGCCGCCCATATCTACGTGTCAGTTAGCAGAAGAAGAACTGCAGATACAAGAAAACAAGAGATACATCGTAAGTCTTAGGGAAATTAGAGAGGAAACGAGTTTAATCAAATAATAGCACACCCACTACAGCACTAGAAATATCATAGCTGTGTTGTCGATTTTTTTAAAATGACTTTTCGCCTCTTTGACTTCGAGGTCATTAGAGGCAGGTTGGGACTGGTGAAAAGGACCGACAAGGAATTCGGCCATGGCCTTTTGAAGGAAGCATCCCGGCATTAACCTGGAGTGATTTGGGGAAACCATGAAAAACCCAAATCTGGATACCCGGACGGGGATTCGAACCCGCGTCCTCCCGAATGCGAGGCAAGAACGTTACCACTCACAATGCCATGTTTTCCCTTCCAAGCACTTCCATAATTCTTCCACCAACATCATTTCATCGCCTCATTACCACTATACTACGTCTTGTATTTATTGATTGTACTACCAAAGTTATGTTAGTCGTCCTGATTGGACCGGGATAGTACAGCGCTCTGTGTTTGGTCCAGTTTATACCCCCGCAGCTCCCCGGAAGTGTTTTATGGGCTCCCTGCAGGAAGCGGCCTGCCAGATCGGCAGTTAAGCCGGCGGCCATTGTCTGCAGCTTAGCCGTGCGTACGCTGCTTGTTAGCTGCGCGACGCATTGCGTGGACTTAACCCGAGTTCCCTCTGGCTGTAAATCACTGGCGGCAAGCGTCCTTAGTTGGACTCAATGCTTCCTTAGTACAACACAAACAGATCACTCACATGAATGCTCTGATAATTAATACTCAGCGACTCAGCTAGCAAAAAAAGTGGCCGACATGTATTTAACGGATTTTAACTATTTCAACCAAGCACACTTTCCAACACAAACATTTCACTGTACTGTCCTCAAAAAAAAAAAAAAATGTTGTGTGTGACTAGAAATTTGATCTCAACAATTCATCATGTTAATTTTTGTCTTGTAACCGATAAATTAACTACAATACGGCCATCTATCATGTCTTCTTCTTCTTCCTGTCTAGAGTTAGGCCTGGTCTAATCCATCTTCTTGGTGGTCTTCCTACATCTCTCCTGCCTCTGGGATGGAATTTGAGAATCTTTCGTAGGATCCGGTGAATCTTCATCCTTAGTATATGGTCTGTCCAAGATGTTCTGCAGGTTTGCACAGTTTGGAGAATTGGTTTTACTTTGAGTTGTTTAAGGATTTCATCAGATCTCTGTCTGCCTCGTAATGTGTAGCCAGCTGTTCTCCTCATTAATCGCATCTCAGCCGCCGTTAGCCTCCGCTTATCACCTTTGCGTAGTGTCCAGGCCTCGCTGCCATATAGTAGTGTAGGTTTAGACAGGGTGTTATATAGCCTGATTCCTGTGTGCCGTTGAACAAGAGATGGTCTGAAGGTGTTATTTATTATTCCTGTAACTTTCGTGAAATTTGTCACTTTTGTTGCATATCTATTTCTAGTGTGTAGCTGAGGTTGTAACCTAGGTATTTAAATTCTGCTACTTGTTCTATGGGTGTGTTGTCTACTGAAATTTTGTTGAAAAATTGGTTTTATTGAGGGAAATCTCCATGCTGTACTCTCTTGCTGTATTATGGAGGTTATATACCGATCTCTGCAGGTCATCTTCTGATTCAGCAAAAAGCACTTCGTCATCTGCAAACAGTAATGTCATGGTTTTTTTTTCTTAATTTTATTCAATGGCGTTAACCATTGGGCTAATACAACCAATAACTATCACAGCAAGAGTAGAACTAAACGTGGTATTTGACTCGATGGTTGTTTGGATCCTTCCTGAGGGGAAACGCTAAGCTTCGAAACAGAGATAGAAGGGCCAGTTCCCTTCCTCTTTACTTGAGCTAACCCGGTAGTCCTACCGGATAACGAGGACCTACATTTTAATGTAGAAACAGAACCACGGAAGCGTTCTGGCGCACTTCACATTACACAGCAAGCTGTGCCAGAGGTGAAGGTCGGGTTGAGGGCCCTTGAAAATCCCCGCCGGAACATGGATTCTAACCAAGGGTATTTCGATTTCCACTGCAACATAATTGGCGTGCATTATTGACTAGACGTTTCCTATTTTATTTGTGCGGAAGTCCGAAGTCAAATGGAAAAAGTATTACTAATCTTTCGTAGCTACTATATCTCATATACAATGTTTTTAGAAGTACATTTTAAACGCACGAGCTAACAATGGTTTACGTTGCACGTTACATAGTTAATCATTTAGCAATAAATATTAACCTCATGAAAACTAATTATAGATTGGTTCAAATAAATCAGCCTCACTGGTATAGTAACAGGCACAGTAAATTTATTAAACAACCAGTTCTGTATAAAGTAGTCTGTGTAAACAGTTGGCACAAAAATATTATTGAGAAATTTTATAACAATTCAACAGAACTAATGAGAGGAAGTCATATACCCAACAATGCCAATTTCTTACCTAACGTAATGTTACCATCACAAGATCATTATGATTTAAGTAATTTTGAAATTTGTGCTGGAAAAACGAAAACGAATTTTTATCAGACTTTATTTATGAATAGTGATTTATTGTTTTGTGGTATATGTTTAGAAAGTAGAACTGAACCAACTAACTATTTTCTATATGTGTGTGAGGAATATGTGACTCTAAATTAACTTTTTGCATTGTAATTTTTCGGAAAGGTTTTAAATATCATTAGCGGTTTTAAAGTAATTTCGTACTATACTCCATCGCAAGGAGACATAGACAGATTCTTTGAAAGAAAAATGTCTGTGGAAAGTGTGGAGTCAGATTTCGAAGAAAGTTAACTACCTAGTGACCAAAGTGTAAAGTCAGATTTCGACGAAAGTAAACTACCTAGTGACGAAATAAGTGAGTCGGAAGAAGAAATTAAACCAAGTTAGAAAAGAAAAATTGTATCAGACGAAACTGATTCTTCTATTACTGATTTAGTCAGCGTTATTGATTTAATTTTTAAGCTTGCATCTCATTTCAAATATTCTGAGGAATGTTTGGTTTCTCCCTCTTGGTTTTATAAACACTTTAACAAAATCTCCAAAGTTACTTATTGACGCAGTGAATACCTTATATCGGTGAGGTGGGGGAGGGAGGGGGGGGGATGAATTCTGGTAAAAGGTTTATGAACTGATGTCGGTTTGGTATTGTTGATTGCTTCCGCAGGTGTTTTCATGTTAAACGGGGGTAGAAAGAAAGCTCTTCTAAATCTCTTGCGTCCCAACACGGTGCTTACATTAACTTGAAGCGTTGGAATTTGTTGGTGGCTTACTGTAGGACGAAAGAAAAATCACCTCATTTGTAACAATTGAGACACATACACGGCAAAAACACTTACAACGACTAACGAAACAATTAGAAACGATGAAATGTTTCGCGAAATGAAACAATAATGCCAGCGAAGTCTTTTAGCATAGCTCCGAACCATCTCATTTCGTAACAAGTTTTTTATTTGTCAATTGTAATATCTGGCGGTAAGGCAATCATGGTCGGTGCGAACATTTCGATATGAGGTAATGCGATCACTGCCTATCTACGTCAGCACGTTGTCTCTGAATCATGGCCTACCTGTGACCTTGATTGCTCATAATTTTGACATTTACGGATTGAATTTCGAAAAAAAAAACCTGTCGTAATTAACGATGTTACCAAAGCGTAGAACTTACTCTTTAAAATGATACCTCATTTATCGAATCTCGTTAAGCATCTACATCTACATCCATACTCTGCAAATCACAAACATTGTGGGTGGCAGAGGGTGCTAAGCACCAATCCCAAACCCGCGCATTTCAATCCCGAATAGTGCGAGGAAAGAGGGAATACATAAAAGCATCAGTACGGCATCTTATTTCTCTAATCTTATCCCTCCGGTCATTGCGACCTAAATAGGTTGGCGGAGGAAGTACTTCATTGTACTCGAAATTTAAATTTTTTCGCATATTCTCCAATAAATTCGAACGCAAGCAACCATCCCAGTCCCAAGTATGACGGGATAATGATGACTCGCCACAAAAAAAGCATCTTTTAGAAATTATATATATTATTTGTCGTTTTAGCTGCTTCTGTTTGATCTTCCATCTATTTAACAGCGTCTGGGTATTGCATCTTGTGATTATTCCCACTGCCTGGATTAATGGGGCGATTATATCCTTGTTCTGAAGACTGTTTAACGTGCTTAAGGAGCCGTATTCTGCGACGTATGTACCTGGTTAGAGCTGTCTCGGTAGACGAATACAAAAAGAGTATCCCGTGACCCGGATTAGCGCATTCCCGCGTCGCGCCTCGTTTATTTTCCACTGGAACTGGCTCGCCGGCTGGGCCGGTGTCGTCGCTATGGCAACCGGCCAGCTCGCCCCGCGTGTTGCGGCGCGGCCTACCGCAACAGGGGCAGCGACGAGCTTAAAATTACGCACGGCAACCAACTGTTTTGCGCACAACTGTACCACCGTCAAATGAAACACGTCGGCATTCAACTAAAAAACTACTTAGTTATTCTATCCTTACATTTGGTAGCTGCTTGCAGTTAATTATAGACCCAAACTACCACTTTACATGATTAATTTAATTATTCCGGTGGCAAATTTGTTTATACAATACAACTCCAACTATCCGAACTCCGACTATCCAGATCGCTGAATATCCGAATCACGTTTTTGATATAGGAGAGTGGGTGGTGTGTGATTCGTCAGACCCTGGGGATGAAATTCTAATTGATGGTGAACTTATTGAAAATGTGAGAGAAGAAAGCGTCGAAGAAGAAGATGACCTTAATGTCAGACATGGGGCCATCAGCAACCAAGCATTTTGCCGGCCTTGAAACTGCGTTGAAGTGGATGGAGCGTCAGCCCGAGTGTGACCACATGCAACTTCTCACTGTCAAGCGGATGATCTTACTATGACAGAGATGTTCAGCAAGCAATGACTTTTATTTACAGTACGGTACATACAGGGTGTCCAGAAAAGGACTCCCTGATTTCAAAATTAAATATCTCGAAAACAATGATCGATAGAGGAATGCAGTAAACGGTATGTTTATTGTGACAGCTGTAAGAAGTGTATACAGCAGTGTGAAATAATAGTTACAAAAGCTGCTAACAGATGGCGCTGTACGCTCATATCAGCATACATAAGTGAAATAATCGTATGAAAACAATCTTTGCAAACAATCACATCACAATGTTTTCTAAATGTTCACCATTGGCACGTTTCAATGGTGGAACTGATCGCACTGAGCTTCGGATCACTATTTAGGCATTACGTATGGCGATTACAGCGCCATCTGTTAGCAGCATTTGTAAGTATTATTTCAAACTGCTGTATACACTTCTTACAGCTGTCACGATAAACATACCGTCTTTCACTATCAGTTCCAGCAGTTAATGTTTATTTATTACGACTTGATGTTGCTTGTCGCTCTTTGACTTGAAACACGCCCTCGCTGCAAAGTGTAAAAGATCATATGAAATAATTTTCGTTGAAAGAAATAGTTTTGATGACTTCATTTCAAATAGATCAAAGGTCTATGGCTGGATTTTATCTAACTTGTTATTTTTGAAAACTAAGTGCGTTTTCTTTGATTGTATTTTATCTAACTTTATTTTACACAATAAGCGACTTTTAAGAGAACCATATATGGCTCATGTTTTTCTCGATCTTTCATGAAATATTCTAATTGCTAATTTTATTTATCACGATCTGATCTTGTTTGTCGCTAATTGAACTAAAATACGCGGTCGATGACAGGTGTACAATCCGTCAGCGGGAGTTAATAGCTCAATTCTGTTATACCACATTTCTAAAACTCGCGGAACAACATGCAGAATTAAAGTGGTGAGTGAAGTCAGCCAAGATGTCTGCGTAGTGACGGAAAGACGTCAACCCAGTTCCGCTTCCGCCTTATCGTGGAAATTGTCGTTCGAGTCTAGCTTCGGCGCCTGACAGTCGAGGGCATCTGTAGCTTGTCAGGCGAGTGATAAATTCACTCCGCGAATCTCATAAAATAATTTTCCAGTCCTCCCCCCACCCTCATCCATTTTCCGACCTCCATCTCGCCATCCGTTCTCCATCGGCCGCGGAGGAGGCGGGGGAATATTTTAGCCGTAAGTTTGGTTCTTACCCTCAAACTGTCGAGGGCGTGGCTGAACGACAGTGCTCTCCAGTATTACACTCCAGCCGTCTGGAGCCCTCGCTCCGCCTCCAGGACGTCTGCACTGAGTCTGGAGAAATAGTGACATCACTGCTGTGCTACCTCTAGAACTCTTGTAAAATATGCGAGAAATGCGTAAAAATTCAAAGGAAAGTGAAAAAATGCACACAGTCTCGAAATGAGTTCAGAAAGTTAAGTGAATCAGTACAATAGAGTTTTTTTTCCATAGATCGCTGTATTATAGACTGACTGACTTTGCAGCAATACGTTCGCTGAGTCCAACTAGGACTACGTTAAGCCTTCTTGCAATTGGCAGCGAATTTCATGTTCTTTTGGGCCCAGAACTCCTTCAGTCGCATTGAATGCGCATGTTTGCGCTCTTCTGTCCAAAGTGGACCGCGTATGCTCCATTTTGGCCTCCTGTGAACCCCCCCTCTCCCCACCCTCAACTAGCCCGACGTGGATTTTGCCTCTACCCCCCCCCCTCCCCTCCCACGTAGCTATTTTCCTTATTGATTCCAGAAGGCATTTTGTAGTGTTTTCTCTCGTCAGATTATATCGTAAATTGCATACAGATAAAATGAAATGTTTTAACTGCTTTACGTCTCTCAACAGCGAAGTCTTTAGAGACGGGAAAGGATGGGAGCAAGGAATGGGAAGGAATTCGGCCATGGCCTTTTTTAAGGAAGCATCCCGGCAGTTGCCTGGAGTGATTTGGGAAACCATGGAAAACCCAAATCTGAATGCCCGGACGGGGATTCGAACCGCCCGTCCTACCGAATGCGAGGCCAGAACGCTAACCGTTGCACCACCACTCTCGGTACGAAATTACTGAAATAAATATCCGCATGCTGTTATGTGTTCTGTAGCAGCTAATATGAACGCAAAACTACGTGCTGAGGCTTGGAACCCCCTCCCCCCCGCCGCGTAGCCTTCTACACAACCCCTAGACGGAGCCGCGTAGTTTATGGACGCTCCCATAGGAGTGATTTCGGTGAACCATGGAAAACCGAAATCTGGATTGCGGGACTAGGATTGGTACATGCGTCCTCCCTAGCTGGTTAACAGTCCTAGAGGAGCAGAAAAAGAAGGGAGGATAGGAGATAGGACCTTAAGGGACTTAGTCCCTCTCATATCATACGGGAATCGTCCGAGTATGATCCTGGTGGATGTGGCTAAGCTTCCCGTAACGACGGCTCATTATCGCAGTGCTCGCCTCGGAAGTACCTGCTGGGGCTTACTAGGCGGCCCGCAATAAAACCAATTACGAGCGGCCCTTCTCCCGTTGAGAGCGCGCGCTAATCCTGTTACATACATTTGCATGGCGATGTTGTTGAGGCGGAGATGTGTTCGCCCGTACGTAATACGTTCCAGCCGCGCTCAATTTCATTTCCATTACCACACTCGCTCTCCCGTAACGTGTATTATATACAAAATTTCGCGGCGATTCAAACGCGCGATCCCGCAGATTTCCGGCTCCGTTTCTGCGTTTTTAACTTTGTTTTGGTTTCGGATTACTCTCTGCTGTGCTGAGTGTGCAAACTGTTTATGCGCTCGCGGGCTTAATTACTACCCGCTAATCTCGCGCCCTCTCGCCAAATCTCGCACTTTATTCGTTTTGTTTTTGGTGTTTTTAATTTTTTTCGCAGTTCATTTAACTGTGGGGGTGAGCTATTGCAGTGTAGATGTGACTCCGAGATTTTTTTATTTGTTAGTAATCTGAGAAATAGCCTGAAAACGAGACAAATATTTCGGTTTGAAAGGAGCGTTTTGACAAGTCGTTTCTAACCATTTGCATAACTATTCTTTATTAATTATCAGCCAGTTCAATCATTTTGTGATGTGGCCTCTTAGAGTCATGATATAAGATATAACTTGAGCAGTCTTCTCCAAGTCGCACGATCTTGGATGATCCTCTGCGAGTTAATTCCGACAACCCTGCATGTGTCCTTTTCCCATTGGTCTGGTGGTCTTTCTCTGGTCTGTGGTGATCTCCAGGGCTCCATTCTAACACTGTTCTTGTCCACCTCTGGTCTTTTCTCCGTGCAATATGGCCAGGCTATTGCCACTTTAGGGGTGCTGTATTCTCTAAGATGTCTGTTACATTTGTAACTGACCTAATGTTTGTTGCTCTTTTCTTTCATTGACCTCTCCATAGCTATTTGGGCAGTCCTTAGTTTACCTTTTGTAAATTCACTTAGAGTCCAGGATAGTGTTGCAAACTCAAAAAAAAAAATGTTTTTTTTCAGATTTGTGAAAAAAAAAAAACATGAAAGAAAACCTAGCACCCTCGTTTTTTTTTCTAAATTTGATTTTTTTTTCAGAAAACAATATATTTTATAAATTATAGTTTTATTTATGGATCTTCCATTTTACATGTGTGTTTTAAACCTTACTAAATCATATAATATCTTACATAATGATTCATAAATGTATCTATATAGGTAACATAATTTTATTCATCCTCTATGTCAGTACCACATTCACTAGTATCAGTACTACCAACACTAGTTCGGTCGGAGTTGGAATTTTCTGTTTCTTCTTCTGTCCCCTCTAGATCAATAACTTCAGAAATAGTTACATTTTCTTTTACTGGTTGTATTGCATGCAAAAGCTTTTGAGATTGCAATTTTAAATTGTGAGCAAGGTACACACTGTGAATGAAGACTGCGCCGATAGTTCTGTATTACGGTCTTTTAAGTTTGAATTTAAATCTATTATCATACAAAATAGGAGCTTTATTTCTTTTCAATCGTTGGTTTACGCCAACGGTTGCAAGGAAATTATTCATAATTACTGACAAATTATCACTATACGCTGCAAGTTTAACAAGTATACGAATATAAGGAAAGCACAACAAGTAATAAAAATAGGCAAAAACCGTAGTTAAATTTCCTAATTTTTTGAAAAGATTCGTAGGGCTACAGATAAATTTATAGGGTCTGGCAGCACTAGTTCAAATAGCGAGTATCAATCCAAACAATGGGGAACGGCGGAACGGGGATTCCTTCTCACGCAACCTAGCCTTTACGGGAAGTCCCCTTTCGTAAAAGAAAACTTCAGTCAATGTTACCAATATTTTTGTAATTTTTTTTTCTACTGAACCAGAAAGATATAGTAGATTTAAAAGTAAGATAAGTACTTAGTATAAACTCTAAAACAGTCATATTAAACAATAAATGCCTTAAAAATTTGAAATTTAGTAGTTATGAAAAAAACATGACCCAGAAAAAAAACATGTTTTTTTCACAGTTTTTTATGTTTTTTTTCACGTCAGAAAAAAACTTTTTTTTTTTTACAACACTAGTCCAGGTGTTACAGCCGTATGTCAGGACAGGAAAAATACACTGGTCACAGACTATTTGCTTTAGATTTGTGGGCATTTTATAGTTCAGGATAATACAATGGTTCCCAAATGCTTGTGATCCCAGCTTGATGCGACGGAAAATTTCGGGTCTTACATCACCTCTCATATTTACAAGGTGGAAAAGATAAATTTACTCACTAAAATTTTCTAAAGATTCATTATCTAGTTGTACACTACCATCTCTGGCCCATTTCTTAGACATAATTTTTGTTTTTGATAGATTAATTCTTTGGCCAACTGCTCTACATTCAGAGCCGAGGTCGGTAACCAAGTTTTGGAGTTCATCAAGGTCATTAGCAACATGCTCAATGTCATCAGCAAATCTCATGTTGTTAAGTCTCCTGCCATTGATGCTAATTCCCTTTTCCGTACATTCTAGCTTTGACATTGCCATTTCCAAGACAGCTGAAAATAATTTTGGAGGGATGGGATCACCTTGCTTAACACCTCTTTCGATGCGGATCTCAGTGGTTGGTTCTCTAACGTTGACAAAGGCTGAGGAGGTGACATAGATATTATGGAGCACACTATTATAAGCTGTATCCTCGTTTTGTTCGGTTAAGGCTTGCAGGACAGCCTTGTGACTTGCGTTTTCGAAATCTACAAAGGCTACACAAAAAGGCATCTGGTATTCGTTTGCACAGCTAATTAGTTCTCGCAGGGAAAAAATGTGCTGCATAACTATGTTTACATAAATCGGTAAATCAGGTATCATTTTAAATAGTGATGTCTCCCCTTTGGTAATATCATGCCTCAAACTTGCAGAGCTTACTGAAAGACTAGGTGCTGGGGATTGAGTAGTTGCTTCGTTGGAGCGCCGTTGACAGGCGGAGCAATACAAATACCCTGTATACTCGACGTCATGGCTATGACGTATTGCCGAGAGATTTGATTTACGATGTTTATTGGCTGCCGACAGGAGGCCGAATTTATGTCGCGAGCAACTCCAGCACTCGATCAGACTATATTCGGTCCTCGGTTCATAACCAGACGCGTATGAATTCGTTGTGCAAGTTGCATAGTATTCTAAAAAAGCAAATAAATTAATACTTAACACAAATAACACGCAGTTATGGTGTGATGTCTCAAGGTGTAATGCTGCTAAAACGAGATTATTTCTTTTTCACCGAGCGTGGTGGGTGAGTGGTAACGCACTGGCCTCGCATTCGGGAGGACGCGGGTTCGAATCCCCGTCCGGGCATCCAGATTTGGGTTTTCCATGGTTTCCCCAAATCACGCCAGGCGAATGCCGGGTTGCTTTCATCAAGAGGGCAATGGCCGAATTCCTTCCCGTTCCTTGCCCTCAGTCCCATGCCGCCTCTAATGGCCTCGACGTCGACAAGGCGTAAAGCCATAAGCAAAAAAAATAATAATAATAATAATAAAACCTAGCGGGGTTAGCGGTAACGCTGTGGCCTCGCATTCGGGAGGACGCATGATCGAATTCCGGTTCTGCCATCCAGAATTCGCTTTTTTTTACGGAGAGCGACGAGGGGTTGTACCAGAGAAGTTAGGGAGTTGGGTTACAAAACTTTGGTCAGACCATTGGTTGAATATGGTGGTGTAGTTTGGGACCCACAGTTTGGTTATCAAATACAGGAGTTGGAGGGTGTGCAAAGAAGAGCAGCTAGATTAGTTTGTGGAAATTATCGCAGGACCAAGTCAGTAACTGATATGATAGGAGAGCTGGATTGGGACTGATTGGAGGAAAGGAGAAGGGTGAAGAAAGTGCTAGGATTGTACAGGGCATATGTTTGTGTTTGGGCTTGGAGGGATATTGGTCGAAGAATTAGGAATAGTGCATGGAAGGGGAAAGATGACCATGACCACAAGGTTTCGCTAGAATTAATGCAGAAGGGAGTGGTAAAATTTTCTTTTTTTGGTAAGGGTGTGTTTAATTAAGTGAAGTAATGAATAATTTACCAAAAATGCTTAATGAATTTAAAATTAAAATTTGCAGATCGGAAAAGTAAAAGGGGAAGGAATTTGACTTTCTAACTATAAAAAAAAATTAAAGTATAATTATATAGAAAGAGTAATTAGATGACTATGGGAATTCCCATCGCAGCGTTAGCTCTATCGCAGTTAAGTTATTAATAATAACTTAAGAAGAAGAAAACGCTGAAACTGGTGTAATGTTAGTTCCTGCTTTTGCCACCAGAGCGGAGGATGTTGCCATAGTGACTGCTGTGTTCCTATTCAGACACTGCAACCAGCTGCATAAGAACTGTTGAGCCGTGAGACAGAATTCTATCTGTTTAGTATCTGGTGAGTTTACACACTGTGTGCGACGGGTCCTTTCGGTCGATCCGCTTGAAGCAATTTATTTTAATATTCAACATTCGTGGAGTAGCCAAAGACTCGCGAGAAGCAAAAATAACAAGTCTGGCTTCGGACGAGAATATACTTCCAACGTTTTTGGTTGCGTATATGATAACTTGACTTAATTTTCTTGTTTACAACGTAAGATAATCTGATTTCATTTACTTCCATTCTTTTTAAATGTGTGTTCGAGTCACGTTGTTAATTTCGGCGCCTCCATTTTCTCTGTATAGGTGTCTGATTATGATCATTTCGAGGGTTGAAAGACATCTGACAGCTGTCAGAAAACTGGTACTATCGTCTCGAAATTTGGATTCACTGTTTCGATATGTCATCATATTCATTTTCCCCAAAAATGACTCTGGCAGCTATCGGATACCGCTGGTGGTTCTAGGACAGAATTGCTTCTCTTGTTCCATGTTTTGTCCTGAACCTAAACGGAGGAAACTACGTAAAGTGGAATATATTAATTTTAAAAATATAATGAAAAAAACTTTCGATATCTTCTTTGTTTCTATCTGAGGCCGCACTGCTACAGTCTCTGATGTTTGAGAAATTATATTCGTTGTTGATATTTAGTAATGCATATTTGATGGGTTTGAACATCAAAGTGAACTGTTTAAAACCTTCAGTTTAGAACCTTCTGAGAAATTTGTTGCTTTTTGAAACTACGGTCTCAGGCCGCACAGCTACAATCTCTGATGTTTGGAAGTGAATTAAAATTTCTGTTAATATTAAGTAATGCATATCTGGTGGCTTTGAATATGAAATTGAACTGTTTAAAACCTTTAGTGTTGACATAGAGTTTTTTTTTTTTTTTTTTGTTTTTGTTTTTGTTTTTTTTTTTTTTGTAATTTATTGATGAGCAATTCTGTCTTTAGCACATTTGTTAAAAAAAAAATATTGTTTCTATTGCTGCACGAATCGCTGTGGTTATTATGATGAAACTTACACATGTTCTTGATGTCATGGCTAAAAATATTGCAGGAATAAATCAACCCCAACCCCATCTCTTTTCTGCTACACCGGGGGTTAGCCGTTTAAATACTTATAGGAAAAAATGGAGTGACTGAGGTGAAATTTAATTAACAATTGCAAAACACTGATCTCTTTTATGAGCTTCAATATTTGCTGTGTGTGCAAATCAACCTAGATCATACTGGGCAACGGCGGGAACTGTGCTAGTTGTATGTGAAGAGTAATTCTGTAGTAAATATTAATATAAAACGGAGGTGCAACGGTGTTGCCAACATCTAAAGTAACATCCCGATTTCCCGTATCAGAAATTTCAGTAAGAAAATTTTTATTGATAAAAATAATTAAATCAAAAAGTAATATAATTCTTAACAAGAAGGAGTATAAGCCTTACACCTCACTATGATTGATTTACTCAGTTATGGCTTTAAACATATCGAACGTTGAGGTCGTTAGTGTCGGAAATAGTTTTCGGGGGCAAAGAACGGGGAGGAATACGGCCTTCGTGGTTCTGAGGAATCTTCATGCTTCGGAGAACCATGGAAAATCGGAATCTGGGAAACTGCGCCAAGGATCGAACCGCGTCCTCTAGAATGCAAGGTCTGGCTAAGGGCTAACCGGAATGATCTGTGTGTCTCATTACTGGATACTGGCCACACATAGAAAGTAATCAATCAATGTAAAGTGAAACGCATCTCTCTACCGTGGCACAACTTAAACCTCGTTTCATCCAATCGTAACCTAGCACTATCAACCTAGATCCCGGTAGCAAAAAGAAACGAAAGATAGAACAAAGTGATCATGTTGACCCACATATCGTCTGCCACTAAATGAATTCCTACATCTTTGAGGAACACAATAACAATACACTTGTTCACTCTGTCATAATCTCTTGTGAGTTCTTCTGGTTCTGCTTTTGATACTTACTAAGCTGCGTTCCAACGATCTCTTGTAACGGAGGCGGCACCTCATTAGCCGAAGTGTAGGGATGAGCACGCGCCGCAGGTTAGCCCTCGTTACCCCACCGCCACCTCCCCACCACGTTGCCTAGTGTCGTTTGGCACAGAGCACTTTACAGCAACAGAAGGGGTGCGCACCGCTGCTGCAAACCGATGGCAACAGCGCACCGCTACACACGCCTGTGATGTTTACCGACACAGAGTGGGTAGCTGCGGCCCCGTTCCCATGGCGTGTTGCTGAGTATCCGTCCCGTCCCGCCTTCGTTACAAGACGTCGTGGGAACGCAGCTTCAGGCGCGCTGTATTATGCCAGCAGGAAAAACTACTTGCTATTCTTCTACCAAGTTGAAAGTTATTAAACAGTTAGCCCGCACACGGCATGTCCCAGTATGTTACAAGAACACAAAAACGTGTTCACAAAAATTAATGAGTTTATTTAACAAACCAAATGATTTTTGAGATTTAAGTTTTTCCCGGCGAATGGCTGACAAGAATTCTTCTCTGGTATTCTGCCGGTTAAGTTCTTCTGTCCACAACGTTTTGGCAGCAATCCCCGCTGGTGCTGTGTCGTCGCACTGGTAGCTTCGGAATGACATCTCACCTGAAGAAGGCAGCGCAGGTTGCTGCTGAAACGTTGTGGACTGAAGAAACTTATCCGGCAGAATACTCTAGAAGAATTCTTGTCAAATGATTTTTATTAAAAGGAAACAAGATATGATACCTATACAAAGTCTTCCAGAGTTTTATGTTCGCCAGGCTAATTAAACAAGTCTCTAAACAACTAGGGTAATAGCTCATGGGCATTTTACGGGCTCTTTGACATGTTGGAAATTTGTCACTTTCTTCTGAGGTCAGTCCTCGCACAGCTGACGACACTGCCGGTGACGGGAAGCGAACCTCGGACCCCACAGATGATGGCGGCGGTCTCCCCACTCTGTCTGCTCACATCGACACACAGACCAGAAGTAAATCTTTGTCTCCACTGCCAGCTTCGGAGCAGCGTTCCACGAAACAGATAAAAGAAAATATCGGAGTGGTGTGTCACTCTTTTGCATAGGCCGGCTGTGTTCCTGCTATTATCGACGGTGAGGAATCCTCGGAAGGTTGCGTTGCCTGTAACTTTTCATAATACTTCCCAATGCTTTAGACATCGCTGTTGGCCCTTCGCAACAGCTCCCATTCATACTGGAGTCATCCCAGCAGGTGGGCTGACGAATGGTTTTACACTGAAGAGCCAAAGAAACTGGTACACATGCCTAACATCGTGTAGGGCCCCCGCGAGCACGACGTGGCATGTCTGAATGTCTGAAGTAGTGCTGGAGGTAATTGACACCATGCATCCTGCAGGGCTGTCCATAAATCCGTAAAAGTACGAGGCGGTTGAGAGCTCTTCTGAACGGCACGTTGCAAGGCATCACAGATATGCCCAATAATGTTCATGTCTGGGGAGTTGGTGGACATTGGAGGTGTTTAAACTCAGAAGAGTGTTCCTGGAACCACTCTGTAGCAATTCTGGACGTGTGGGGTGAAGCATTGTCCTGCTGGAATTGTACAAGTCCGTCGGAATGCACAATGGACATGAATGGATGCAGATGATCAGCCAGGATGCGTACGTACGTGTCACCTTTCACAGAGTCAAATCTAGATGTACCAGTGGTCCCATGTCACTCCAACTGCGCGCGCCCCACACCATTACAGAGCCTCCACCAGCTTGAACAGTCCCCTGCTGACATGCAGGGTCCACGAATTCATGAGGTTGTCTTCATCCATCCGCTAGATATAATTCGAAACGACACTCGTCAGACCAGGCAACATGTTTCCAATTATCAACAGTTCAATGTGGGCGTTGACGGGCACAGGCTAGGCGTAAAGCTTTGTGTCGTGCACTCAGCAAGGGTACACGAGTGGGTCTTCAGCTCCGAAAGCCCATTTCGATGATGTTTCGTTGAATGGTTCACACTGTTACACTTGTCGATGGCCTAGCATTGACATCCACAGCAATTTGCCGCAAGGTTGCACTTCTGTCAGGTCGAACGATTCTCATTAGTCGTCGTTGTTCCCGTTCTTGCAGGATCTTTTTCCGGGCACAGCGATGTCGGAGATTTGGTCTGTTACCGGATTCCGGATATTCACGGGGCACTCGTGAAATCGTACGGGAAAAGCCCATCTCTCGTGAGCCGAATGTAACACCACGTTCAAACTCACTTAAATCGTGATAACCTGTCATTGTAGCAGCAGTAACCGATCCAATTCCTGCGCCAGACTCCAGTTGCCTTATATATGCGTTGCCGACACATCTCTGTATTTGCATGCGCGTGCATGTACAAGTTTCTTTGGCTCTTCATTGTATAACGGTGGCAGTTCGCCGCAAAAACGCATTCACTGGATTATCCTCCGCTGTCTAAATTCGGGAACGCGTCTCATTACAACCGAAACGCTCCCCCGACCGTGTTGTGATTGACCATTGAACGCAACTACAGTAGGTGAGGTGAAAGCGAGAGACCGGGCGCTGCCAGTAGTGTCGGCTGTTCGCAGGTGTGTTTTGACGGTCCAGTCAGAGAAACACTGTAGCGGCGAGTCGGGCACGTATCTGGCGGCCGCCACTGGCGCCTGTCCAGCCACTCCCCTAGCTGTCAGCTCCAGAGCCGTAAATAAATCCAGCTGGAGGACTCCGCTTGAAATACCGCCCCGCGAATCTGGGTCACCCCGCCGGCTAATCAACGCCACCACGACCTTGCCTCCGGCATGCGGAACTCGGATCTGCCAGAGGTAGATGTCGCCGCCATTAAAGTCCTCGGGCGATTTGACCCCATTACTAGCAGTCAGCGCGCAGTCCAGAATGTTACGAGTGCTGTGAGACATCCAACTGGGTCGCGACTTTCAGAAACTAGTTGATGGTCCAAAGAGTCACAGTAGCGCCACATCTAATGATTAGTAGGAACGGCTGATATCTCAGATTTATTCTACGTATGGAGTGAGGGCATACGGCACTTGACGGTGATTCTTACGTTGGATGGGGATGATAAGACTGGCGGCTCCTCGGTATCTTTCCCAAGACTAGGCCATAGTGAGTCGCCACTGGGTTTCACTGTCTCCCTTATTTCATCTTTCATCCACAATACGAACAACACACTAGACTGATCACGCACATTATCAGATTCACAACAATACTGACACACTGAGGAAGGCACGGGGAAACCACCCCATATCATCTTCCTACACATTGCCATGGGGGGGTAAACACCCTCCACGCTCCTCACGAGAAATGTGGTCATAAGATTTAAAGACCTCACCGACTGTTGAGTGCTCTTCTGTCGTAACCATCTAAACTAACCATGTGATCCTACCAGGCAAACAATTTAAGACGAAAAACTAACAGCATGATTGATGATATTACCACTTTCAATTCTTAATGGTATATATATATATATATATATATATATATATATATATATATATATATATATATATATATATATATTGAAATGGACGTCTGTGTCCCTATATTTCACTTTTCAGCGAACACTACTAAAACAGATCATTGGTGTTTGCATTTGTGGTAGTATCATGGAGTTTCCTATCGTGCACAACGTAGGCCGAATGACAATAACTATGGGGGTGTGAAAGATATGGTGCTTGAATGTCGTTGGTCAAGAATATTTCCTATTTCGCCAAGTCTCGCAACGTGCGCCATGGTGGTGTTATGTCGGTAGCTATGGGGGTGTGGGAGATATGATGGTTTGAATTGGCAGACGGAGGGAGTTTTTATATTTCGACCAAAAACATGTGTGTCTCTGCATTTCACTTTGCAGTCATAAATACCCTGCGCAGATCACTGATGTTTGTGTGTGGTATTAACCTCGAGTGTCCCATCGTGCACTATGGTGGTTACATGTCGGTAGCTGTCATTCAAAATTCTTTACAAATACGAACACCAGCCAAGTATCGAATAAAACGATTATCTTTGTAAATATGTTGGCACCAGAATGGATACTAATTTAAAGACACTTTTCTCTTGAGCTTTTTGAGGTCATATTATAATCAAAAATACCTTATCTAACCTCTGTGACCACGATATTGTACATTATTTCAAACTCATCAAAATCCAGTCAGTACTAATTTCTATACATTTTATCGTAACTAGCTCAGCTTTCCTATTATATTAAAATGAAACAGACCTTCTTTACCCCAGTAGAATGTGTTCTACATTATTCAAAAGCGCATCAAAGTTTTTTTGTTTTTATGTGAAGTCCTTTCATCCAAACAGTTAGACAGAAAAACAGAACCAAAATACAGACGGAAATTTTAAATAATGGTTTATTCCTTCTACATCGTTTATTATCAGCGCCCCAAACTCATATATTAAAAAATCTTTTTTATTATTATCATCATCTATATAATTACTATGAAATAAATCCGTAGCTGAGCTATGTCTGTAAGTTCCTTCATCACTCAAACATAGAGTTTTAAAAGTTTTGGTTGACCAAAAACTTGGCACTTATAGCATTGCTTTACCTTAACTGGGATGGTAATTAATATCTCAATAAAAAATAACGAAAAATTATTATGTCCCCAGTCCCAACCCGCCTCAAATGACCTTGAAGTTGACGAGGCGTAAAGCCATAAGTAAAAAGAAAATCCATGTTCTGTGAAGAGGTATGGACGTCCACCACCTTGTCACCCAGTCATGGTTTCACGGTACTTCAACCACTCTGCATATATGCTCACTACAGTAGCACGCTAACAGCTTACCAGCCTCGCTGTTTCCGAGATGCTCGTTCCCAGGATCCGCTCCCACAAACCACCGGCTCGTAATTTAAGGGAATTGCGTGACCTGTGCGTAGACATCTGGTGCCAGATACCTCCGGAAACCTAACAAGAACTTTTCTAATCCATGCCCACACCGAATCGCTGCTGTATTGGGCTGCAAAGATGGACCAATACACTAATAAGCAGTTGGTCACAATGTTTTGGCTGAACAGTGTATTTAGTGATATATGGCCGTAGTGTAGTAAAGCCGACTAATTACGTCTGAGAGAATGCTAATACACTAAACATCTCTTCGCCACTCTGGTCGGGACAGGCTACGGTAATTTGAACTGGGTGTGGATACTCTTGGAGTCCGCAGAGCTGTGGCGCGACTCCGCACAGTGCTTGTGACGTAGTACCGCGATTTTTGCGCCGCAAGCAGCAGCTGATGTACGGCCGGTCGGGCGTCGGGTCCGGCGCCATACATCGCCGCAGGCCTGCCAACCTTCCCCGCCGACAGCTAAATCACCGGGAGGCAAAACTGAAAAGTCGTAAAGAAGAAAGCAGACGCCGCCGGGCCTGTCCTGACTAGACCGCCGACTGCTCAACTCCGTTCATATTTCGGTTCCCGGCAGTTTGCGGAAACAGTTTGTTGCAAGTTAACCAGAGGGTGTAACAAACTACCTCTTCGCGTTTCTGCAGCAGTTCCCCGAGGTGTACCGCATTATCAGTACTAATAAACTGCCAAGTTGGCGACAGTGTCATACAGTTAGACGTATTGTGACGTCACACGCACGGCATTCGTTGGCGGGATAACAGCGGCCAGAGATATTATTATTCACTATCCATAGGTGTATCTACTGTAGCCAGCTAAGAACTACGATTATCTACTTATTTTTCTGCGATGGTTCTACATATTTTAAATTAAAAACCAACCATTGATAAAAAATGGTCAATATTAATTATCAGTTGTTTATTTATTTATTTATATTTGCATGATGTAGATGTTTTCGTTACATATTCTCTGTCCATAGATACTGCTTTTATGATAACTTAAGAAATATATACAGCGTTGAATCATTTTTAAGGTTATGAACGATTTTTAATAATAATTTTGAGATGAAGCGAATTTTCAAAAAACTGCGTTGAACCCAACATTTTAGGGGGGCATGAAATCTAACAGTAGTATTAAAATTTCTTCTTTTCTTTGGTCTTTACAGTTCGTCGACGTCATGTGGGGTCTAAAGGAACTATCACCGCATACGCCGAAATACTTTTTGCATCACTAGAATATTTCTCGGGGTCTCATTCTATTTTATTTCAGCAGCGTTTGACGGTCTCTTAACGGCAAGTGTTGACATTTTTCTTCCGTTGTGACGCTGTTATATGGTATTATGTCATATGGAAACAGACCAACTTCCGACTGTTAACCACTAACACAATCATTCATTATAATAAAGCATAGCAACGGCCCCAATACGCTACCCTGTGGCGCTCTCATTTTCACTTCCGCCATTTTTGATAGTACCATTTGAGAATATCATTAACCATTCACAGAGTTTTTCTCTTATTTACCATGTCTTCATGGGTCAATCTGTCAAATGCCTTACAAAGATCCAGTGCTATTCTTTCAACTTGGCCACTCTTGTCCATTTCATAGAAAATATCCTGCATACAGCCCACCAACAGAGTTTCCTATGAAAACCTTACCTAAATGGATGTACTCTTTCTGGAGGCGTTACTTGTCCCAGCTCTACCTGAACAACATCATCTTCCACATTTAACTTATTGCTAGAAATCTATTTAATTAATCTATAATGTTAATTAAATGATAAAATGACGCCAATGCAACTGTTTTTTGTAGCTATAATGCCGTACGCGTTTCACCTCTCTTCGAGGCATCGTCAGCAACGAATCAATTTTAATTTTTTTTACAATCTTATTATATGCTGTTTGACATAATTCTAAATTGAAACATTTTCTGATTGTTTACAACTTATTATTTACATTAGTTTTATTCAGGTTCGTAACCACGCATTTCTGCTTTTTCCCCAAAGCATGTTTCCGCTAAATGCATTTGTCTTGGCTGCTGCATACTCGCTTATTAACAGCCACCAGCAGGGTCGGCGTAAGGGGGGGAGGGGGGTAAGCGGATCAAATGTACCCGGGCCCGCCGGCTGATGGGGGCCCCGATCACCGGCTGCAGGGGCCCCATGCCTCGAAGCAGGGGCGTAGCTACTATGGGGCTAGGCGGTGCAGTGCACCGGGGCCCCTACGCTCAAGGGGCCCCCAAGCGCTGTTCAGAGGGCCCACGGGCCTTCACGGCAAACTGGAGACTTTTTTTACTCTACCGTCGTCTAAGGGGGACCCTAAGACACAGGGAGCCCCCTCACTAAGAGGCCCTCACCGTTCATGGGGGCCCCCAACCACTGCTCAGGAGGCCCCCAAGCACAACTCAGGAGCCCCCAGCCTCAGTTCAGGGGGCCCCTATCAGCAACACAAAGCAAAAAAAAGTCGCCCATCTGGCCTGAGGAACCAAAATATTTTTTTTTGCACCGGGGCCCTTGCTGACCTAGCTACGCCACTGCCTCGAAGCCAAGAATCCGCCTATTGTCGCCCGGCTAGTATGTAGAGCTAAAAAAAAATAAGAAAGGTTGCCCATTTTACCTGGGGCCCGAAATTCCTAGCGCCGGTCCTGGCCACCAGACATATCATTAACAGAAATTCGAGGTTATGACTACAATTTAATAGCCAAGCTACAGCTGCCAAATTAATAGCCACAATATATTCATTAAGTTTGTTTTGAGTAGCACATAGTTAAAAAATATCTGCAAACTTTACGGCTGAAAAAACGTGGAACTGGTTTTCAGTAAAATATTGCAAATAAAAGCAACATAAAAACTTTAAAAAAAAACTTAAATTACTCATGTTCTCTGCTGTAACCACGAATTCCAATTGTCATTCCTGCCTAGGCTGAATATCAATTTAGTTAAAACTTTCGCTAATGTTGTTGCTTGACCAAAGTTTATACATTACGATTGATTTGATTATTACGTATTTTACTGACAGCTTTCGTTAATGGCCTTTGTTCATGTTCGCTGTACGTGAGTTATTAGATTGTTTAAAGTGGACATCAGACCAAATATGTTACCGAATCGAGTATTCTGGCAATTCATTTCTTCGGAGTTTCTCATCTGTTTTGATAATATGGAATCTCTGGTCATTACAGACACTACGACCAAAGATTACATTATGAATGCCCAGCCTTAACAGAAAACAACGTATCGCTTTTGAAGCAAATGGGAATTCTTCAAATTTTGCAAAGTGAACTTTAAGAGTTAAGTACAAGTCGTGTTTGTATTTCAGAGAGATATTATTCGCCTTCAGGGCAAAACACAGGTCAAGTTCATATTTGATCAGATCTGGTCAACCTGTCATAAAAACTAGAATTATTCTAGACCCATGACGATACACACACAAAAAAGTCACGGGCTTACACTATTGTTTAATAAACAGCTTGTACGTTAAAAGAGACGGCTTGATATGCCTAATCTTTCAAGGCTAATTAAACCTTTAAATAATTAAATAAAGCTACGTTACCGATTTGCAAGTCAGATCCTTTTCTGACAAACATTTCTGATGTGATTTCATATTAATCCCTCCTTCAGTTTACAAGCGATCTCAAA
>CM061918.1:125113301-125148844 GCA_031002005.1 Vandiemenella viatica
ACCAAGATTAGCTTCAAGCCTACATAGCTCAATAACTCTTTAATATTCGCTTTGCTACGATACACTGTATAAGTTCACCATTTCATTACAGTCCTCACTTGGAATCTTGCATACTTTATAAAATTACCACAAAAATCTATTCACGTGGTCGCCCAAGATTTATGTAAATTACTCTTATATTATTACATATATAATAAAAAATGCAACTTGTAACGTGGCGACAGCGCGGCTCGTTACAGTCTTAGAAAGAATTTTCTAAAACTCTATGTGCGGAGCACAGCAGTTTATGGTAGCGAAGCATGGACGTTAGGAATACCAGAAAGAAATAAAATTGAAGCATCTGAAATGTGGTGCTACAGAAGAATGCTGAAAATTAAGTGGACAGACAAAGTAAGAAATGAACGAGTTTTGGAAATGATGAGTGCGGTAAGAAGTTTATGAATATTCTTACAGAAAAAAGAGAAAAGAGTGGTAGGTCAAATTTTCAAACATGGGGGATTAAATAATTTGTTAGTGGAATGTAAGAACTGTAGAGGAAGACAGAGATAAGAAGCAGATAATTGAGGACGTGGGTTGTAGGTTGAGATGAAGCGATTATTGCAAGATAGGAAGTAATGGAGGACTGCATCAAACCAGTCAAGAGACTGATGACAGAAAAAAAATTAAATTCTACAATTTTGTAACGCTGCATGTACGATTTTGTTTCATGTAGTGGCTTAAATGACGTTTTCCGTATACTCTATAGTACAATATTTAAAAAAAAACTGTAAAAATAAATAACAAAATTTACGTCGCCAACAACTATATTAGCAGATTCCAAAATGTGTTTGAGTTGTAGCATTATCTTTGGTGGACTATGGTCTGAAGTGAAGAAAAGACTACCATTTCCCACTCAGGCACCAAGTGGTATACAGGGTGTTACAAAAAGGTACGGCCAAACTTTCAGGAAACATTCCTCACACACAAACAAAGAAAATATGTTATGTGGACATGTGTCCGGAAACGCTTACTTTCCATGTTAGAGCTCATTTATTACTTCTCTTCAAATCACATTAAACATGGAATGGAAACACACAGCAACAGAACGTACCAGCGTGACTTCAAACACTTTGTTACAGGGAATGTTCAAAATGTCCTCCGTTAGCGAGGATACATGAATCCACTCTCCGTCGTATGGAATCCCTGATGCGCTGATGCAGCCCTGGAGAATGGCGTATTGTATCACAGCCGTCCACAATACGAGCACGAAGAGTCTCTACATTGGTACCGGGGTTTGCGAAGACAAGGGCTTTCAAATGCCCGCATAAATGGAAGTCAAGAGGGTTGAGGTCAGGAGAGCGTGGGGGCCATGGAATTGGTCCGCCTCTACCAATCCATACTAACGAAACTAAAATGAGCTCTAACATGGAAAGTAAGCGTTTCCGGACACATGTCCACATAACATATTTTCTTTGTTGTATGTGAGGAATGTTTCCTGAAAGTTTGGCCGTACCTTTTTGTAACACCCTGTATATTCGTAAATCATACTATACAGGTTTTAAGCTGGACCCTAAACTTTCAAACAGCGATAACTCCATCAAACTCTGCTGTGCAGTTTTTGCGTGTAGACATTTCAAACACGCCGACACACGCGGCTGTTCACAGATTTATGTTAGCCAAAGATAACAAGCAATCTCATTTACTTCATCCACCACAGTAGCGTAAATAGTATGAGAACAGTAATTCCATACTTTGTTACCACTTCAGTCAACGAGTTCCTTTGTGTGGAGCAATCAATTAATGGGCCGGAACACTCGACCCGTCTGCTCCATTAGGACAGACACTTTATTAGTTTTCTTTCCAACTCCGTCTCTGCTCGTTAATATCTTTATTAGCAGCGGCCGCTTTCATCAGCTAACCCGACGCTCTCCGCTCGTAAACGCTGGATTATATCTCTGTTGTTGTAGCCGGAGCCAACGTCTTTATTTCCGTAATGAATCGCAGCGAAAGTATAACTTCCTCTATGGATATGCTACTTAGCGCTTTATCGGCTCTCTGGTCGTTCCGTACGGTTCGTCGACGACGCGTCGTTATAGCCAGGTCAACTGCCGTCGGAAGATATGAGGAGCAGATCGGCACTCACAAAAACAGATAAGGATTTACGGGGAGGTAGGCCTAGATACTAATAACATTTCCGGAAGCTTTCACAATAACAGCGAATGAAACATTGGGGACTGAATTCAGTGAAGTATAACTCTCTCTTATGGTTCGATTGTATAACCGTCGGACAATGTATACTAAAATCATAAATAGGAAAGTAGCTCTGTCTCCCTATTTATTACGTTTTCACGAATAAACGGCTAAGCATGATTAATTTGACAAAGAACATCATAATAAAGGACACAGGATACTTTGTCAGGATAAATAACATATTTTGTTATGGAGATAGACAGATGGATAGCGTGTATAATGTTATATCGGTGACTCAGACTTTGTTTCTCTCGCAGTCAGTTTGTGTGTAATCTGTTCAGAAATTTCATGTACAGACACACCTGATTATACAGTAAAACGGTATTGGCATGTCATAATTTTAAACAACAAACAAAAATCTGCCGGAAGAACTCAGACAGTTACACAGTTTTTAAACATGTTTCAAATTGATTCTCTTCATGAGACAGGTTCAATGGTTAAATGACATGGTGATAGCTTCCACGTCATATTATTAAGACTCCGTAGTTTTTTGGGATACTTTTTACATATTTTACGGTTTTGTACATCCAATTCTAGCAACAAAATGATAAGGGGTCATCCATAAATTACGTGAGGTCAAATGGGGGAGGGGGGGTCCGGCAAAATCTCACCAAATCTCACCCGTGGGGGGGGGGGGGGGGTTCTACAGAAATCTCACGTAAAGTTTTGAAAAAAAATTCGGATAGTAGATCTAAAAAAAAGTCTACAAATTGCGCGAAAAGCGATTTTACGGAGAAATTTCGTCGAAAAAAACGAATTTTGAAGGGTGAGACCTAAAAAAAAAGTTTCAAGGGTTATATCTAGGGGGGGAGGGGTTCTCACGGACCAGATCTCACCAGAGGGGGGGGGGGGGGTCCGGAAATCTGGAAAAACACCTCACGTAATTTATGGATGCCCCCTAAGTCTTCGCATACGAAGTCGTGGGTAACTGCTAGTATATTTATATACTACTATACTGTGTACATGCGTAACGGGACTATCTACACCCATAATGTGCAATTCAGAAAATTGTGGGTGGTGGAAGGTGCTTTGCATCAAAACTAAAATTTATTTTGTTCATTTCAACCCCGAATAGCACGAGGGAAGAAAGAATATATGTCTGTTTATTGCGAAAAATATTGAATTGATTTTATATTTTCTCCAGTCTGAAAGCTTAAGATCTCATTAATTTTTTTTTTATTTTTAATTATTTAAGGTATTACACCTCGTCAACGTTGAAGTCGTCAGAGGCGGAAAAGGATGGGGAAAGGAACGGGAAGAAATTCGGCCATGGTATTTTGAAGGAACCATGCTATTCACCTGGAGTGATTTCGGAAATTCATGAAAAATTTCTTCCGAATACCAAACTTTTTTTTTTTTTAACGCATAATCAAGCGTAACTACAATACAACATCAACGGAGTTTTGAAACCTTAGGTTCTGTCCTTATAGCTGGAGGAATGTGGTAATATCATTACGTCACACAGCCGAGGAACAGGAATCCAAAATGTCTTTTATTTTACATAAATAATTTAGTGTAACTTAAAAGCTACTGAATGTATTTTGACCGAGTTTTCACAATTTGAAAACTAAGATTCTGGCCTAAATTTTTTAACTGTATCTCAACGTTAACCACCGTCCTACCACCAAGTTAGGCTTTTAAACTGTTAAAACCATACGAAACACTATTCAAAAGTTTTCAAGTTATGCTAAATTCTGTGTCAAAGAATTTGACATTCAGAACAGATTTTCATTTCTTATTCCGGTGCCAGGATATATAACATAGTAAGACATACCTCAGATTTTAAGTCTCTCAGTTTTCAAACTGTGAAAATTTCATGAATATTAGCTGAGTAATTTTCCCGCTATGCCGAAACAAACCAACAGATGGAAACAGCAAAGCTATAGATTTACATAATAATACAGATATAAGTATAGATTACCCTGTGGTTATTCAAAACGAACCAACAGGTGGTTTCAAACGTCACTGAATTGCTCTTCAATTTTTCTGATGTTATCTATCGTGGTGGGTGAGTGGTTAATGTTCTGGCCTCGCATTCGGGAGGATGCGGGTTCGAATCCCCTTCCGGGCATCCAGATTTATGTTTTCCCTGGTTTCCCCAAATCATTCCAGGCGAATGACTGGATGCTTCCTTCAAAGAGGCCATGGCCGAAATCCTTCCCGTTACTTGAATCCAGTCTTTTCCCGCCTCTAATAACCTAGACGTCAACGAGACTTTTAACATCACTGCTCTTTAGGCGATCAACTATAATTTTACTTCTTACGAAGCTATTATTATTGCTATCACTTCTATTATGTTTCATTACTTTTGTGTTGCTTTGGTTTCGTTCATGCCATTCAGTAACTTCTCAATATCCTCAGTCTGTTCTATTAATCGGACTATTTCATCATCAAATCGGACTATACTGAGTATTTCTCCCTGTACACTTATGCCAAATTCTAATTTCTTTTTTACTTTCGTTACTGTTTCTTCTACATACAATTAGAATATTAATGGAGATAGACGACAGCCTTGTCTCAGACCCTTTTTAGCTGATGCATGTTTTTCAAGTTTCCTTACTTTTATTATAGCCACTTGATATTCTTCAACCTCGACATTTTAGGCCTGACTTCATTAAAATTAAAACCTTTTAACACACCTAACAATATCAAAAGCTTTTTGTAAATCAACAAATGTCGTAAAGGTATTTATCTTAAAGCCAGAATTGCTTGTCTTGTACCGCGGTTTTTCCTAAAACCAAACTGATCTTCACCTACTATTTCTAGTACTGTCCTTTCTAATCTTTCATCCATTATCCTGGTCAACAATTTTGAAGCTTGTGATGTTACACATATAGTTTTACATGCGCGTGATATTCACATCGAAAACTGTTTTGCTTGTAGAGACCTCCAAATAGAATAGTACAGTCGTAGTCTATAATGAATTTGGTTCTACGTACACACAGAGCCCCGTTAAAGTTTTATATTACTGGTCACGTGAAGTCACCAAACACTCAAAAAGACTGAACAAATATTCTCCGAAAATTTTTTCCTGGTAGTGGGAAATTTCATCATGTCGGCCCCTCGTCTAGCAGACATGAGACTGAAAAAGAATGGAAAAAAATTGTTTCAAGTGCAAATTTCGTCGCTGAAATGCGAGTTTGAATTATGAATAAAAATACCGCGACGTTAAAACGAGTTCCGGCGGAGAAAAAGTTCGCAGCTGCCATTTCATTTTACGAGGTTTCTGCACTTGCAAATGAAACGGAACAGGAAAAATTAATTCTCACTGCAGCCAACTGAAATCTTACGCCGACGGGCAAACGTTCCCCCGCGATTTCAAGAACGGGGAAAGGTAGCAACATGTTATTGCGCAAAATTCTATTTGTACTGACATACGTGTATTTACTACTAGCTGATACCCGCGACTTCGTACGCGTCGATTAAGAATTTCTTTGCCAGAATTGAATATAGAAAGTTGTTGGTAACGAAGGATTGGTACCAAACAACACCGAGTCGAAATAACATGACCGGAAAGTCATCACTATATCATTCTACCATCGAACCTGTGTCTTGAAGAGAATCAATTTCCAACATATTTAAAAACAGAAAACAAACTAATGTGACGGGATTGGGGGGGGGGGGGGTGGGGTGTTAACTAAGGGCAGCTTTATTTCAGCTTAGACTTTTCTTCTTTCTTCAGCATGAGCATCCGATTCTTGGGTTCTAATAACTTTAGCTACTCGTGCTCTGCTAGAGCTACAGCTTAAGCCAGTTTACGCCCGCAAAGCATGTCAGAAAAGAAGACAAAATAAACTGGTGCTAGAAACATTTAAGCAGACACGAAGTAAAATGATAGAAAAAATCTACATCTATACTAAATAATACGTTTTTTCTCTAAACGAAATTTATTACCAAATTATACACTAACATAATGCGCAAGAAGCATAGATTGAGCAAGCGACTTAACATTACAGACTAACTCACACATCCGTCCCTGATAAGTTCTCAAAATTTCGTGAGTACAACTTTTAAACATGCCGAAAAAAAAATTGTCCTGTACCCTCCCTATAGAGTTTCTTGCCAAAATCCGTCAGTATCGGTATAAGCATTTAGTTGTCAAAACGTAACAAAAGACAGAGACTTACTTCCGAATTTATAGTATTATTACTTCATGTCACACACACACAAACTGCGAACAACCCCTGAGGGATCAATATAACGTAAAAAAGTGTACACCTACAGCATTGCAAGACTACCTACGATTTGCTTGGCATTGCACTCCTAACTTTGTGATATCTACAGTTTAACATTCAATCGGAATAACCGACGGCCCAGGCGTGACTCCTACAATGAATAACAATTTTTAAAAATCTTAGCTTCCACGGAATTTTGAACCGGAGACCACGACCCAAACGTCAGTAAACAAGCGCTTTAACCATTGAGGAACATAACCGCTACACGGAAGAACAGTACATAGACCTCCATATCCAACGCGTCTGTCTATCACCGTTCAGTAATTATTCGATATTATAAGACAACATGTATTATTTATACAGACAATTATTCAACCAAATGTAGACAGTAGTTTTCTCCTTGTTTCAAAGGATAAGTGTGCAAAGTTTCATCGAGGTCGGGTGAAAACTGGGGATCTGTATGAAGAATAAACATTCATCTCTCTCTATATATATAGATTGCATGTGTATTTATTTTCTCTTACTTTCCAACTTTAAATCTGAAGAAAATTTCTTCAGATTTAAAGTTGATTTGGGGAAACCATGCAAAACCCAAATCTGGATGCCCGGACGGGGATTCGAAGCGGCGTCCTCCCGAATGCGAGGCCAGAGCGTTAACCGGTCACCCACCACGCTCGGTAATGTTCTGTACCTCGACACGTGTTCTGCATATTCTTTGACTTTCAAATCGTTACGAAACATTGTATACGGCTTTGCAGTATTTACTTTTTCCTCGCGCATATGCAGATGGTTTAAATTCGCAGGACACAGTAGCCGCTGTTCTTATTTGCCCGCGCGTATCAGAACGCTTTGCGGAGAGAGTTGTAAATTTGTCGATATCTGCCGCGATCACGCCATTACCGACACGTTGCCGAGGCAACCGGCCGCCCGTCAGTCAGCCCGTGATTGGCTAACACGATCCGCGGCATGCTGGGTAATTGATGCGTCTCCATCGGCAACGATACAACAGGCGACATGCGGGACGGATTGGGTTCGCACTAAACATTTCACGTCTTCATCCCACCCCACCAAATAACTCCATGCGGGAGGCAGGGTCGTTCTGTATACAAGCGGGGGATGAGTTTGACATCTCTCTCTATACACAAGAAATGGATCTACATTTATACACTGATTACCCAAAACATTATGACCATCTACTTACTAGCATATTGGTTCACATTTCGAACGCAGTACAGCAGAGATTCCGTGAAGCATGGATTTCCAGAGGTATCCGATACCAGATTTACTACGCACAGGTCTCTAAATTCCCGTAAATTACGGGTCAGTGGTTTGTGGGCGCGGCAGCTGGGAACGAGCATCACGGAAACGGCGAGGCTGGTCGGCTATTCGCATGCTACTGTAGTGAGCATGTATAGAAAGTGTTTGAAGGACGGTGAAACGACGAGTGGGCGACAATGTGGTACACCCACGCCACATCACAGAACGTAGAGGTCGGAGGCTTGCCCGCTCTGTGATCTATGGCAGAATCTTGATTCTTGTGCTCTGAAACACTTGTGGAAGCACCAGAATTGTACTCTTCCGTCAGATCTGCCATAGATCACCCCATATCCTGCTTTACAGAGCGGGCAAGCCTCCGACCTCTACGTTCTGAGATGTGGCTTGGGTGTCCACCACAATGTCGCCTACTCGTGGTTTACCGTCCTCCAAACACTTTCCATAGATGCTCACTACAGTAGCACGCGAACAGCCGACCAGCCTCGCTTTTTCGAGATGCTCGTTCCCAGGTGACGCGCCCACAAACCGCTGGCCCGTAATTTAAGGGAATTGCGTGACCTGTCCGTAGAAATCTGGTGTCAGATACCTCTGGAATCCTACCGAGGACTTGTAGAATCCACAATACGCCGAATCACTGCTGTATTGCGTTCGAAAGGAGGTGCAATATGGTAGTAAGTAGGTGGTCATAATGTTTTGGCTGATCATTGTACATTTGTATATTCTTAATAGAAATCCACAGTTTTAATCCAATCTCGATTAAACCTTGCACACTTCATATTTTAAAACAAGGGGGAAAATACTGTCTACATTTGGTTTAAAAAAATCAACCCCATCTTCCCCATCACCCCCCCCCCCCCTTTTTCAAGGAAAACTTAAATGTATAACGTTCCAACGTTTTAATTTAATTTATTTTTTTTGTCTCGAAAACGTTGCAGAAGTCGGCCGAAGAAGAAGGTGATATCATGAAAGCTCTTAAAATATCGTGTATAGTGACTTTAGACTGGTTCCTATCGAACAATTAGTGGCCGAGAAATTCGAAATTTAAAGATGGTTTTGAAGTTATTGTGGCATCACAGAAACATGCAGTTTTTATCCAGTCTTCATGAAGTTTTGCACACATATACTTTAATACAAACAGAGAAATAGTCTACATCTGGTTTACAAAAACCCACAACTTTATCCCCATAACCTCTTAACGAAATTTACACGTGGTAAGGTTCATATTTTTTTGCAAATATCTCGGAAACATTAAGAAACCGTCCAAAGTGGATAGCGATATTCTGAAAGCCTATAAATTGTTCTGTTCAATGACGTTGGTCTGGTTGCGATCTGACAGTTAGCGATAGAGAAATTCTAACTTGAAAATTAAAAATTGTTTTTAACTTGTGGTGTTACACAAACCCATAGCTTTTATCCGATCACGATTAAACTTTGTACGCGTCTACTTTAAAACGAATAGAAAATAATGTCTGCACTTTGTTTACAAAATCCCACCCCCTAATCCCAATCACATCCACATACACATGCAACGGTTCAGTTTTTGTTTGTTTGTAAATATTTGAAACCGCAGGGAAATCCGTCAAAGTGAATGGTGATAGATAGATACTTTGATCCCATGTGAGAATAATCTCGGGGATGTGGAACAGTACATACACTTATTTTTAATGTCAATATTACTATATAATTGATAATATTATTATGTATTGACAAGTTAGCTACTACCCATTAGTATAACCAATATTTCCTGTAATCTACAAATACAATCCCGAGTTAATTAATACTTATTATGTGGAACAGTGTATACACTTGTTACCAGCAGTTATTTTCTTACCAACCAGTTACCATGATCAGTTTCACTGTAATTTGCGACTACATATTATATTATGTTAGTTGCTATTTATGTGAAACAGTACACACATCTATTAACAATATCAATTATATTACCAACAACTCATAAGCTTTCAATTACTTAAAAACCTGTTAGTATGATAATTTTTCACTGCAGTTTTTGAGTGCATGCTATCCCATGATAGTTACTATATATGAGTGAAATTTTGTAAACAGTGCAACTACTTCATTTGTCAAAAGTTTGAACAGAAAGAAAAAAAAAACATATATCATTTTAGTAATTGTCGACAACTTTGTCACCTTCCCCTTCCATACACCATACATACTATTTTATCAGTCATTCTTAGTTACCAAATTCCAAGAAGAAAATTCTTTCAAAGAGTAAAATGGGTTCTGAAGCAGAGACTCTTTCAGTTTGGACTTAAAGTAGTTGAGTTTTTGTTGATAACATTTAATTTCTGTTGGTAATACATTGAATAAGGAAGCTCCAGTAAATGTTAACCCTTTCTGTAGAATTGACAGTGATTTGTAATCCTTGTGAATATTATATTTATTCCTAGTATTATGGCTATGTATGTCAGCATTAAGATTGAAGTGTACAGGATTTTCCACTATAAATGATAGTACGGAGTATACATACTGTGCTGGCATTGTTAGGACACCCAGGTTTTTAAATAGATTTCTGCACGACGTCTGTTAGCTTGCTCCACAAATAGTTCTTATAGCACGCTTTTGCAATTTAAATACCCTCTGTGCTTGTGACGAGTTTCCCAAGAATGAAATGCCATACGTGAGCAGGGAATGAAAGTATGCAAAATATTCTAACTTTCTGGTTTCTATATTAGCAATTCTAGATATTACCCTCAGTGAAAATGTTGCAGAATTCAGTTTTTGAAGAAGATGTTCCATGAAATTTCGTTTTAATGACGTTGGACTGATTCTAATCAGACAATTAGTGACCGTGAAATTGGAAAATGATTTTTTAAAAAAAGCTGGATTGTCAACATTTAAACCGACAGTTTTTATCCGAACTCGATGCCTGATGTCATCGAAACCCGTTGGTCCTTGAGTCGTGCCCTACCCTTGGCAGTCACCTCCCTCTGTTGCGACTGGAATACTCGTTTCTGCACTTATTTCCCCTGTTCTAGCCTTTATAACAAGGCATATTTTTTTCCTGCCTTCCTTTTCGGGCAGTAATATTGAATTAAACACTGATTGAAAGCTTCTGATTGTATTTAAATGTATTTTATATAGCACATAAATGAACATTCAGGCCATTTTCCTAGTTTTGGTCATTATTACGAAAATATTTACGGTCATATTTTGAGGAAAAATCTGGTATTTTTTAAAAATAATACCGGGAATACATTAGGAGTTATAAATGAGAAGAAATTACGATAATTATTCACAGTACTGTTCTCCTATTATACATTGGATAAAAAAAAACTAATTGCCACTAAATTGGTCGGAATTCAACAGTCAAAAATTAAAGTTATACACTTGTTACTCTCTAAACGTTAATGTTCCGCCCGCCTTTTAATCTCGACAATGCAGCAGCAGCATGCCTGTGTTGAGCCGCGTCAATCAATGTCTCACTGTCGCCAATACTTTTTAAAATAATCCTCATGCAGTGTTAAATCTGCAGTCGATCATTTAATAGCCGCACGGAAAACAAACTTTTCTGAACGTGCGGAAGTTACGGAGTTACATGAAGGAATTTATAAAGAATTATTTTAGTATAGACGAAAGATTTCTGTGTTGGAGAGGATTCTTTTGGTACAGAGGTAAAATTTCTTTTCTCTAAATTATGTGAAATTAAAGTGACTTCAACGAAGCGATTTAAAATTTAATTTCCCAATGGTGGAATGAGTACACGGAAGATAATTATGTTGCCTACATGAAAGCAACACTACTAGATAAAATAAATGATTTATAATTGAGCGTGTTTTGGAGTCTTGTATATTTAAATGTTTAGTCATATTTTGTTATTTTTAGGTCATACTTACCCGTTTTTTAGGGCATATTTATGTTTTTTTTTGCTCATAAAGATCCAAACCCTAGTGATCAGATATACTGTAGATGTATAGTTCCCTCGAAACCCCACGTCTATCGTGGGCCATGCTATGGAGCCTCCTGTTTCTGAGGCAGACGCTTTGTTTTTCGCGAGTGCGTCTTAGCACACGGCCATCTTTCCCCGTTGGCAAGTTTGTGCAGCCTTTACGACCAGGACAAAGTTGCCTGCTGCAGATACTGCCAAACTTCTGCAACAACAAATCCTCTGCAGGCGTACCAACACCTCGGGGCTTGTTCCGCATGCGTCTACCTTCCTCATTGTTACCTCTTCAGAACAACAAAGTTGGTACATTTTGCACATTTTTCACACTCGTCCATCTCCGCCAAGGCAAATCCTTCACGAGCGCGGAACGTATTTGAAGTTACAACACGTACCAAGAATTACTTTCCGGAAAAACTCACAGGCATCTGTGTATAAGTACCTTTTTTTATATATACAGGGTGTTACAAAAAGGTACGGCCAAATTTTCAGGAAACATTCCTCACACACAAACAAAGAAAATATGTTATGTGGACATGTGTCCGGAAACGCTTACTTTCCATGTTAGAGCTCATTTTAGTTTCGTCAGTATGTTAGTACGCTCTCCTGACCTCAACCCTCTTGACTTCCATTTATGGGGGCATTTGAAAGCCCTTGTCTACGCAACCCCGGTACCAAATGTGGAGACTCTTCGTGCTCGTATTGTGGACGGCTGTGATACAATACGCCATTCTCCAGGGCTGCATCAGCGCATCAGGGATTCCATGCGACGGAGGGTGGATGCATGTATCCTCGCTAACGGAGGACATTTTGAACATTTCCTGTAACAAAGTGTTTGAAGTCACGCTGGTACGTTCTGTTGCTGTGTGTTTCCATTCCATGTTTAATGTGATTTGAAGAGAAGTAATAAAATGAGCTCTAACATGGAAAGTAAGCGTTTCCGGACACATGTCCTCATAACATATTTTCTTTGTTTGTGTGTGAGGAATGTTTCCTGAAAGTTTGGACGTACCTTTTTGTAACACCCTGTATATATAGCTAGATCGTCTCTCTTCTTCATTCTTCAACACCGTCTGCCTGCTGCCTTTGATGAATTTTTCTCGTCGTCGGTATGGTCAGATTTTGGGGCATTTCATTCTTACTGGCAGGTCGTACTAATTACTAATGGGGGAAGTGAAGTTAAGCCATAACTATATTCACTGCATGTTAAGTTCATTTTCGGTTTGTGAAATGCAGGGGTGGATCAAAAAAAGGGGGGGAGGGGACCGAGCGTGGTGGGTGAACGGTTAACGTTCTGGCCTCGCATTCGGGAGGACGCCGGTTCGAATCCCCGTCCGGGCATACAGATTTGGGTTTTACATGGTTTCCCCAAATCACTCCAGGCGAATGCCGGGATGCTTCCGTCAAAATGTCACGGCCGAATTCCTTCCCATTCCTTGTCCCCAGTCCCATCACGCCTCTAATGACCTGGACGTCGACGAGGCGTAAAGCCATAAGTAAAAAAAAAGTGATGTTGTACGATGAAACAAAAAACAGACTCATCTGTAGCAGTCGTTTGTTTGTCAGCTTAAGTAGGGTGTATCTTTCCCATGTATTTCTTGCGAACTTCACTGTACCTTTTCCCAACAACTAATTGTGATACATATCTGCAACAAAATAGGATGAATCTATGATGATTTTACAATACTTCAACACAGGGATTTCCCAAAGTTCCGATTGGTTTGGCAGAATTAATTTTTAAAAAAAATATTCCAATTTTTTGCACTTTTGGAGGTGCTGTCAAGTCAATAATTTACAAACTATAAGTTATAATACAATATCCCTGCGTTAAAATACTCACAGAAACCTACTTTCAAGGCTGTAAAAGTTTCAGGAAGCTCATGCAGGTAGTTTCCAAGAAAAGGTACGCTAAAGCTATCAAAAAGTAAACTTACGGGAAAATGCTGTCAAAGTTTCAGTGCATTCCAGAACCATAACTAGGGTGATCTGGATCGTCCTGGTAGCTTTCTTCCAGGTTTCTCTTTAGTCTTCATCTCTTCTCTCGTGCCTTTTCTTCCATTTCCCGCAATGCTTCTTCTGATGCCCTAACCCTTTCCTGGTCAAGCCTGTATATAGCTCGTATGGTGTGATGCTCTACGCTACGCTAATACTCAGTTTCTTCAATGCCTCACACCTTGACAAGTTGCCATTGTTAAAAATCATTACAGCATCATAAACACCTAAATGAAGAGCATTAATTGATATAAAAACAATATTTGGGATTCTTGACCAAATAACACTGTTGATGTATTCATTTGTAATTTGGGTACGACCATGTAAACACTTCTTCAGTAGCTGTACATCAGATAGATCCCTGAATATAGGCATAAGTTTCTCAATGACAGCATATGGTAAACCATCCTTGTACACAAATGTTTGGCCTGTTGCTTGTGCTTTGTTATACTTGCCCCATGTATCCTTTGGGGCATAGTCCGTAGTTGGGTGCAGAATCAGTTGAAACAACATGAAATAAGACAGCCCAAACAGATCGTTTTATTCCTTTGAAACTGTTTTTGCTATGTCTAATGGCCATTCCATAATACTTTTGGAATTTTAAATTATGCCTTCTGAAAGTCTATTCTTCCCCAGCAACCCTTTACCGTCATCCATATTTTTACCTCTCCATCTTGATACCAAGCGTCGCAAACGAGTACCCATTCTTTTTTTGCACATGTGCAATACATGCAACCTTATTTATTACCACAATTGGTCCATAAGGTTTCAGATCTTGAATTTCCTTGAATGCCTTTGAATCCCCACACCCCAGGTAATTTATATTCTGTACACCATCAGCTGCTGACCTCTCAAAAATCCTTTACACCCCTTCCAGTTTGACGCTGCGAAAACTGCCATGCCAACAAATCCTTTTTTAAAGCACTTGTAGGTTATAAATATGCATGTATTATACACCAAATTAAAGAAGACATTCCAAAGATCAATAATCAGCCAAAAAACGAAAATGACAAAATTCATCATTTTCCATCGTACCGGAGCCCCTTAAATAGGTACGTATAATACTTACTATGTCTTAAGAAATAATTAAAATTGAGGAAGTGTTTCCCGACAGAATTAGAAACATCAGTAAAGATCCTTACTTTACAAAACACACTCTATTTCTCTGCGACATGTGTTGTTGCTATCTAGCGGTAATGCGAGCACTTCTGTTTGACGTCAGCGAAGCCTACCAGCTTGGCATTGAAGTGTTTCCCTTTGTTGCAGCAATATTTTATTTGTTAACTGAAATACCTTGCAATAATTCGATCATGGCCCATGCCAAAATTTCAATATGTGGTGCTGCTTTCTACAGATAATGCGAGCACTTATTATCGACTACAACGAAGCCTAGCTGTTAGAATCTGAATTATCGCATACCCATGATGTAGGTAATTCATAATTTTGCCATTTATCGGTCGAATTTCATAAAATTTCTAAATTAAAGATGTTAACAAAGAGGAGAATTTAATATTTAAAATGATGCCTCATTTTTTGATTTTGGTTATGTATGAAGGGAGAAAGATATCTCGTCACAAAACACACCTATTAGATATAATATTTATATAATTTCAGCAATCCAACAAAATAATATTTTTTTTATACATATGGTAAAGATATGAATCAAGACCGTGTGAATGTTAGCCCAGACAAAAATCATAAAACAAACAAAATTCTAGTATACATTTCTTTGAGTTTCACAAAATAAAATTAACCCCTATGTTGAAGTATACCCATTTATCATTGCGATGAGAGAGTAATATTATTACTGATTTTGTTAATAATGTTTAATACCTTGCCTTGAAATACGACTGCTAAGTAAATTAATGTACCCCACATTGGGTTCAATTTAAGTACAACCAATTATTGTGTAGAGATAAATTAATAATAACGAACGGTCCCTTTGCGAGCACTCACACTAAGTGTTCAGTAACAACATTAACAGGACAGCTGTAAGCTGTTCGCGACACAAACTTTGCTTCGCCGATTTGCCTCCAGGGGCGCTGCTTTAATTAACTCGCGGCGGCAAGTTGTGTCTAAACGGGTGGCATCATAAAAAACTTAAGTAATTAGCAGCCACTCTGTGCCTGACAGAGATCATGAAGACGACTCAGCTAGTATCTTACCAGCCCTCTACCTTCACTCTACCGTACTAATTTACTGTAACTTTAACTAAACACATAGACTAACAAATGTTCTTTGCTACAACATTTATTCCTATACACGTTTCGGCTTCATGGTGATCGGCTCGTCAGTGGAAACTTTGAAGCAATGGTTACACGCTGGCGAACATATTGTTCTGTGCTGCACCATATATATTGGCCACAACATTTTTACAGATGATGGTTGTAGTGTGTCAGTTATCGTCAGGGCTGAGTGCATCACATCGTCTTTTGTGACTGAATAGTCCGATGGCGGACTTGCCACATCTATCGCACGCGAAACAGGGGTCCGGTGGATGAACTTCCCTGTTTCGAAGCTTTTTCAGCTTTATTTTATCCAACCATGCTCTGTCATGTTTGGACATGCTGGCGGCGATTTGATGGCGCCATAAGTGTCTCGTGCTGGCGCAAGCCTCCCAGTAACAAGTGCGCATGCCGAAGCTCTCCACATCACCTTTGCGAGGCTTAGCAGCTTGGTTCTGAATTGTTGCTACCCGTCACCTTGGTTGTTCATAATTTTGCCAATTAAGGGTTGAATTTCGAAAAATTCGTTTCTTAATTAATGATGTTACCGAAACGGAGAAATTAATGTTTAAACTAATAAGTCATTTATCGATTTTGGTTACTATTACTGTTACTATTACTCTGCGATTCACTAAAAGTGTTTGGCAGAGGGTGCATTGCATCTATCCGAAAGGGTAATAGTTTGGAAGGGATATACGGGATATGGCAGGAGGCGCCCATGGGCTATTGTGAGGAACCATCCCAGCATTCGCGTGGAGTGATCTGGGAAAACCATGGAAAACCCAGATCAGGATGGCCGGAGAGCTTTATCGAAAGCTACTCCTGTCGGATTTTTAAGTTTACTCGCCCGGTAAATCCTTTCTATTCCCTCGTGGAAAAAATGAATACAGAAAAGAATCGGTTCTCGCCCTGATTTCTCTTATCTTATTTTCACGATCATTCCTAGATACGAATGTTGCTGGTAGCAATATTTCTTTGCTGTCATTCTGAAATATGTGTGTCGTGAATTTTTCAGTTAGCTTCCGTCCAGAGCAACGCCTTCGGTGTTCCAGGTCTTCCCAACCTAAATCCTTCAACATCGCACTTATGCTTTCCCTCCAACTATATATACCTGTCACGAATCGGGTGGCCCTTCTCTGGACCCTCTCTAATGCCTCCATTAACCTCTTTTGATGGGGACCCCATACAGAACAACAATATTCCAAGTGAGGACGCACTAGTGACTTATATGCAATCGATTTAACTTCCGGAGTGCATTGTTTTAAATTACGACCTAGAAATTGTAGCATACGATTTTCTTTGCCAATTACATTCTCGATACGTTCATTCCACGACAAATTATTACGAATTGTTACCCCTAGGTATTTAGCGGAATCTACAGTTCTAAGGACAGTACCATTAATTGTATATTCATAGCTAAATGGTGTCACCTTTTTACTTATACGCATGACTTGGCACTTTTTAGCGTTTATCTCCAACTGCCAGTCTGTACACCACGCAATTACTTTCATAATATCGTCTTGTAACAAAGCGCTGTCTTCCTGAGGTTTGTATGAAGGGAAAGATTTGGGACGAAAAAACACCTTTTACTAATGATATATATAATGAACGCCGGAAGAGGTCTGAACTGTGTAAGAACAACGGCTGGATTTTGAATCACGATAACACGTTGAGTCACTCGTCTTTGCGCGTTCGAATTTTTTTTCGCAATAATGGAACAGTCATCCTTTCCCAACGCTTTTGCTTACCAGATTTGGCCTCGGCTGACTTTTCCCTGTTTCCCAAAACTCAAAACTTTCTTAAAGGACGTCATTTCGTAGGTGTAGCAGTAATTCAAGAACAATCGCAGACACAACTTCGTTCCATCATAAGAAAGGAATTCTACGGAGCAGTTCTGGATCTAACGGGGGTCAAAACGGGACGCTTGCCCCGGGCGGTAAATTCAGGGGGGCGGAAAATTTTGGTTTGAAGAGGCGGCACTCTCAAGTTTTTACTCCGGTATCCTGCCACGGAGGATACAAACAGCACAAGAAACGCCTGGACGTTGCGTCGCAAGCAAAGGGGAGTACTGTGAAGGGGAAAACAGTCTGTAATGTTGCACGTACAGTAATAATCATTATGTGACAATAGTTGGGCCTTTTTCACACGCTTTTATTAGCTTGTCCTGTATGTATATATAAATACTAGCTGATACCCGCGACTTCATGCGCGTGGATTAAGAATTTATTTGCCAGAATTGATTATAAAAAGTTGTTGGTAGTGAAGGATTGATCCCAAACAACACCGAAAACGGCATAATATGACCGGAAACCCATCAATATATCATTCTACCCTCGAACCTGTCTCTTTAAGAGAATCAATTTCCAACATATTTAAAAACAGAAACACAAACGAATGTGAGGGGATGTGGGGGGAGGGGTGTTAACTAAAGGCAGCTTTATTTCAGATTGGACTTTTATTCTTTCTTTAGCATGAACATCCGATTCTTGGGTTCTAATAACTTTAGCTGCTCGTGCTCTGCTAGAGCTACAACTTAGGCAAGTTTACGTCCGCAAGGCATGTGAAAAAAGAAGGCAAAATAAATTGTTGCCAGAAACATTTAAGCAGACACAATGTAATAGGACAGAGAAAATCGACATCTATACTAAATAATAAGATTTTTCTCTAAACGAAATTTACTAACAAACTATACACTAACATAATGCGCGAGAAGCATAGCTTGAGCAAGCGACGTAACATTACAGACTAACACACACATCCGTCTCTCTGTCACTATTCGATAATCTCTCAAAATTTCGTGACTACAACTGTTAATCATACAAAAAAAAAAAAATTAAAAAAAAAAAAAAATAAAAAAAAAAAAAATAAAAAAATAAAAAAATTCCTGTCCCCTCCCTACAGATTTTCTCGTCAAATTCCGTAATTATCGGTATAGGCATTTAGTTGTCAGAACGTAACAAAAGACAGAGACTTACTTCTGCATTTACAGTATTATTACTGCAGGTCACACACACACTGACTACGAATCACCCCTGATGGATCAATATAACGTAAAAAAGTGTACACCTACAGCATTGCAAGACTACCTACGATTTGCCTCGCATTGCACCCCTAACTTAGTGATATCTACAGTTTAACATTCAATTCGAATAACCGACGGCCCAGGCGTGACTCTTACGATCAAAAACAGTTTTTAAAAATCTTAGTCTACACGGGGATTTGAACCCCGAGACCAAGACCCAAACATTAGTAAGCAAGCGCTTTAACCACTGAGCTGTCTGACCGCTACATGGAAGAACATTACAGAGAACTCCATATCCAACGCGTCTGTCTATCGCCGTTCAGTAATGTTTCGAAATTATAAGACAACATGTATTATTTGTATAAATAATGTTTCAACCAAATGTAGACAGTATTTTTCTCCTTGTTTCAAAGGATAAGTGTGCAAAGTTTCATCGAGATCGGATGAAAACTGTGGATTCGTATGAAGAACAAACAAACATACATACATTCATCTTTATATATATAGATAATGGAATCTATCAATCCAACATTCACGCACTTTCAGAGGTACGAATTATTTTAAATTTTTCACACGTAGTGAGAACTGATGAAAATAAAATAATTTCATAACTATGTAATAGTATTCTCATTATTTTAACAACAAAAAATGAAATTCCGACGTGGCAGAAGTTACCTCTGTGCTATGCAATCGGGCGGACACTACTGTTGCGCTGGTTACTTACTCACAGGCGTCCGCCTCGGCACGTTCTTCAGAAGCAGCTCTTCGCTGAATGAAAACATGTAATCCAAATACCTTCTTATGGTAAACAAATTGGATTCTGATCAAATAGTCCCTTTGCTGCCGGATAGTTTTAGGTAACTATCAGATGTGTAAAGTCACTAGATGGGCTCTAAATAGAAGAACATGATTGCTCCAGGTTAAAGGGAGAGTTCCATATATTGTTGATGCTTGAGAGGAAACGGCAAGGTTAAGCCAACACGAATGAAATAATTTTAAAAATTGTTGCATTATATGAAATGCTAAGACTCGAGTGTCATCATTTACCCATAACTTCAATTTTGTTTTGAAAGTATCAAAAAACAAAAACAAAACAAAACAAAAAGTTAAAAAAACCTAAGAAAAACACGCTTTTATGGCAATGTGAACTAAGAAGTTAAAAATACTTTTTTATATTTAACGATTTTATTCAAGACCGATAGTACATGTCTAAGAATTCAGTATAACCTAATTTTTGAATAAGTTTAAAATAAGAGTTTACTAACTAAAAAAAAATTAACTTTAATGTAAAAAAGTACAGAGTGCTTTCTAGTTACTTTTCGTATTACGACTCCACCCTTAAGAATAGCTAGCGATAAAAAATACAGGGTGTTACAAAAAGGTACGGCCAAACTTTCAGGAAACATTCCTCACACACAAACAAAGAAAATATGTTATGTGGACATGTGTCCGGAAACGCTTACTTTCCATGTTAGAGCTCATTTTATTACTTCTCTTCAAATTTCATTAAACATGGAATGGAAACTCACAGCAACAGAACGTACCAGCGTGACTTCAAACACTTCGATACAGGAAATGTTCAAAATGTTCTCCGTTAGCGAGGATACATGCATCCACCCTCCGTCGCATGGAATCCCTGATGCGCTGATGCAGCCCTGGAGAATGGCGTATTGTATCACAGCCGTCCACAATACGAGCACGAAGAGTCTCTACATTTGGTACCGGGGTTGCGTAGACAAGGGCTTTCAAATGCCCCCATAAATGTAAGTCAAGAGGGTTGAGGTCAGGAGAGCGTGGGGGCCATGGAATTGGCCCGCCTCTACCAATCCATCGGCCACTGAATCTGTTGTTGAGAAGCGTACGAACACGTCGACTGAAATGTGCAGGAGCTCCATCGTGCATGAACCACATGTTGTGTCGTACTTGTAAAGGCACATCTTCTAGCAGCACAGGTAGAGTATCCCGTATGAAATCATGATAACGTGCTCCATTGAGCGTAGGTGGAAGAACATGGGGCCCAATCAAGACATCACCAACAATTCAACATTACCTTCCTGCAATTGGGCCAACTGGCGGTGAATCGAGGAAGTACAGTACATACTAACGAAACTAAAATGAGCTCTAACATGGAAAGTAAGCGTTTCCGGACACATGTCCACATAACATATTTTCTTTGTTTGTGTGTGAGGAATGTTTCCTGAAAGATTGGCCGTACCTTTTTGTAACACCCTGTATAAGACAACTGATATCTACCACCCCACACTTTTTTACATTAAAGACAATTTTTGGAACTTTATTCTTCAAGAATTAAATTATATACTGAATTGCGGGTCAGTTGAACAAAATCTTAATTTTTTCAAAATTATGTTTAACTTTTAGTTGACATTGCTACAAAAGCATGTTTCTTTATTTTTTAAGTTTAATCTAAATAGATCTTGTATAATAACCGTATCCTCAGCAAAGTGATCAGACAATATCAATTCTAGGTACTTGAGAGGAAGTTATTGACATAAATATGAAGTAACATGGGCACCAATATTGAGCCCTAGGGCGTTCCAGTGAAATGAGCGTGAAGAATTAGCATTCCGGAGGTCTTGGGTTCGAATTCCCGTACAGGCATCCAGATTTGGTTTTCCGTGGTTTCCCAAAATCACTCCAGGCAAATGTCGGGACGGTTCCTTCAATAGGCCATGGCCGAATTCTTACTTTTTCCTTGACCCCAGTACTTTCCCGTATATAATGACCTCGACGTCGACGAGGCGTAAAGCCGTGTGCAAAAATGAAAGCTATCTGACGCATCGATTCAACCTCCAGGCTCTAAAAGAAAGTCATTGACATAAATATCGAGTAATATTGGGGACAGTATTGATCCCTGGGGTATTCCAGCGAAATGAGCGTGGTGGGTGAGTGGTAACGCTCTGACCTTGCATCCTGGAGGATGCTGGTTTGAATCTCCGTTCGGCCATCCAGATTTGGGATTTGGTTTCCCCAAATCACTCCAGGCGAAAGCCTGGATGGTTTCTTCAAAAGGTCATGACCAAATTACTACGCATTCCCATATCTAATGACCTCGACGTCAACGAGGCGTAAATCCATGAACAAAAAGAAAACTATCTGAACCATTGATTTCAATTCTATGCATTGACAGGAAGTCATTGACATAAATATCGACTAATATGGGGGACAGCACTGAACCGTGGGAATTCAGGCGAAATGAGTGTGGTGAGAGATTGGTAACGCTGTGACCTCGCATTCTGGAGGACACAGGCTCGAATCCCAGTCCTGCCACTAGATTTCGATTTTCTCATGCGAATGCCGGGATGGTTCTTTCAAAAAGCCAAGGCCAAATTTTTTTCCCGTTCTTTGCCGCTAGTATTTTTCCGTATCTAATGACCTCAATGTCGGCGAGATGTAAAGCCATAAAAAATATTCCAGCCGCCATTTGAATGCGTATTACGAGTGGTTTGCAGTATACTCTTGCAGCAGTACTACAGAGTTCTGGCTCCTGTTTGCTGGTCTGACCTGGGCTACCCGAGGTATTTCGGTCCTCCTCGGATTGTTTCGTCGACAGACGGTGCGCAGGAGGAGCTAACAACTCAAGAATCCAGCCGACCCCCTGCCGAGGAATTTGCTGCCTCTCAAAGAAAATATTTAGGCCGCGGGAGGCACAAATTGTGCGAATTTTGCTGCGAGTGGCTCACTCGTCGATTGAGCGAAGTTCTTACCAGCTACCATCCGAACCTGGCGAAATACGAAATCCGAACTGTATTAGCACTTCTTAGTAAACTTTTAGAACGAGAAACTTTCGCACAAATTTAGAACAAACAAATTAAGAAAACTTGTTACAACAAATTACTTAACTTGCAAAATATTTGTCTCTGAAATGTGATAGAAAAAATTTTCATAAAATTTTCAGAAACAAAACTATCGAATTGTAAATGAAAACACCGTCTGTTAGCAACTGGTTTTATTGATATAGGCTCAGACACGTTTCGCCCTTGTGGAATGGGGCATCGTCAGTGAGACTTATGGTTGAGACAGTTACATGGTGGTCAAGCAGATTCTTGCTGTTCGTCAAACACAAAGTGTAAATTTCAATAGATTTTGAAAAATTGGTATAGTTACCTCCAAATCAAAGTTAACAATAATTATTCTTATAGTAATGTGGAACCACAACTACAGTTCTGGTCACAAAAAAGTGCAAATGGAGCTATTCCTGATATGATGAATTACTTGCTTACATTCTGGAGTATGATCGAGACACGGACTTCGTCGGATAGAATAAGATCCCCTTTACCTGAAACAACAGAAAAAAATTCATTAGGAATAGTTAAAAGTTCGGAACTACTACGTATATATTAAGAATATTAACAGCAACATATAGAGGTAGGTGCCCAAATCCGGTTCCCCATTTCGTTTTTTATTTCTAAAAAATATAAATTGGTAAAAAATCTATTTTTAAAGCATGAAATAATTACTTCAGAATGTTACACATCATTTAAATTCTGATTTAAAAAAAAATATTATTCAAAATCATTACCAAAATTTTAAAAAACCTACAGTTTGGCGACATGAAAAATAGTTGCCTAAACCGGACCCCTCATAAAAATTAACGAAATAGCACTGAAAAAAATTAGAAAATGGTACTGAATAATAGAAAAACTTATTTTAAAGTGAAATATAACAATTACAGTTTTTTTTTTTTTTTTTTTTTTTTTTTTTTTTTTTTTTTTTTTTTTTTTAAACATACAAATGTAGCACATATGTAGGGTATAAAAGATACACAATATACTTACAAGAATTAAATCGTTTAGTGACAAAAATCGCAGTGTACACATTCTTTTCAGTCCCACCACAATCCACAAGGGCCCACACTAAACACATAACGCACATCATCGAAATTTCCCATACTGCAACGTCAAAATATTTCCTGTCGCAAAACACGCACCAACCGTCATCATTTTTGAAAGGGGCACTGCAGGTAGAATCTTTAATTCCGATGTTCCAGAAATCACGCTCTTCTCATCCTCAGTGCTTGATTCTTTCACATTTTTCTCAAAATTGAGGCTCCTTTTCACAAGCTCTTTCTAGAGTATAGTTGACCCAAGCTCCTTGCCTCGACTGCTTTTGCATCCTCCAACACGATTACATCCTTGCTGTTGAGCTTCTTTGACTTCTTTAGTTCTTTGATCTTCAATCAATAGGGCGTTATAAAGCGTAGACAAATGAACGAACATTACAATCCGTATTTGACTTTAAGCATAGAAAATAAGGGGTCCGGTTTGTGCAACTATAACCTGTATTTTGTTAACACAATAGATTTTTAAGCAAACTTCTCATCAAAACAGTTGAGCAATAAACATTAATATAAAACCTGATCATTTAAGGACATAAGGCCTGAAGGCTTAAGTTCCCCTATGCAGGAGAAATTTTTTAAAAATATAGCAGAATATAAAAAAGTTTGCCTACTGCCAAAGCACGTAATGGCAATTTAATGAACAACCAATGAAGTGGGCGACGCGGGCATTCTGCTACAGTGTGTTAGAATCCTGAACTTCTATTTAAAAAGGTACGCGCTCACTAGGGCGGGCCGCATCGCGTCGCGTCGCATCCCAGAAATGCGTCTGCAATCGCTTACATTGATTCTAATGGGGTAACGCACACCACAGGCGGGTCGAGTCGGGGCGGGGCGGGCCGCGTCGCGTCGCACTACCGGATCGCTTGGCCAGGCGTATTTTTCCGCCTGTGCGCCTCGATGCGCTCAGTCGCGACCAGGTTTGCGATAGGAGCTACAACAGCACTGACTGACTTTTGTAACGTATGTTCTTATTTCTATGAATTAATTGCATTACTTCAACAAAATTGGCTGCAAATTTGCACGCAGGATGCTGGATGATTTCTGAAAAAAAATATAAGTAATTACAATCTGAAAATTTAATTACTTTATGAAATTTAATAAATATTAAAAAGTTATAAAATATCTAGCTCATGCTCACTTATTCTTTGCTTGTATGTTATAATTTAAACTATTCAAACGTAATGAATAAAGAGCACTGCATCAAATTAGTAATGACTTTCAAAGAGTTTTATGATTTACAAGACGCATAATGAGATAACAAAAAAAAAAAAAAAAAAAAACAAAAAAAAATTGGGAGGAAATAGGAAACTAGTTAAAACAACCAGATATAATGTCATTTTTAGTATTTTATTTTTTGTTTATTTTACCTGTGTATTATAATTTTCTGTCACTTTCTCTCAATGCCGCTTCTAAAGCTTCGAGTTACCAATTAACCTAATTGTTTAAAAATATTTTGTGAAATTATTCCAAATCTTAATGATTTCTGATGTAACCTAGAATCCTGTGTAAGTAAAGTATCGAAATTTCTTTGTTGTCATTTTCGTTCTTACCTTCTGCAACCCAATTCAAATATCGTTAATCAAAAGGTAATGAATGCAGCACATGGCTAGTATTACTTTATTTATCTTATTAGGTAACACCAACATTCTTCTTTCACAGATTTGAAACCGTCTACCTATAACACCAAAGCAGTTATCGATCATTTTCCATAGTTTATTGAGCCTGTAATTGAAAGTTCGTTTCTCTTCATTTCATTTTATCTGATATTCTGGAATAGGCCCCATCTCGAAAGGGGAAAGCTTCATTTACTACTATTACATACTGCATTTTATCTCACTTGTCAACGCGAAAATTCAGTTTTCCTGCAGCCATTGCCTCACCTAAATTGTTGTGGCTAAATGTTTTGCCATCTTATTTTTTTTCCTAATCCTCCGGCGACCAAAATACAACTATAACTGCAAGGGCTATTACAACCATGAAAAACATCCATTTTTTTGCATTAAAAATAAAGGGAACCGCAATTCTGTAGAACTGTTGTAACATGTTTGCCATCTAATATGCCTAAGAAATGCGGAAAATTCCTTTTTAAATTAAATCCATTGCCTTTTCTACTTAATTTTCTTCAACGAATATATAAAAATAAGAGCCCTTTGTCTGATGTGTCCATTTGCAGTGCAGAAGCGGCTGAATAATAGTCGAGAACCGAAGGCGGTGACAAAAGAAATGCGACTCGCTGCGTCCAGAAGTGCGTTGCAGCATTTTCGCTCAATGCGATGCGACCCGATGCGATGCGATGCGGCCCGCCCTAGTGAGCGCGGACCTTTACACTTGATCCTGTTGAGTTCAGGTGAATGCAGAGGTAGGAGACCAGGAGTACACTGCAGGGGGAGGATTTTGGTATAGGGCTCTTTCCTCTTCTGTACTCCAAGTTTTTTAACTGGGTGTGTAGTTTTTGACGAAATGCCTATGCTATGTAAGACTGTGTGGTGATCCAAACAAAATTGAGCTGCCTTTTACGCTGATAAGAGAGGCTCTGTTGCAGGTTATCATAACGTAGATGTGGTGAAGTGGTTGGCGGACAATTTGGAGCAGTATCGAGAGCCTGATTAGAGCCAGAGAGGTAAACAAACCCTCAGACACACACTCCATTCTGAACAGCTCAGAGCGAGTCACTTAAAATGTCTACACGACTTGCGAGTGTGAATTTAAATCGCTGTTCAGAGACATGTTTCGTGTGCAGTCACAAACTTTCAGTAGCCAATAAGCCTTGAAGAAAGGCTGATTATTGCATGAGGATAAGCTACATCTTTTATACCATGTGCGTGCATTTCAATTTTTAAATTTGCAACCTGACCAACATAACAATTAATTTCCGTGCCTCCTTTATAATTTGTTGTTTCAGATCAGTGTTAGAGTAGTTCGCAGATGCGTCAGTAAATGAACACTTTTCCACGCGTGAGTTGTGTTGTAAATATAAGTTATGCGCTAAATAAATTCATAAAGCGAATAGCTGTTGTCGAAAACTTCAATTTTTGGCCTCCATAAATAGCAGAATTGGTTGCCATGGAACTATAAGTGGTGAATATAGATTACGTTTTCCAAATTAAAACATGTATTTCTTGCAAATCCATAGGATTTTCTCATACAACATATTTTTTTCTATTTCTTCTTCAGGTATTTTGCTACAGGAGCATTGTTCCGCCAGCTCTCATTTTCATTTAGAGTTGGTGAAACAACAGTTGTAAATATAGTGAGTGAAATTTGAAGGGCACTGTGGACACATTTTCAGCCATTACATATGCCACAACCAACGAAGGAATATTTGTTGCAACCTAACCCAACCTAACCTCGTAGTAGCAGACGCTTCCAGCCAATGCCTGCTACAGCGAAAAGGTACAAACAGGTTTGAAATTCAAACGTCGCTTGTTGCAGCGTTAGGCAGGCAGCGCTAAAAAATGAAGCTCATGCAGGACAGAACCGTAGCTATACCATGGAGGAAAGAAATATATGGAGAGGAAATACCGCTTATTCTGTGACGCCGCCACTAAACTCTCGGCTGATACTGCGCATGCGCGGCGGCGGCGGCCATATTACGTATCCATACAATAGCTATTTGGAGACAGTATCTCCCGAAAACTAAGCAAGATATCGAAAATGTTTATTATTTATTTTAGATTTTTTCGTCGTGTTACATACGAATCCATCATCAAATTTGACTTTTTGCGAAATTTTTCTTCTGCATTTCAACGCACTTTTAAGACAGTATATCTCGAGAACTAGGCAAGATATCGAAAATTTTTATTATTAATTTTTATTTGCCTCGTCTTTTTAAATAAGAATCCATCATAAAATTTGACTTTTTGCAAAAATTTTCTTCTGCATTTCAACTCACTTTTGAGACAGTATATCTCTGGAACTAGGCAAGATATCGAAAATTTTTATTCTTTATTTTTATTTTATTTATCTCGTCTTTTTAAATAAGAAGCCATCATCTAATTTGGCTTTGACCAAATTTTACTTCTGAAATTCAACCAAAAACATCACACATTTGAGACAGAATATCTCGAAAACTAAGCAGGATATCAAAAAAAATTATTTTTCATTTTTTATTAGTCTCACCGAGATACATATTAATCCATCACCAGATTGCGGCGTCACGTTTATTCTAGAGTCCCCATGAGGTTTTGTACATATACCCCGTGTCTGTATGGATAGGTAATATGGCGGCCACGCCTCCCCACTCCTCTCCCCCCGGCGTCACTTCAATGCGTGGTGAAGGTCCCTTGCGTCGTCGCCATATACAGGGTGTTACAAATAGGTACGGCCAAACTTTCAGGAAACATTCCTCACACACAAACAAAGAAAATATGTTATGTGGACATGTGTCCGGAAACGCTTACTTTCCATGTTAGAGCTCATTTTATTACTTCTCTTCAAATCACATTAAACATGGAATGGAAACACACAGCAACAGAACGTACCAGCGTGACTTCAAACACTTTGTTACAGAAAATGTTCAAAATGTCCTCCGTTAGCGAGGATACATGCATCCACCCTCCGTCGCATGGAATCCCTGATGCGCTGATGCAGCCCTGGAGAATGGCGTATTGTATCACAGACGTCCACAATACGAGCACGAAGAGTCTCTACATTTGGTACCGGGGCTGCGTAGACAAGGGCTTTCAGATGCCCCCATAAATGGAAGTCAAGAGGGTTGAGGTCAGGAGAGCGTGGGGGCCATGGAATTGGTCCGCCTCTACCAATCCATCGGCCACTGAATCTGTTGTTGAGAAGCGAACGAACACGTCGACTGAAATGTGCAGGAGCTCCATCGTGCATGAACCACATGTTGTGTCGTACTTGTAAAGGCACATCTTCTAGCAGCACAGGTAGAGTATCCCGTATGAAATCATGATAACGTGCTCCATTGAGCGTAGGTGGAAGAACATGGGGCCCAATCAAGACATCACCAACAATTCCTGCCCACACGTTCACAGAAAATCTGTGTTGATGACGTGATTCCACAATTGCGTGCGGATTCTCGTCAGCCCAACTGGCGGTGAATCGAGGAAGTACAGTACATACTAATGAAACTAAAATGAGCTCTAACATGGAAAGTAAGCGTTTCCGGACACATGTCCACATAACATATTTTCTTTGTTTGTGTGTGAGGAATGTTTCCTGAAAGTTTGGCCGTACCTTTTTGTAACACCCTGTATTTCTTTCCTCTTATGAACTATACCAGCGTTTGTGTTTTGCCGCCTGAAACTGTCGCTCGCTTTTGTAGCGTACGTAGGACGCGGTTTGTTTCCTGCGGGCGAAGACAGGACGAGACCTTGACCATCGCGCGTCTGCATGGACTCACTCGCTTTCAGGAGCAAACATCGTAAAAATCGCTGACCAGAGTAAACACGAACACCTCATTCGGTCTCAGAACACGGATCAGCCCACGTGGGCGAGACCCAACAATGCGAAAACGCCGCATCATTAGCGTGAATTTTTGCTACGGGCTTTGTCCCAAAATTTATCTACCCTATACCGACGCACGTTACCCCCAGAGTGTACAAAGCATTAAATTATATTGTGATCTTCGCCAAAAGTATTCCTTGGGAAGCAATATGCAACCTCCTACGTGAGTTATAGTGTGTTCACTCAAGAGAGGCGGGTCAAGGACACTCTGCTATATCCCCACTCCGCTGCCGTTACCCCTATAAGCGAGGGGGAAGGAGATGCCGCGCATGCGCAAACGTCCTCAAACAGATGTTGCGCAATATTTTGATGCTAATGTGAAGTTTTCTGGATCAAAATCGAGCATTTTAACTACTTCTTATGAGTAGCGGATTAACCACGTAGCAGGAGTTAGCAAATGCTGCGGGCCTCGCGCCTTCTGGGGGGAATCAGTTAAAGGCACAGTTCCTTGTGGTGTTGGTGACGTTTCTTCTGGTCCATACCTTATCTTAACCTAACAACAACCACTAGCAACAAAATAAAACACCTATACTGCATTTCCACCGTGTAGATATAGTGGTTCTGGTGAATTTTTTTTTGGTCCAGGCCGGATCTCACCCTAACCTCCTATCTTTCGAGATTTATTCCCTGTAGATATAGTGGTTCTGGTGAATTTTTTTTCTGGTCCAGGCCGGATCTCACCCTAACCTCCTATCTTTTGAGATCTATTCCCTGTAGATATAGTGGTTCTGGTGAATTTTTTTTTTGGTCCAGGCCGGATCTCACCCTAACCTCCTATCTTTCGAGATTTATTCCCTGTAGATATAGTGGTTCTGGTGAATTTTTTTTTTTGGTCCAGGCCGGATCTCACCCTAACCTCCTATCTTTCGAGATTTATTCCCTGTAGATATAGTGGTTCTGGTGAATTTTTTTTTCTGGTCCAGGCCGGATCTCACCCTAACCTCCTATCTTTTGAGATCTATTCCCTGTAGATATAGTGGTTCTGGTGAATTTTTTTTTTGGTCCAGGCCGGATCTCACCCTAACCTCCTATCTTTCGAGATTTATTCCCTGTAGATATAGTGGTTCTGGTGAATTTTTTTTTTTTGGTCCAGGCCGGATCTCACCCTAACCTCCTATCTTTTGAGATCTATTCCCTGTAGATATAGTGGTTCTGGTGAATTTTTTTTTGGTCCAGGCCGGATCTCACCCTAACCTCCTATCTTTCGAGATTTATTCCCTGTAGATATAGTGGTTCTGGTGAATTTTTTTTTGGTCCAGGCCGGATCTCACCCTAACCTCCTATCTTTTGAGATCTATTCCCTGTAGATATAGTGGTTCTGGTGAATTTTTTTTTTGGTCCAGGCCGGATCTCACCCTAACCTCCTATCTTTTGAGATCTATTCCGAGAACCAAGCGCTATATCAATAAAATATATATTCCTCATTTTTGATTTGTCTTGTCGAGATACATACGAATTCATCATCTGTGCCACACAACCGCCTTTTAGCGAAGCTTCGAGCGAATATCGGATCAGCTTTGTGAATGGATAAAGGATTTTCTAACTGGTCGGTCGCAGTATGTTGTCGTTGAAGGAGAAAGTTCTTCTAATCTAGATGTTACATCGGGTGTACCTCAAGGAAGTGTAATAGGACTACTTCTTTTCTTAATTTTATAAACGATCTCGGAGACAAAGTGAAAAGCCTATTTAGATTGTTTGCTGATGATGCGGTTATTTATAGGGAAGTAAAAAATTTGGCCGATTGCTTAGAAATTCAGCGCGATCTGCATGTTATTTTGGCTTGGTGCGCTGAGTGGCAACTTACTCTAAATTGTAAAAAGTGCAAGACAATGAGCATAACTAACAAAAAGAATCCAATTGTTCAGAAATACGAGTTAAACAATACAGTTATTGATATGGTCGATTCTATGAAAATATATTTGGGAGTAACAGTACAAAGGAACATGAAATGGGACTTACACATTAATTCGTTAGTAGGTAGAGCAAATTCTAGGCTGCGGTTCATAGGTCGAATCTTGAAAAATTGTAATGAACAAACAAAGGAGATAGCGTACAAATCTCTTGTGCGTCCACATTTGGACTATTGTTGTGCCATTTGGGACCCGTTTCGTAAGGGGTTGATCGAAAGTATAGAGAAAGTACAGAGAAGAGCCGCTCGATTCGTTACCGCTTGCTACAGTCCTTATGAAAGCGTCACAGAACTGATTAGTAGATTAGGTTGGGAGTCTCTGGTAGATAGACGACACACGTTTCGTTTAAACTTATTGGTAAACATGCGTACTCCCACTTTCACTTTTGAGTGTAGCGAAATACTTCTTCCACCAATCTATTTGAGTCGGAAGGACAGGAAAGATAAAATTAGAGAAATAAGGTGCCGGACTGATTCTTATATGAATTCTTTTTTCCCTCGTACCATTAGGGATTGGAATGCACAGCAAAGAGATTAGCTTTGGTGCTGAGCACCCTCTTCCACCCACAATTTTGTGAATTGCAGAGTATATATATGTAGATGTAGATGTAGAAATTTGGCTATGATGAAATATTTCTTCTAGTTCAGGCCGTATTTCAACCTAACCGCGTCAATTTTGAGATACAATATCTCAAGAACTGAGGGAGATATCAAAAGATTTTATTCTTTGCTTTCAATCTGTCTCGTCTAGTTACGTAAGAATCCATCATCAAATTGCGGCGCCACGGTCATCGTTGAATCCCCGCTAGGACTGTTCCGTCACCGTTTAAATGCGGTCGAATGGAGACACACCAAGTGAATCAACGCGGAGATCAAATACAGCGGTCTGTTGATCGAGTTCATCCGCAACCCGAGCCACAATCGCAACAACTTGCTGATGTCAGCGCGCGTTCGGCTCCTTTGAAGTGTGGGCAAGAGGAAGTTGACGGTACACACTGCAGTCCTTTGTCCGAGGGTACACATTGTGTCTCTCATACACAAACAACACAGAGACAGGTCCCAGCAGTCCAAGCGGAGCGAAATCGTGACGCGTGCATACCGGCCAAATACAAGAATCGAATGACATCACGTCCTGCAGTAATCTTACATATAGGGGGTGTTTCAAAAATGACCGGTATATTTGAAAAATCAATAAAAACTAAACGGGCAGCGATAGAAATACACCGTTTGTTGCAATATGCTTGGGACAACAGTAATTTTTCAGGCAGACAAACTTTAGAAATTTGTTACAATTTTCAACAACAGATGGCACTGCGGTCTGGAAAAATCTTAAGTTCTAAGGAATAAACCATTTTTTCACAGCAAACTTGTAATCTGTGAACAGCACACGCTTACAGCAGAAAGACGACTTACAGAATGGCGAACTCACAGACTGCATTTACTTCTACATCTTTCAAATCGCCTGCAGCGCCATCTGTTGTTGAAAATTGTAACTAATTTCGAAAGTTTGTCTGCCTGAAAATTTACTGTTGTCCCAAGCATATTGCAACAAACAGTGTATTTCTATCGCTGCCCGTTTAGTTTTTATTGATTTATCAAATATACCGGTCATTTTTTAAACACCCGGTATCTTAGGCTCAAAGACAAAGCAGAATAGCACTAGCAAAAAGAGCCTTCATGAAAAAGAGAAAACTTTTAGTTTCAAATATTGATCTAGGGATTAGAAAGAACTTTTTAAAACTCTTTGTGTGGAGCACAGCACTTTATGGTAGCGAAACATGGACTTCAGGAACAGCAGACATAAAGAAATTGAAGCATTTGAAATGTGGTGCTACAGAAGAATGCTGAAAATTAAATGGACTGAAAAAGTAAGAAATGAACAAGTTTTGGAAATGATGGGTGAGAAGAAGAACCTTACAGAAAGAAGAGACAGGCTGGTAGGTCATATTTTGAGACATGCTGGGTTGGTTAATTTGTTAGTGGAGGGAACAGTCGAAGGTAAGAACTGTAGAGGAAGACAGAGATTAGAATATATGAAGCAGATAATTGAGGACGTGGGTTGTAAGGGATATGTAGAATGAAGAGGTTAGCACAGGATAGGAAGGGATGGAGGATTGCATCAAACCAGTCGAAAGACTGATGACAGCAAAAAAAAAAAAAAAAAAAACTTTCAAAGTCAACCAATGAGTCCAGACTGCATTTAATATATATGATTCTTATTACCTGTCGAGTTACAAAGCTATTTTGAGTCTGTTTTAAAATGTTCAAAATTTTTTCTGGAGTAAGGTAGTCTTTTTTTTGGAGTTTCTTAAACGAGTAGGCAACTCTTATTGTTTAAAACGCCAATACTAAACATTTTTTCAGGTGCAGACAGTAACCAGTATATTACGCGATGTAGTGCCACTAACTAGAGTGAACCAATTCATCGCCAATCATTTATTTTTTTGGGTCTTAGATATTTTTATGCATACAAATACCCCCAACCTACCTCGAAGGCGCGATACCGGTAGCATATGGTAACTCTTGCTACGTGGCTTATATTATCCGGTGCTGTCACTTAGAATCGACGCCGAGAAAATTTCAGACTGACCTCGCAACATGCATTAGCGTCGACAGTACGTGCAAACAAGGCAGTGTATACACGTACATATACACTCGCACAGAAGCTAGGGCGAGATGTTGCCGGAAGTGACGTCGGTGCGGTCTAACGAGCCGGGATGCACTTCCGGCGTGTCCCGGCCGCGGTGCATTGTGGGTCGCCTGATTGCGCGGCGAAAGAAGAGCTCGGAGAATCAGTAGGGGACGGAAAATTGTAGCACGGCAGAGGAAAATGTGACGGGAGACAAGCGGCTCGTTATACGAGTGTGTCCTAGATGTCTTACAAAGCTCTTTTCTATGAGACGAATTGACGATCCTAGTTCCTGAATCTGCAGTGATGCGGGTCGACTCAAAGAGAACAAGATTGTTCAGTTGACCCGCCCCATTGCTGAGGTGGTTAACGCGCAGTAACCATGTCTCACGGTAGAATCCATGATGGCAGACATCACTCGCCGTGACAGAAGAATTTCACTATAGAGACTTTTTAAGTAAAAACAGAAATCTGCTGAATACTGAGTGAGAACAGGTAGGGAAGATCTAGAACAGATCCAAAGGCGCCTGGTATCATGCAATTCAACATAAAATCCAGAAGCAGTCATGGTTTAACATAAAAGTAAATAAAAAACAATCAATAATAAATAGACTGAAAAAATTGAAAAACTCAGAGATACTATGCCCAAAAGGGGACTAAATTTCTACGGACATCTTCTCAGAATGAACTCTGGTAGACTAACCAAACAAATTTTTGATTTTTGTTTTTTCCGGAACCGCATAACTAAGCCTAATTGTTTCACAGAAATTGGGAAAGACCTAAGAGAATTAAAAATAACAGAAAAGTCATTACTTGATAGAATAGCGCCGATAAGATTTAAAGATAAAAAGATAAGGTTCCAAGAAAAATCTAAAATTAAGTCAAAACCCATCATCTCGAAAGAGAGAAAAAGGACGTCCGAGAGGATGAAGAAATACTGGGCGCGAAGGAAGGAACAGCATGCAAAGAAGTGACTGATTCTTCATACCCCAAAGGGGGTGAAAGGAAATAAGAAGAAAAGACTGTGTTCAGGGCACACCGTGCTAAACTCAAAGACGTTCCTTTTTTCGTCGTCGGCGTCATTAGAGGCGGAACGGGACTGCGGACAAGGAATGGGAAGAAATTTGGCCATGGCCTTTTTGAAGGAATCATCCCGGCATTCGCCTCGAATGATTTGGGGAAACCATGGAAAACCGGACGGGGAATCGAACCGGTGTCCTCCCGAATGCGAGGCCAGAGCGTTAACCGCTCACCCACCAAAGACGTCCCTATTAAGGCCAACAACATCACTGGATTGTGAATATTGCGGTGCATATGAAGACATCGTACACTTTATTGTGGAATGCCGCAAATACGGTAAATATAGGAAAACAATTATACATAAAGATAGAGGCAACAAAATTACAAACTACGAGAGCTTACTATACTTCCTAGCGACATTAACGGACGATAAGATGAAGCAATTATGCAAATATATACTAAATGTAGCAGGTAAATCTAGAATGAAATTATTAATTTTTTTTCCAATGTGAGAGTATGTGTATGTATAACCTTTGCTGTTGTATATCTATGAAATCGTGATTTTGGATTTTCTTTAAAATAGCATTAATTGCAGCTTATGGTTTTATTTGTATTAATGATATGATTCATATAAACTGTTTAGAAAAATTGTATTGAGAGTGACTTACAAGGCCTTACGACATAAATAAATAAATAAAAAGAATTTTACAAATGCCCGGAACTGAATAATACCTTATGGGTAATAATATTAAGCGAAAAGACAGTTTGGAACATTCCAGATATTAATGAAGTTGGCATATTCAGCATGTAAGATAAATCGAAATTTAATTTAATTTACT
>CM061918.1:125149844-125227241 GCA_031002005.1 Vandiemenella viatica
TAAGCGAATATTGGCTGTGGATAGTAAAATGGCTACGGAATCAGAACATTCCGCAAGTCGATTTCAAATCTAATATAAAAATGTTATGCAAAAATATATCCCATCGTAAACACATATTTGTGTAATCTTGCCTCACTACCGGATAGTGTCCCATTTGCAGAGAGATCTTTTTCTGCTCTCAGGAGGCTCAAAACTTGACTTCGAGCATCACTGGCAGAAGACCACCTTACTGGACCGGCACTTCTGCACGTTCACAAAACCATACTCGTTCAAGTGGAGGAAGTCATAACAAGATTCACAAGAGTTCAGAAGAGAATAATTGATTTTGTTATTTAATTAAAATTCTTTTGACACAATGCAATTAAATTAATTTAGACTATCTTTTATTTCTATATAGGTACTATTATAATTTTGAAGCATGTCCTAGTTAGACCTCGACTACGTGACCCCCCCCCCTGACCCAAAGGCTGGATCCGCCCTTGCTAAAAATAGTAAAGTTAAAAAAGGTTTGCAGATTTATAGTATGTGAAAGCTTAGCATTTTTTCCTCCTATCAAATAAGTTTTCTGTGCACTCATATTTCTAACAATATATTCATTGTCAGTCGTGATTTCTCAGCATTATACGTAAATGAGCGGAGATTAATTCATATTAATGCAATTATTATTATTTTCGACAGTTGCATAGTTTGAAAAACGGGTCAGTTTACAAATTTTTGTTTGATGATATTGCCGCATGAACGCCAGTGTATCGTCTGCCAGCGTCACGAATTGCGGTACCGAAGGTCGCCGGTTCAATCCCGCCCACTGACAAAAATTATTTAATTCTGTTTATTATTTCCAGAAGATTCTACATGTTTCCTAAGGTCACTTGTAACTTCTACTTGTTAACTACTCTTGTAATCTCTAGTACGTTCTATCTGTGTATAAATAGAAGAGCATTCTGCCCAAGAGGCAGTCAGTGCTGCGTGTATGTTTGAGTTCTCAATAAACCTGTTCTCAGTTTAAGTGCTGTGTTCATTGACAAGTAACCTTCGAATTCACACCTGCCCCGGTTGCAACGCGACATAGTTTGGTGGAGGCGCCGGGTACCCTGTGCAACAGCTGCATCGTCGTGGCTCCGATTAGGCAACGTAAAAGTCGCCGCCTACACGGACTGGAACCGGACTACAAAGGATATACTCAGTACGTCCTTCCGAAAGTCCGCGTCATTAGGAAACCCATGGCGGCAAGCCAGCTGCACATTCGACACCCATCGGTGTTCTCTGGAGACGCTGGACAGGATCCTAACAAATGGCTAAAAGGGTTCGACCGAGTCGCCAAGTACAACAGGTGGGATCATACCATGTGCTTGGCAAATGTTTATTTCTATCTGGACGGAACCGCCCAGCAGTGGTTCGAGAACAACGAAGAAAAACTGAATAACTGGGAAATGTTCCAGACGGAACTTAAGAAAACGTTTGGGGACCACCAGCGACAAATCCGCTCGGCGGAAGAACTGAAGAACCGGGCCCAACGACATGGGGAGCCGACGCAATCTTACATACAGGATGTTTTGGCCCTATGCAACGTAGTCAACCCGAATATGACTGAAGCCGACAAAATCACGCACCTAATGAAAGGTATTGCAGAAGACATGTACCAAGCTCTTCTGATAAAAGACGTCGCTACGACGGAAGAGTTCATCAAGTGGTGCCAGCGGATTGAGGAGATGCAACAAAGGAGGGTTGGGCGAAAGAAGTATGACAGACTTCCCAACGTAGTCCCTATGGCAGTTGTGGAAGACCAGCACGACTTTGCGTCTCTCATACGACAAATTGTGAGAGAAGAATTACAACAGTTCATGGCAGCTGGGACTCTTGAACCGAGTGAGCATCAGATCATGGCCATGGATGTAAGCCCAGTGGGTCATGAAGGAGCCGACGCGGCGGAAAAAGAGGTATTTCAGACAATAGCTCCTGTCTGCCGAGCCAATCGCACTCGACGTGAAGAATGGCCTCGCCCTGATATGACGTATGCTGCAGCTGCCAAACGGCAGCCTAGGAACCGGCCGACACGGCCACAACCAAATCCTCCGGCACCTATGACGTCCCGCAGACGAACGGACGTCTGGAGGACAGAAGACAACGCGCCAGTATGTTTCCACTGTGGGCGCCCTGGACATGTCGTACGATACTGCAGAGAGAGAAGACGAGTATTTGACGATTATTTTGCCGCAAGACGTCCGCCATCAGTAACAGTTCTACCCCAGGCAGCCACCCGCTGACGAGTTCGGTCGACCTACGGGAAGAAGCCCATCGCCGTACCCTAGACGAGGTCGATCCCCGACGCGCCGCTGCCGTTCATCGTCGCCGGACAGAGCTACCAGCCGCTCCCCTAGCCGCCGCACGCAGGAAAACTAAGCAAGGCGACCATCTACGGAGGTGAGGCCGCCGCAGATGAAAATCCTCCATGGATGACAGTCACTAAGATGTCGGGAAATCTCATCAACGTTATAATCGACGGCCAACCTGTCCGGGCGCTGGTTGATTCAGGAGCTTCTTTCTCCGTATTGTCGGACAATTATCGTCGCACACTAAAGAAGACAATGTTCCGTGATACGGGGGCAACTGTGCTAAAGGTCGCAAATGGAAAGTACGTCCAGCCAGCTGGAGCTTGTGTCGCGAGAATAACCATCAACAACAGGACCCAGCCAGTTGAATTTGTCATTTTAACAGAATGTAGTCATAATGTCATCCTTGGATGGGACTTCCTTAAGGCATCCCAAGCTGTCATTGACTGTGGAACATCTGAGCTGCAAATTGAAGAAGTCGTTGCGACGGGTACACGTAACACAGAATCTTCTGGGAAGTTATTCGCCGTTGACAACGTGACAATCCCGCCGTTCGCAATGAGAAGAGTCCCAGTCAAAAACACGGACGACCGCAACCTTGAAGTGCTTGTCGATAGTAGAAAGTTTATTAGGCTCACGAAAGAAATCTACATACCAGCGGCTATCATAAGCATTATCGGTGGTCGAGGAGACATATGGATCACCAACTGTCACGAGCAGTCACAAATTATCCCCAAGGGAATGTGCATAGGGACAGCTGAACCAGTCCAGGAGGGCGAGCTCAACGTCATTAACGAAGATCCATGCTCTGTTACTAGTACCGACAACACGCTGGAGGAAACAACTATGGAACTGCCAATAGGGTCCGGCCTGACCAAGGAACAACACCACCGGGTGTTAGCTATACTACGCCAATTCTCTGGTGTATTCACACCCCAGCAAAAAAAATGTCAGACGAAACGGCCCACGATAAAGCATCGTATCAATACTGGGGATCATCCGCCCATTAGCCAGCGCTCGTACCGATTGTCACCAGTCGAAAGGCGAATAATTCGAGAGGAAGTGGAGAAGATGTTGCATAATGACATTATTCAACCTTCGGAGAGTCCTTGGTCATCTCCGGTGGTCCTCGTAAAGAAGAAGGATGGTACGTGGCGATTCTGTGTCGACTATCGGCGGCTGAACAAAATCACAAAGAAAGATGTCTACCCACTGCCGCGCATCGACGACGCCTTAGACTGCTTGAAAGGAGCTACATACTTCTCAACCATGGACATGCAGACAGGCTACTGGCAAATCGAGGTTGACGAAGCTGACAGAGAAAAGACGGCTTTTATTACACCTGATGGCCTCTATGAATTCAAAGTAATGCCATTCGGATTATGCAACGCTCCGGCCACATTCGAACGCATGATGGACAACTTACTTCGACACCTTAAGTGGACGACGTGTCTTTGTTATTTAGATGACATTGTTGTTTTCTCGAAAACATTTGAAGAACATCTGAGTCGCCTGTCAACGGTGCTGAAGTGTGTTCAGACTGCAGGACTCCGCCTCAATCCGAAGAAGTGCCTCTTCGTCGCCAGAGAGATAAAAATCCTGGGGCACCTGGTCAACGGAGATGGCGTCCGCGCTGATCCAGATAAAGTAAGGGCAGTCATGGAATTTCCAACTCCTCAGCACATTCGTGATGTGAGAAGCTTTCTTGGGCTGTGCTCATACTTCCGGCGTTTCATAAAAGGATTCTGTAACATGGCACGTCCACTGCAAGAACTTTTGCAGGGAGACGCCAAGTTTTACTGGGATGAAACTAAAGAAAGATCTTTCCAGGCACTTAAGGAGGCTCTAACTTCCGCACCAGTTCTAGCCTTATACGACGAGAATGCAGAAACTGAACTTCACACTGACGCCAGCGGTTATGGGATCGGTGCAGTGCTTGTGCAAATTCAGGAAGGTGCTGAGAAGGTGATAGCCTATGCATCAAGAGTATTCTCTAAGCCCGAGATAAACTACTCTACAACCGAGAAAGAATGCCTCGCAGTTGTCTGGGCTATCAACAAGTTTCGTCCGTATTTATTCGGCAAACCTTTCACCGTCGTAACAGACCACCATTCTTTATGTTGGCTAACCAGCTTGAAGGATCCATCAGGTCGACTAGCAAGATGGGCACTTAGACTTCAAGAGTACGACGTCACGGTGGTATTCAAAAACGGACGCAAACACAAGGATGCCGACAGCCTTTCAAGGAATCCTTTAATAGAACACAACAGCATGAATCGGAATTTCAGCCCTCGCTGAATTAGGTGACGTTGCAGCTGAACAGAGGGAAGATTCAGAGTTATTAAGAACCATAGACGCCTTGGAGAAAGGAGAACCGGCCAAAGGAGGGTTTCAATTGATAGATGGGACATTGTATAAGAACAACTACGATCCACTAGGCCCCAAGTGGCTTCTGGTCGTTCCAGCTCATCTCCAGCCAGCTATTCTCAAGTATTTCCACGACGCTCCAATATCCGGTCATCTGGGATTCGTGAAGACCCTGGACCGAATCAGACGCAGGTATTACTGGAAGGGTCTCTACCGATCTGTCAAGCATTATGTGAGTCACTGTAAAGAGTGCCAGCGACGGAAACATGTGCCGCAATTACCTCCAGGTCATCTAGTACCAATTCCACCTGCAGCAGTTCCATTCCACCGAATTGGGATCGACCTTTTGGGGAGGTTCCCGAAGTCGACAACCGGTAACCGATGGATAATAGTCTGCACCGACTACCTCACGCGCTACGCTGTCACCAAACCTGTGCCGACTGCAGAAGCTCCAGAGGTTGCAAAATTTCTAGTAGAAGACATTATTTTGAAGCATGGAGCACCACGTGTGATGATATCCGATCGTGGAAAGGTATTCCAGTCAAGACTAGTATCAGAGGTCATGTCAAGATGCGACGTTGTCCACAGGATGACAACTGCATACCACCCTCAGACAAACGGTCTCACAGAACGCTTCAACAAGACATTAGCCGATATGCTGTCTATGTATGTGGATGTTGAGCAGAAGGATTGGGATACAATACTGCCAGTGGTCACATTTGCTTATAATACAGCAAGGCAAGATACGACAGGCTTCACTCCGTTTTTTCTGCTCCATGGCCGTGAAGCTGAGACCACAATGGATACGCTGTTCCCATTCCAGCCGGACGACACTCAGGATGACTATATAAAACAGCTCATTACCAGGGTCGAAGAAGCAAGACAGCTGGCTCGCATACGAACACTGGCCACCCAGGAGAGGGACCGTCAGCGGTATGACGGCAAGCACCGACCTGTTGCGTACAACCCAGGAGATCTCGTATGGATTTTTACCCCTGTCCGGAAGGTTGGGCTATCAGAAAAGTTACTGAAGCGGTACTTTGGTCCGTATCGTGTCATACGCCGCCGGTCAGACGTCACATACGAAGTCGAGGATTATGAGCCGTCTTCGAAACGAACGAAAGCGAAGGGACATTGTTCACGTCCTCCGCATGAAGCCTTACTACAATCCTGACGAGCAGCTAGGCACAACCAGCTTCTTGTTCAAGGACTCTGAGGACGGTTTGGATACTGAGGAAGTCGGACAGGAAGATAATAGTACAAACAGGAGGGGCCCTCCAGAACTGCCATACAGAGGACCCACGACAAGATCAAGATCCAGGACACTTCAGCGTGCCCCAAAAGAAATCTAACAGCGGGACGCTGTTTTCCTCAGGAGAGGGAGCAATGCCGCATGAACGCCAGTGTACCGTCTGCCAGCATGGCGCAGCGGGTAGCGTCACGAATTGCGGTACCGAAGGTCGCCGGTTCAATCCCGCCCACTGACAAAAATTATTTAATTCTGTTTATTATTTCCAGAAGATTCTACATGTTTCCTAAGGTCACTTGTAACTTCTACTTGTTAACTACTCTTGTAATCTCTAGTACGTTCTATCTGTGTATAAATAGAAGAGCATTCTGCCCAAGAGGCAGTCAGTGCTGCGTGTATGTTTGAGTTCTCAATAAACCTGTTCTCAGTTTAAGTGCTGTGTTCATTGACAAGTAACCTTCGAATTCACACCTGCCCCGGTTGCAACGCGACAATATTTCTGGTGGGATTTAGGCTGATTCTAACAGTAAACAGATCGTTCCATTTGTGTGACTAATTAGAAATTGCCCGACAGTTTATCCTAAGAACGCACCTAGCCTTACCCATCGCCTGGGCTTGAAGGTGAGTTTTATCTGGCGACACCTCCTTCCAGGAGGCAGGGGAATGCAGACTCTTGTTCGCTTAAGTCACCTGTGTGCATTTAGTAGGACACCAGACACTGTAGCCCAAAAATGTTAATGTTACATACGTGCAAGTATTGGAATATTTATAGACGTATTCTAATTTCCATCAACTGATACAAAATTTAATGAATGTATAAGAAAAACATATTAGTAAAAGTCAGGTCAATGTTTTAAAAGTCAAATTATTTTATTTCTTGCCTTATAGAACATATATTACACACTCTATGTACGAGTATGCATGCACGAATTTTAAACTACACGTCCCTAGTCAAGTTCTAGCTTCGCATACTGACAGCTGCGGTGCTCGTTCTGACGAGTTTAAAACTTTTTTAACTAGTACCATATTACCATAAAATAATAATGTAAAGAAAAATCATTATTAAAAGATTTAAGTGAGTGAAAACAATTTTTGTGTTCGGTAAATTTTAATTTACCCTTCAGACAAAAGTGTTAATTACATATAACGTTCAATTCATTGATATCTCCAATTTATATTATAAAAATTCTTCTCGGGTTTTCTTCCGGATAATTTTCACATACAATTTTTATATTTAATACCTTCTTCTTTTGAAAGCGATTTTCTACTTCTAATGCATTAGGACGACATTATAGACAAAAACGTTCGCGCTTGGGCCATTTTAAAACTGTTTACGCTTCCACTTTTGTTTACTTGAGAAGGCGGCAGACAGGCTGAGCTACAGGGCGTCAGACTGACGTACAGGTGACAGCCGCACAAGGGTCTATAATCCCCTACCTTCTTGGAAGTACGGTGTCACCAGAAAAACGCACCTTCCAGCCCTGACGACACCAAGAGCGCATAGTTTGCAAAAGTTTGTAGAACTTGCAAACGTTTGTGTGTTTGCAGTCGGATGATTTGACTGGTTGGCTCCACTGACTAAATATTCGCAAATAACAGTTCATGTGCGAACATTTGTCGTCGTTCAAACTGCTGACTGCAGTGTCTAAATGGCTCCGAGAGGAAAACTTATTGCTAGTGCTGTTATAAGTGAAGAAGAGGACATTATTAAAATAAAGAAGAAACTTAGATTTTGGATATCGTATTTTTAAAACAAAAATAAAAATTCGCAAGACTGATGTATAACTCAAGAATAGATGATATGAGTAGTTTATTTTTTTTTTAAAAAATGTTGTATGTCACAAGAAGATTTTGAATTCGTAACTCTGCTGATTGGTGCAAGAATATATAACGAGATACAAATTTCAAAAACACTGTTTCCGTGGAAGCTAGATAGGCAATAACACTTCGCTTTTTTGAATTAAGATGATTCCCACAATAATAGAAAACCTAAGCAAATTATTTTATAAAATTACATACCTTTTCCTGCCATGCTATCATCGAGTTGTGCTATTTAACTTATTCTCTTCTGAACTAGGTGAGCAAAGAATTTACTTTCCACTTAACAACATCAATAGTGGTTTCCATATCTGTTGCGACTTTCGCTCCAGGCACCATGGTTTTTAATTTTGTTGTAGTAATATTTGTGACTACTCTGCCTTATATGCGGCTTTAATTTTTATGATTCAATTAAGGAGTAAACACTTTTCACTATCCCAGTCCATAGTTATATTTAAAACGCACTTAAAACTGATACTATTCGGAACACGCACCCCTGATGTTGAACCTATCTCCACTGAACACGCACTGTCCGTGCACGAACAACCAATTCCTTTGATGTACCGACATCGGCCGGAACCCCTGCAAACACCTAGCAAATCTTTGTTCCTGTGCGCTATTTTCGTCTCCACCTGACAAACTCTGAGTACGCAAATATTTCAAACGTTTGCAAACATTTTGCGCTCTTGGTTGATCCCCACATTAAGGCTTTGGGCGCTCTTAGCATTTACTGTCAGACGTTTTTTATTTAGTGACGCAAATGGAACGCTCTGTTTTCAGTTGGAATCAGGATACATTTCACCAAAAATATCAGCAATAAAAAAATTTCAAAAAGACAATTCTTTCAATGGACGCAACTTTACCCAAAAATAATAGACTGCTCGGCTGCTGAGAAATAATGACTGACAAGCAATATATTGTTAATTTATGTTAGAAATATTAGTACATAGAAAAACTTATTTGAGAGGCAGAAAAAATGCTAAGTTTTCACATACTGCAAATCTGCAGAACCTTTTTTAACTTTACTATTTTTAGTTTCTTGTATTATAAAACACTGACCGATCAGTACTAATGTACGATAGCCTTCAGAAGGCAGTAACTAGGTCACGCCCAGATCTCATTCTGGGGAAAATCTTTATAAGCACAGAAACTATTTAAGTCACAAAAACGTGCTCTAAGAGATATCAGCGGAAAATATCCCACGGACGATGTACTGACAATCCCAGCGCAATACACATACTCCATGCTATCTTTTGTAGTGGTAGGTCCCTCTTTAGCCTCAATTCAAACATACATTAAAACTAGGAATAAATATTATAATTCACAAAGTCGTTGTCAATTGTGCAGAAAGGGAAACATTCACTGGAGCTACTTATTCTATGTCTTAGCACAGGAAATAAAACGTTATATACGAAAACCTAATAGATTTAGAACCTAACAGAAAGAATTTTCTTCTTAGGATCTCGTAACTAAAGATGACTGACAAAATATGTTCTTGGAAAGTAGAAGGGGAAGGTGACAAAGTTATTCACATTCGCTAAAATACTGCATGATTTTCTGTTTGTTAAAACTGTTTACATATGCAGTGATTAATTAGAGTATCTGCACATTGCATTCATATATATCGGTAGAATAAACATGGAAAGTTATGTATTAGTAGTTAACATATGAAATTCAGTGGGATGTTTAGTAACTATCCCACCGAGCGTGGCGGGTGAACGGTTAACGTTCTGGCCTCGCATTCGGGAGGACATGGGTTCGAATCCCCGTCCGGGCATCCAGATTTGGGTTTTCCATGGTTTCCCCAAAACACTCCAGGTGAATGCCGGAATCCTTCCTTCAAAAAGGCCATGGCCGAATTCCTTCCCGTTCCCTGCCCCCAGTTCCATCCCGCCTCTAATGACCTTAGCCGTCGACGAGGCGTAAAGCAGTAAAAAAAAATGTAACTAACTGGTAATCATAAGCTTGTAATATTACTGATTCGTTAATGAGTACTGTCCCATATACACGAGACTCTCTTCATATGACATAAAAGTGAGCACCACAACATTTGCAATGCCTGTTGCTAATGTTTACAACAAATCTGTGACGCTTGGATGACAAGAAGAAAAAATTTTGCAAATTACTTCACTTTAATATCCAGTAACCAAGTTCCATATCGATTGATTTGTTAATTAAATAAAATGTGCATCATGTCCCACCAAGCAGTTATCGATTTCATGTATCAACTGGATTTGAGGAAATACCCCTTTCGCCGGGTCTGGTAACTTGTGAGCAGTATCCATCGAGTAAGTACAGGTAGTAGAGGGCAGGTATACCGTAAAAACCCCCACCCACCCCGTGTGGGTTTGTCACTTTGGTATGTCACTGGGCGCTGTTGTCATACAATCGAGTTACGGTCAGTCAGCACCTATTTCCTCTTTGTTGAAGTTTGAATGTTGTGGCTTCTCAGTGCGGAGGGTTGCGCAGATATAATCACTTTTTTTGGAATTGTTTCAAAAACGTATAATTTTTTTCATTCTACTCCCAAAAGATGGAAAGTTTTGAAAGAAAATATTGGATCTTCCCTTCACGGGCTATCGGAAACGAGATGGTCTGCGCGGATAGATGCCGTGCGTCCATTTGCTAAGCATTTGCCAGGATACAAAGGGTGGTTGAACTTGCATTTAACTTTAATTTGGCTGCAGAGGCACGCACTGAACTAAAGGGCATTCAGAAGTACTTAAAATCATTTAAATGTATCGTCATGTCTACAATTTGGTACAAAGTATTAACTGCAATAAACATACGAAGCGTTGTGCTTCAAGCAAGGGAAGCTACAGTCGATGTTGAAAGTGCCAATATTAAGAGTCTAGTGGAAGAATTAAATGAATTGAGAGACAGTTGGGATACCATTTACGCAGAAAGTTGCAAGGTAGCAGAAAATATTGGAATATCACCAGACTTCAATTTGACGATAAGCGGCACAGAGAAACGGAAAGGCAAAAGAAAACGCTTTGTAGATGAAACATCCGAAGATTTAAACCTGCACCCAGAGGACAGTTTTAAAGTAAATGTTTTTAATATTATTCTAGATACAGTTATAGGAAACTTAACTATAAGGTATGCTGCCATAGAAAAAATGATGGACACATTTGGTTTCTTGTGGAACTACATAAGCCTAGACCATTCTACACTATCAGAGCAGGTGGAATACATGGCATCTTTGTACGGTGTGGACGTTAATACGCAGGATTTAAAAGAAGAAATTTTGCAGTTAAAAAAGATTCATGTAGCTAATTTTGGATCCAAGCCACTTCCCCCTTTGCATCTTCTTAATGCTCTCCATAAATGCAATTTTAATAACATATTTCCCAATGTAATGGTAGCCTTACGTATTTTCTGCACTTTGCCTGTTACTGTTGCACAAGCAGAGCGGTCATTTAGCGTTCTTGCAAGAGTTAAGAATTGTTTGAGAACTACAATGGGACAAGAACGGCTTGTTGGATTAGCTATGATAGCAATAGAATCAGAGTTAGCCCGCTCATTGGATTATACCGCGATTATAAAAGAATTCGCATCTAAAAAAGCTAGAAAGGAAGTATAATTTTGTAAAGTATAGAATTTATGTAAACTGAGAACATTAAAAAACTTTCTTAACAATGCATTACCTTTTTCTTTGCTTGAAATATTCTGAATTTATCAAAAAAATTATAATAAAAAAATGACGGGGGGGGGGGGCCCTAAGAATGGTTACCCGGGGCCCGAGAATCCTAGCGCCGGCCCTGTTAACACAATCCTAAGATTGCAGCGTTTATCTGTGATGTCCCAGTACCAGTATCCAGGATATCAAGGACCAGTTACAACAGTTGTGGCCAGCTTATCTCAGGAGAGGATACAACGGCTTTATGACAGCCTTCACAACCGAATCAGTGCATTCAGAGGGGCTGCAACATCAAACTGATAAGTAGAATCATACTGACAAGTTATCTGTAAATCTGACTCATTTTTGTAACCACATAACCCGTGAAGTTTCTTTTAGTTTCCTCTTCCAGTTCTGGGTGCTTAACTTTTTTGCTACGCAGTGTACACAGAAATGAAGAGAAGATCATGATCATAAGCAAGCACTTAATTTCTGGAATGACGGCTGAAAGATTTTAAAATTAAAATTCGTAAAAGAAAAAATTAGTTCGATGGTGAAATGCACCGTAAAAATTTCAGATTAAAATATCCGATCATGAAGTAAGAAGGTAGGTGTGAATTGACGTATGTGTGGAGTAAATCAAATTAAAATGCCAAGTATCTTACGAGATGTACTCAATATACCAACTGCATTATCGGGAACTGCAAACTGTTTGTATTATTCAGTTCCAGCCATGAGTAAAATTCTGTTTATTTATTTATTTATCGAATAATCCCTTATCAGCCAGTCTCAATACAATTTCTTCATACAGTTTCTGGGACCCAGAATGGTGGTGTAATGGTTAGCGTTCTGGCCTCGCATTCGGGAGGACGGCGGTTCGAATCCCCGTCCGGGCATCCAGATTTGGGTTTTCCATGGTTTCCCAAATCACTCCAGGCAAATGCCGGGATGCTTCATTCAAAATGCAATGGCGGAATTTCTTCCCGTTCCTTGCCCCCATCCTTTCCCGTCTCTAAAGACCTCGCTGTTATGAGGCGTTAAGCAGTTTTAAAAAAAAAGTTTCTGGGAATCATGTTGTTAATACAGATAAAACTATAATCTGTAATTAATGCTATTTTAAAGAATATCCAAAATCACAATTTAATATATATACAACAGCAAAGGTTATACATACACATACTCTCACATTGCAGAAAAAAATTAATAATTTCATTCTAGATTTGCCTGCTACATTTAGCTACATTTTTACATAATTGCTTCACCTTCTAGTCCGTTAATGTCGCTAGGAAGTATCTTAAGCTGTCGTAGTTTGTAATTTTGATGCCTCCTTCTTTCTGTAGAATTGTTTTCCTATGTTTACCGCATTTGCGGCATTCCACAAAAAAAATATACAATGTCCTCATATGCACCGCAATATTCACAATCCTGTCATGTTGTTGGCCGTAATAGGGACGTATTTGGTGGGTGAACAGTTAACGCTCTGGCCTCGCATTCGGGAGGACACCGGTTCGAATCCACGTCCGAGTTTCCATGGTTTCCCCAAATCATTCCACGCGAATGCCGGGATGCTTCCTACAAAAAGGCCATGGCCGAATTTCTTCCCATTCCTTGTCCCCAGTCCCATCCCACCACTAATGACATCGACGACGAAAAAAAAAAACCGGAACATCTTTGAGTTTATCACGGTGTGCCCTGAACACAGTCTATTTTTAATGTTGTTTCTTTTTATTTACTTTTATGTTAAACTATGGCTGCTTCTGGATTTTATGTTGAGTTGCATGGTACCACTAGACTTTGGGTCTGTATTGGATCTTCCCTAAATCTTCTCACTTATTCTTCAGCAGATTTTCGATTTTAATTAAAAAGTCTCTATAGTGAAATTCTTTTGTCATGACGAGTGATGTCTGCTATCATGGATTGAAGCGCGAGACACGGTTACTGCGCATTAACCACCTCAGCAATGGGGCGGGTCAACTGAACAATCTTGTTCTTTTTGAGTCGACCCGCATCACTGCAGATTCCGGAACTAGGATCGTCAATTCGTCTCATAGAAAAGAGCTTTGTAAGACATCTAGGACACACTCGTATAACGAACCACTTGTCTCCCGTCACATTTTCCTCTGCCGTGTTACAATTTTCCGTCCCCTACTGATTCTCTGAGATCTTCTTTCGCCGCGCAATCAGGCGACCCACAATGCACCGCGGCCGGGACACGCCGGAAGTGCATCCCGGCTCGTTAGACCGCACCGACGTCACTTCCGGCAACATCTCGCCTTAGCTTCTGTGCGAGTGTATATGTACGTGTATACACTGCCTTGTTTGCACGTACTGTCGACGCTAATGCATGTTGCGAGGTCAGTCTGAAATTTTCTCGGCGTCGATTCTAAGTGACAGCACCGGATAATATAAGCCACGTAGCAAGAGTTAGCATATGCTACGGGCATCGCGCCTTCGAGGTAGGGTGGGGGTATTTGTATGCATAAAAATATCTAAGACCCAAAAAAATAAATGATTGGCGATGAATTGGTTCACTCTAGTTAGTGGCACTACATCGCGTAATATACTGGTTACTGTCTGCACCTGAAAAAATGTTTAGTATTGACGTTTTAAACAATAAGAGTTGCCTACTCGTTTAAGAAACTAAAAAAAAAAAAGACTACCTTACTCCAAAAAAAATTTTGAACATTTTAAAACAGACTCAAAATAGCTTTGTAACTCGACAGGTAATAAGAATCATATATATTAAATGCAGTCTGGACTCATTTGTTGACTTTGAAAGTTTTTTTTTTTTTTTTTTTTTTTTTTTTTTTTTTTTTTTTTTTTTTTTTTTTTTTTTTTTTGCTGTCGTCAGTCTTTCGACTGGTTTGATGCAATCCTCCATCCTTTCCTATCCTGTGCTAACCTCTTCATATCTACATACCCCTTACAACCCACGTCCTCAATTATCGGCTTCATATATTCTAATCTCTGTCTACCTCTACAGTTCTTACCTTCGACTGTTCCCTCCACTAACAAATTAACCAACCCACCATGTCTCAAAATATGACCTACCAGCCTGTCTCTTCTTTCTGTAAGCTTCTTCCACAAACTTCTTTTCTCACCCATCATTTCCAAAACTAGTTCATTTCTTACTTTGTCAGCCCACTTAATTTTCAGCATTCTTCTGTAGCACCACATTTCAAATGCTTCAATTTTCTTTATTTCCGGTATTCCTAAAGTCCATGTTTCGCTACCGTGAAGTGTTGTGCTCAACACATAGAGTTTTAAAAAGTTTTTTCTAATTTCTAGATCAATATTTGAAACTACAAGGTTTCTCTTTTTCATGAAGGCTCTTTTTGCTAGTGCTATTCTGCTTTGTCTTTGACCCTAAGATACAGGGTGTTTCAAAAATGACCGGTATATTTGAAAAATGAATAATAACTAAACGGGCAGCGATAGAAACACACCGTTTGTTGCAATATGCTTGGGACAACAGTAAATTTTCAGACAGACAAACTTTCGAAATTAGTTACAATTTTCAACAACAGATGGTGCTGCAAACGATTTGAAAGATATAAAAGTAAATACAGTCTGTGAGTTCGCCATTCTGTAAGTCGTCTTTCTGCTGTAAGCGTGTGCTGTTCACAGATGCAGGTTTGCTGTGAAAAAATGGTTTATTCCTTAAAAGTTAAGATTTTTGAAAATTGTTGAAAATTGTAAGTAATTTCTAAAGTTTGTCTGCCTGAAAATTTACTGTTGTCCCAAGCATATTGCAACAAACAGTGTATTTCTATCGCTGGCCGTTTAGTTTTTATTGATTTTTCAAATATACCGGTTATTTTTTAAACACCCTGTATATGTAAGATTACTGCAGGACGTGATGTCTTTCGATTCTTGTATGTGGCCGGTATGCACGCGTCCCGATTTCGCTCCGCCTGGACTGCTGGGACCTGTCTCTGTGTTGTTTGTGTATGAGAGACACAATGTGTACCCTCGGACAAAGGACTGCAGTGTGTACCGTCAACTTCCTCTTGTCCGCAGTTCAAAGGAGCCGAACACGCGCTGACATCAGCAAGTTGTTGCGATTGTGGCTCGGGTTGCAGATGAACTCGATCAACAGACCGCTGTATTTGATCACCGCGTTGATTCACTCGGCGGGGTCTCCATTCGACCGCATTTAAACGGTGACGGAACAGTCCTAGCGGGGATTCAACGATGACCGTGGCGCCGCAGTTTGATGATGGATTCTTACGTAACTCGACGAGACAGATTGAAAACAAAGAATAAAATCTTTTGATATCTCCCTTAGTTCTGGAGATATTGTATCTCAAAATTGACGCGGTTAGGTTGAAATACGGCCTGAACTAGAAGAAATATTTCATCATAGCCACTACATCTACATACTCTGCAATTCACAAAATTGTGGGTGGCAGAGGGTGCTCAGCACCAAAGCTAATCTCTTTGCTGTGCATTCCAATCCCTAATGGTACGAGGGAAAAAAGAATTCATATAAGAATCAGTCCGGCACCTTATTTCTCTAATTTTATTTCCTGTCCTTCCGACTCAAATAGGTTGGTGGAAGAAGTATTTCACTACACTCAAGTGAAAGTGGAGTACGCATGTTTTCCAATAAGTTTAAACGAAACGTGTGTCGTCTATCTACCAGAGACTCCCAACCTATCTACTAATCAGTTCTGTGACGCTTTCATAAGGACTGTAGCAAGCGGTCACGAATCGAGCGGCTCTTCTCTGTACTTTCTCTATACTTTCGATCAATCCCTTACGAAACGGGTCCCAAATGGCACAACAATAATCCAAATGTGGACGCACAAGAGATTTGTACGCTATCTCCTTTGTTTGTTCATTACAATTTTTCAAGATTCGACCTATGAATCGCAGCCTAGAATTTGCTCTACCTACTAACGAATTAATGTGTATGTCCCATTTCATGTTCCTTTGTACTGTTACTCCCAAATATTTCATAGAATCGACCATATCAATAACTGTATTGTTTAACTCGTATTTCTGAACAATGGATTCTTTTTGTTAGTTATGCTCATTGTCTTGCACTTTTTACATTTAGAGTAAGTTGCCACTCAGCGCACCAAGCCAAAATAACATCCAGATCGCGCTGAATTTCTAAGCAATCGGCCAAATTTCTTACTTCCCTATAAATAACCGCATCATCAGCAAACAATCTAAAAAGGCTTTTCACTTTGTCTCCGAGATCGTTTATAAAAATTAAGAAAAGAAGTGGTCCTATTACACTTCCTTGAGGTACACCCGATGTAACATCTAGATTAGAAGAACTTTCTCCTTCAACGACAACATACTGCGACCGACCAGTTAGAAAATCCTTTATCCATTCACAAAGCTGATCCGATATACCGTACGCTCGAAGCTTCGCTAAAAGGCGGTTGTGTGCACAGATGATGAATTCGTATGTATCTCGACGAGACAAATCAAAAATGAGGAATATCTATTTTGTTGATATATCGCTTAGTTCTCGGAATAGATCTCAAAAGATAGGAGGTTAGGGTGAGATCCGGCATGGACCAGAAAAAAATCACCAGAACCACTAAATCTACACGGTGGAAATGCACTATAGGTGTTTTATTTTCTTCCTAGTGGTTGCTGTTAGGTTAAGTTAAGGTCTGGACCAGAAGAAACGTCACCAACAGCACAAGGAACTATACCTTTAACTGATACCCCCCAGAAGGCGCGAGGCCGGTAGCATTTTCTAACTCCTGCTACGTGGTTAATCCGGTACTCATAGGAAGTAGTTAAAATGCTCGATTTGATCAAGAAAAACTTCACATTAGCATCAAAATATTGCGCTACATCTGTTGTGATGATGTTTGCGCATGCGGGGCGTCTTTTTTTTTAACTGCTTAACGTCTCTTAACTGCGAGGTCTTTAGAGATGGTCGCGACAACTCTTTCCCTCCCGCTTGTAGGGTAACGGCCGCGGAGTGGGGATAGAGCAGAGTGTTCTTGACCCGCCTCTCGTAAGTGAACAGGCTATAACTTATGTAGGAGGTTGCATATTGCTTCCCAAGGAATACTTTTGGCGAAGATCTGAATATAATTTAATGCTTTGTACGCTCTGGGGGTAACGTGCGTCGGTAATAGGGTAGAGAAATTTTCGGACAAAGCCCGTAGCAAAAATTCACGCTAATGACGCTTTGTTGGGTCTCGCCCACGTGGGCTGATCCGTGTTCTGCGACCGACTGAGGTGTTCGTGTTTACTCTGGTCGGCGATTTTTACGATGTTTGCTCCTGAAAGCGAGTGAGGCGATGCAGACGCGCCGTAGCCAAGGTCTCGTCCTGTCTTCGCCCGCAGGAAACAAACCGCGTCCACGTACGCTACAAAAGAGAGCGACATCTTCAGGCGGCAAAACACAAACGCTGGTATAGTTCATAAGAGGAAAGAAATATATGGCGACGACGCAAGGGACCTTCACCACGCATTGAAGTGACGCCCGGGGGAAAGGAGTGGGGAGGCGTGGCCGCCATATTAACTTTCTATACAGACACGGCGTATATGTACAAAAACCTCAAGGGGACTCTAGGATAAACGTGACGCCGCAATCTGGTGATTCATTAATATGTAACTCGATGAGACTAATAAAAAATGAAGAATAAAATTTTTTGATATCCTGCTTAGTTTTCGAGATATTCTCTCTCAAATGTGAGATGTTTTTGGTTGATTTTCAGAAGAAAACATTGGTCAAAGTCAAATTAGATGATGGATTCTTATTTAAAAAGACGACACAAATAAAAAAATAAAGAATAAAAATTTTCGATATCTTGCCTAGTTCCAGAGATATACTGTCTCAAAAGTGAGTTGAAATACAGTAGAAAAATTTAGCAAAAAGTCAAATTTGATGATGGATTCTTATGTAACACGACGAAAAAAATCGAAAATAAAGAATAAAATTTTTCGATATCTTGCTTAGTTTCGGGATATACTGTCTCCAAATAGCAATTGTATGGATACGTAATATGGTCGCCGCCGCCACCGCGCATGGGCGGTATCAGCCGTTAGTTTAGAGGGTGCGTCGCAGAATAAGCGGTATTTCGTGTCCATATATTTCTCTCCTCCATGGTACAGCTACGGTTCTGTTCTACATGAGCTTCACTTGTAGCGCTGCCATTACGGGCGACGTTTGAATATCAAACCTGTTTGTATTTTGTCGCTGTAGCAGGTACCTGCTAGAAGCGTCTGCTACTACGAGGTTGGGTTAGGTTGCAACAAATATTCCTTCATTGGTTGTGGCATATGTAATGCCTGAAAACGTGTTCACAACGCCCTTGAAAATACCTGAAAATGAAATAGAAAAAAATATGTTGTATGAGAAAATCTTTGGATTTGCAAGAAAGACATGTTTTAATTTGGAAAACGTAATCTATATTCACCACTTATAGTTCCATGGCAACTAATTCTGCTATTAATGGAGGCCAAAAATTGAAGTTTTTGACAGTAAGTACATCAGCTATTCGCTTTATGAATTTATTTAGCGCATAACCTATATTTACAACAACTCACGCGTGGAAAAGTGTTCATTTACTAACGCATCTGCAAACTACTCTATCACTGATCTGAAACAACAAATTATAAAGGAGGCACGGAAATTCAATTATTATGTTGCTCAGGTTGCAAATTTAAAAATTGAAATGCACACACACGATATAAAAGAAGTAGCTTATCCTAATGCAATAATCAGCCTTTCTTCAAGGCTTATTGGCTACTGAAAGTTTGTGACTGCATACGAAACATGTCTCTGAACAGCGATTTAAATTCACACTCGCAGGTCGTGTGGACTGACACCGCTCTCATTTTAAGTGACTCGCTCTGAGCTGTTCTGACTGGAGTGTGTGTCTGATAGTTTGTTTACCTCTCTGGCTCTAATCAGGCTCTCGATACTGCTCCAAACGTGTCCGCCAACCCTTCACAAACTTCACCACATCTGCGTTGTGATAACCTGCAACAGAGCCTCTCTTATCAGCGTAAAAGGCAGCTCAATTTTGTTTGGATCACCACACAGTCTTACATAGCATAGGCATTTCCTCAAAAACTACACACCCAGGTAAACAACTTGGAGTACAGAAGAGGAACGACACCTATAACAACTCCTCCCCCTACAGTGTACCCCTGGTCTCCTGCCTCTGCATTCACCTGAACTCAACAGGATCAAGTTGTAAAGGTCCGCGCTCACTAGGGCGGGCAGCATCGCATCGCGTCGCATCGGGTCGCATCGCATGAGCGGAAATGCTGCATCGCACATCTGGACGCAGTGAAGTCGCATTTCTTTTGTCACCGCCTTCGGTTCTTGACGATTACTCAGCCGCTTCTGCAGAAAAGGCAATGGATTTAATTTAAAAGGAATTTTCCGCATTTCTTAGGCATATTAGATGGCAAACATGTTACAACAGTTCTATCAGAATTGCGGTTCCCTTTATTTTTAATGCAGAAAATGAATGTTTCTCATGGTTTTAATAGCCCTTGCAGTTACAGTTGTATTTTGGTCGCCGGAGGATTGGGAAAAAATTAAGATGGCAAAACATTTAGCCACAACAATTTAGGTGAGGCAATGGCTGCAGGAAAATTGAATTTTTACGTTGACAAGTGAGATAAAATGCAGTATGTAATAGTAGTAAATGAAGCTTTCCCCTTTCGAGATGGGGCCCTATTCCAGAATATCAGATAAAATCATATGAAGAGAAACGAACTTTCAATTACAGGCTCAATAAACTATGGAGGGTGATCGATAACTGCTTTGGTGTTATAGGTGAAAGAAGAATGTCGGTGTTACCTAATAAGATAAATAAAGTAATACTAGCCACGTGCTGCATTCATAACCTTTTGATTAACGATATTTGAATTGGGTTGCAGAGGGTAAGAACGAAAATGACAACAAAGAAATTTCGATACTTTACTCTACACAGGATTCTAGGTTACATCAGAAATCATTAAGATTTGGAATAATTTCACAAAACATTTTTAAACAATTATTTCAATTGGTAACACGAAGCTTTAGAAGTGGTATTCAAAGAAAGTGATAGAAAATTATAATACACACGTAAAATAAACCAAAATAAAATACGAAACATGACATTATACCTGGTTGTTTTAACTAGTTTCCTATTACCTCCCAATTTTTTTTTATTATATTTTCCGTCTTGTAAATCATAAAACTCTTTGAATGTCATTACTAATGAGATGCAGTGCTCTTTATCCATTACGTTTGAATAGTTTAAGTTAAAACATACAAGCAAAGAACAAGTGAGCATGAGCTAGAATATTATAATTTTAATCTTTATTAAATTTCATAAAGTAATTAAATTTTCAGATTGTAATTACTTATATTTTTTTCAGAAATCATCCACCATACTGCGTTGCAAATTTGCAGCTAATTTTGTTGAAGTAATGTAGTTAATTCGCAGAAATAGGAACACACAAGTTACAAAAGTCAGTCACTGCTGATGAAGCTCCTATCGCAAACCTGGTCGCGACTGAGCGCATCGAGGCGCACAGGCGGAAAAATACGCCTGGCCAAGCGATCCGGCAGTGCGACGTGACGCGGCCCGCCCCGCCCCGACTCGACCCGCCTGTGGTGTGCGTTACCCCATTAGAATCAGTGTAAGCGATTGCAGACGCATTTCTGCGATGCGACGCGACGCGATGCGGCCCGCCCTAGTGAGCGCGTACCTTTTTAAATAGTACTTCAGGCTTCTAACACACTGTAGCAGAATGCTCGCGTCGCCCACTTCATTGATTGTTCATTAAATCGCCATTACGTGCTTTGGCAGTAGACAAACTTTTTTACATTCTGCTATATTTTTAAAAATTTCTCCTGCATATGGGAACTTAATCCATCAGACCTTATATCCTTAAATGATCAGGTTTTATGTTAGTGTTTATCACTCTACTGTTTTGATGAGAAGTTTGCTTAAAAATCTATTGTGTTAACAAAATACAGGCTATAGTTGCGCAAACCGGACCCCTTATTTTTCTATGCTTAAATTCAAATACGGATTGTAATGTTCGTTCATTTGTCTACGCTTTATAAAGCCCTATTGATTGAAAATCAAAGAACTAAAGAAGTCAAAGAAGCTCAACAGCAAGGATGTAATCGTGTTGGAGGATGCAAAAGCAGTCGAGGCAAGGAGCTTGGGTCAGCTATACTCTAGAAAGAGCTTGTGAAAAGGAGCCTCAATTTTGAGAAAAAATTTGAAAGAATCAAGAACTGAGGATGAGAAGAGCCTGATTTCTGGAACATCGGAATGAAAGATTCTACCTGGAGTGTCCCTTTCCAAAAATGATTACGGTTGGTGCGTGTTTTGCGACAGGAAATGTTTTGACGTTGCAGTATGGGAAATTTCGATGATGTGCGTTATGTGTTTAGTGTGGCCCATGTGGATTGTGGTGGGACTGAAAAGAATGTGTACAATGCGATTTTTGTCGCTAAACGATTTAATTCTTGTAAGTATATTGTGTATCTTATATACCCTACATATATGCTACATTTGTATGATTTAAAAATAATAAAACCTGTAGTTGTTATATTTCACTTTAAAATAAGTTTTTCTGTTATTCAGTACCATTTTCAAATTTTTGCAGTACTATTTCGTTAATTTTTATGAGGGGTCCTGTTTGGGAAACTATTTTTTCATGTCGCCAAACTGTAGGTTTTTGAAAATTTTTTGTAATGATTTTGAATAATATTTTTTTTTTAAATCAGAATTTAAATGATGCGTAACATTCTGAAGAAATTATTTCATGCTTTATAAATAGATTTTTTACTAATTTATATTTTTCAGAAGTAAAAAACAAATTGGGGATCCGGATTTGGGCACCTTCCTCTATATGTTGCTGTTAATATTCTTACTATATACGTAGTAGTTCCGTACTTTTAACTATTCCTAATGATTTTTTTTCTGTTGTTTCAGGTAAAGGGGATCTTATTCTATCCGACGAAGTCCATGTCTGGATCATACTCCAGAATGTAAGCAAGTAATTTATCATATCAGGAATAGCTACATTTGCACTTTTTTGTGACCAGAACTGTAGTTGTGGTTCCACATAACTATAAGAATAACTAGTGTTGCCCTTTTTTTGGAGGTAACTATACTCCTGTTTCAAAATATATTGAAATTTACACTTTGTGTTTGACGAACAGCAAGAACCTTCTTGACCACCACGTAACTGCCTCAGCCATAAGTCTCACTGACGATGCCCCATTCCACAAGGGCGAAACGTGTCTGAGCCTATATCAATAAAACCAGTTGCTAACAGACGGTGTTTTCATTTACAATTCGATAGTTTTGTTTCTGAAAATTTTATGAAAATTTTTTCTATCACATTTCAGAGACAAATATTTTGCAAGTTAAGTAATTTCCTGTAACAAGTTTTCTTAATTCGTTTGTTCTAAATTTGTGCGAAAGTTTCTCGTTCTAAAAGTTTACTAAGAAGTGCTAATACACTTCGGATTTCGGATTTTGCCAGGTTCTGATGGTAGCTAGTAAGAACTTCTCTCAAACGACGAGTGAGCCACTCGCAGAAAAATTCGCACAATTTGTGCCTTCCGCGACCTAAATATTTTCTTTGAGAAGCAGCAAATTCCTCGGCAGGGGGTCGGCTGGATTCTTGAGTTGTTGGCTCCTCCTGCGCACCGTCTGTCGACGAAACAATCCGAGGAGGACCGAAATACCTCGGGTAGCCCAGGTCAGACCAGCAAACAGGAGCCAGAACTCTGTAGTACTGCTGCAGAGTATACTGCAAACCACTCGTATTACGCATTCAAATGGTGGCTGGAATATTTTTTATGGCTTTACATCTCGCCGACATTGAGGTCATTAGATACGGAAAAATACTAGCGGCAGAGAACGGAAAAAAAATTTGGCCTTGGCTTTTTGAAAGAACCATCCCGGCATTCGCATGAGAAAATCGAAATCTAGTGGCAGGACTGGGATCCGAACCTGTGTCCTCCAGAATGCGAGGTCACAGTGCTACCAATCTCTCACCACACTCATTTCGCCTGAATTCCCCTGGGCTCAATATTCTCCCCCATATTAGTCGATATTTATGTCAATGACTTCCTGTCAGTGCCTGGAATTGAAATCGATGGTTCAGATAGTTTTCTTTTTGCTGATAGCTTTACGCCTCATCTACGTCTAGGTCATTAGGTACGGGAAAGTATTGGGGAGGGGAATGGGTAGGAATTCGGCCATAGTCTTTTGAAGGAACCATCCCGGATTTCGCCTGGAGAGATTTGGGGAAACTACGGAAAACCCAAATATGGATGGTCAAACGGAGATTCGAACCAGTGAACTCCAGAATGCGAGGCCACGCTCATTTTGCTGGAATGTCCCAGGGCTCAATACTCTCCCCCACATTACTAGATATTAATGTTAGTAACCTGTCATTGCCTGGAATAGATATCGTTGGGTCAGATCTTTTTGCCCATGGCTTTACGCCTTGTCGACGTTGAGGTCAGTACATACGGGAAGTACTAGGGTCAAGGAACAGGTAGCTGTTGAACAAAACCATCCCGGCATTTGCCTAGAGTGATTTTCGGAAACCACGGAAAACCCGAATCTGGATGCCTAGATTGCGAGGTCAGAGCGTTAGTGCTAATCCACCACGCTCATTTCACTGGAACGCCCTAAGGCTCAATATGGGTGCTCACGTTACTTGGTATTTATGTCAATGACTTCCTCTCAAGTACCCAGAATTGATATTGTCAGATCACTTTGCTAAGGGTACGGCCATCATACAACATCTGTTGAGATTTTAAAGTTTAAAAAATAAATAAACGTGCTTTTGTAGCAATATGGACTTAAAGTAAAAATGAAAATTTTGTTGAACAGACCCACAATTCAGTGTGATTTAATTCTTGAAGAATAAAGTTCAAAAAAATTTATTTAATGTAAAAAAGCGTGGGGGTGCTACATATCAATTGTCTTATATATTTTTTATTGCTAGCTATTCTTAAGGGTAGAGTCGTAATACGAAAAGTAAGTAGAAAGTACTTTTTTACATTAAAGTTATTTTTTTAAATTTTTTTTTTTTGTTAATTAGTAAACTCTTACTTTAAACTTATTCAAAAATTAAGTTATACTGAATTCTGAGACATGTACTATCGCTGATGGATAAAATCCATAAATATAGAAAAAGTATTTTTAACTTCTTAGTTCACATTGTTATAAAAGCGTATTTTTCCTTAGATTTTTTTAAAAAACTTTTTGTTTTGTTTTGTTTTTGTTTTTTTGTTACTTTCGAAACAAAATCGAAGTTATGGGTAAATGATGACATTCGTGTTTTAGCATTTCATGTGATACATGAATTTTAAAATTATTTCATTCGTGTTGGCTTAACCTTGCCATTTCCTCTCAAGCATCAACAATATATGGAACTCTCCCTTTAACTTGGAGCAATCATGTTCTTCTATTTAGAGCCCATCTAGTGACTTTACACATCTGATAGTTACCTAAAACTATCCGGCAGCAAAGGGACTATTTGATCAGAATCTAAGACTTTGTTTACCAGAGGAAGGATTTTGGATTTCATGTTTCCATTCAGCGCAGAGTTGCTTCTGAAGAACGTGCCGAGGCGGACGCCTGTGTGTTAGCAACCAGCGCAACAGTAGTGTCCGCCTGATTGCATAGCACAGAGGTAACTTCTTGCCACGTTGGAATTTCATTTTTTATTGTTAAAATAATGAGAATACTATTACATAGTTATGAAATTATTGTATTTTCATCTGTTCTCACTACGTGTGAAAATTTTAAAATAATTCGTACCTCTGAAAGTGGGTGGAAGTTGGATTGATAGATTCCATTATATTTATATACAGGGCGAGGCATTTAAAACTGTTTGTCGGTATATTTGGCAAAATACAAATCGGATTAAAAAAAGTTGTGATAAAAGTTGTTCAACTCGAAGAGGGACATCCATTAACATAACGCTCGACCCCCCTGCACCTCCCCCGGGGGGCGGGAGGGATTGTGACTTTGAAATCTTAAATAGGAACCCCTATTTTTTATTGCAGATATGGATTCTCCGTGAAAAAATATGTACCTTTTGTATGAAACATTTTTTTCTTTTCATGATAGATGGCGCTGTAATCAGCAAAAGTGAAATTGAGTTGAAGATTGTTGCAAAACGGTAATATCTCAAACAAATACACATCAGATCAGTAAAATCTGAAGTACTTTTTTGATATTGATATCACGTTCACTCGATTTGACTCCTGCCGATTTTTTCCTGTGGGGATGGCTAAAAGAAAGAGTTTAGATGGATGTACCAACAACCCCAGAAAATATGCAGCAGCGAATTATCAATGAATGTGAAAACATTAGCGCAGAGACACTTACAAATGTCGGATTGTCTTTCAGACACAGAGTTGCAATGTGCATTAGAAACAACGGACATCATTTCGAACATTTGCTGCAATGACACACTTGTGAGAGGCAAGGAAAATCACAGTAATTTTTTTTTCTAAATTGTTTCTAATTTATAATTTCCTAATCTGATGTGTATTTATTTGAGATATTACCGTTTTGCAACAATCTTCAAATCAATTTCATTTTTGCCGATTACAGCGCCATCTATCATGAAAAGAAAAAATGTTTCATACAAAAGATATATATTTTTTCACGGAGAATCCAAATCTGCAATAAAAAATAGGGGTTCCTATTTAAGATTTCAAATTCACCCCCTCCCTCCCGCCCCCGGGGGGTGGTGCAGGGGGGGTCGATCATTATGTTAATGGATGTCCCTCTTCGAGGTGAACAACTTTTATTACAACTTTTTTTTAATCCGATTTGTATTTTGCCGAATATACCGACAAACAGTTTTAAATGCCTCAACCTGTATACATACGGGACAAGCTATAAAAAGCGTGTTAAAAAAGGCCGAACACAGAATGATTATCACTGTACGTGCAACTTTACAAACTGTTGTCCGCTTCGCAGTACTCCCCTTTGCTGGCCACGCAACGTCCAGGCGTTTCTTGTGCTGTTTGTATCCTCCGTGGCAGTGGTGGATCTACGAATTATCCGAACCGGAGTAAAAACTTGAGAGTGCCGCCCCTTCAAACAAGAATTTTCCGCCCCCCTGAATTTACCGCCCGGGGCAAGCGTCCCGGTTTGACCTCAGCTATATCCAGAACTGCTCCGTAGAATTCCTTTCTAATGATGGAACGAAACTGTGTCTGCGATTGTTCTTGAATTACTGCTACACCTACGAAATGACGTCCTTTAAGAAAGTTTTGAGTTTTGGGAAACAGTTAAAAGTCTGCCGAGGTCAAATCTGGTAAACAAAAGTGTTGGGAAAGGATGACTGTTCCATTATTGGAAAAAAAATTTCGAACGCGCAAAGACGAGTGACTCAACGTGTTATCGTGATTCAAAATCCAGCCGTTGTCCTTACACAGTTCAGACCTCTTCCGGCGTTCATTATATATATTATTAGTAAAAGGTGTGTTTTCGTCCCAAATCTCTCCCTTCAGACAAAACCCAGGAAGACAGCGCTTTGTTACAAGACGATATTATGAAAGTAATTGCGTGGTGTAAAGACTGGCAGTTGGAGTTAAACGCTAAAAAGTGCCAAGTCATGCGTATAAGTAAAAAGGTGACACCATTTAGCTCTGAATATACGATTAATGGCACTGTCCTTAGAACTGTAGATTCCGCTAACTACCTAGGGGCAACAATTCGTAATAATTTGTCGTGGAATGAACATATCGAGAATGTAATTGGGAAAGCAAATCATATGCTTCGATTTCTAGCTCGTAATTTAAAACAATGCACTCCGGAAGTTAAATCGATTGCATATAAGTCACTAGTGCGTCCTCACTTGGAATATTGTTGTTCTGTATGGGGTCCCCATCAAAAGGGGTTAATGGAGGCATTAGAGAGTGTCCAGAGAAGGGCCGACCGATTCGTGACAGGTATATATAGTTGGAGGGAAAGTGCAAGTGCGATGTTGAAGGAGTTAGGTTGGGAAGACCTGGAACACCGAAGGCGTTGCTCTCGACGGAAGCTAATTGAAAAATACACGACATATTTCAGAATGACAGCAAAGAAATATTGCTACCAGCAACATTCGTATCTCGGAATGACCGCGAAAATAAGATAAGAGAAATCAGGGTGAGAACCGATTCTTTTCTCTATTCATTTTTTCCACGAGGGAATAGAAAGGATTTACCGGGCGCGTAAACTTAAAATCCGACAGGAGTTTTTTTTTTTTTTTTTTTATATGGCATTTGGCTTTCTTAGGCCATACAGCCAGCTCAATTATGTGTTTATTTCATCCAGTGTTTTTCAGTTTCTATACGTGTATATATATCCTTCAAGTAATTCTGGACACACCACAGGACGGACACGACAAGCACATAACACACAACACTTAAACACCCATGCCCTCGGCCGGACTCGAACCGGCAACCTTCGGTACGTGGGGCCAGTACTCTAGCCCCTACGCTACCGAGGCCGGCCCGACAGGAGTAGCTTTCGATAAAGCACTCCGGCCATCCTGATCTGGGTTTTCCATGGTTTTCCCAGATCACTCCACGCGAATGCTCGGATGGTTCTTCACAATAGCCCATGGGCGCCTCCTGCCATATCCCGTATATCCCTTCCAAACTATTACCCTTTCGGATAGGTGCAATGCACCCTCTGCCACACACTTTTAGTGAATCGCAGAGTAATAGTAACAGTAATAGTAACCAAAATCGATAAATGACTTATTATTTTAAACATTAATTTCTCCGTTTCGGTAACATCATTAGTTAAGAAACGAATTTTTTGAAATTCAACCCTTAATTGGCAAAATTATGAACAACCAAGGTGACGGGTAGCGACAGTTCAGAGCCAAGCTGCTAAGCCTCGCAAACGTGATGTGCATGCACACTTGTTACTGGGACGCTTGCGCCAGCACGAGTCACTTATGGCGCCATCAATCGCCGCCAGCATGTCCAAACATGACAGAGCATGGTTGGATAAAATAAAGCTGAAAAAGCTTCGAAACAGGGAAGTACATCCACCAGACCCCTGTTTCGCGTGCGATAGATGTGGCAAGTCCGCCATCGCACTATTCAGTCACAAAAGAAGATGTGCTGCACTCAGCCCTGACGATAACTGACTCACTACAACCATCATCTGTGAAGATGTTGTGGCCAATATATATGGTGCAGCACAGAAGAATATGTTCGCCAGCGTGTAACCGTTGCTTCAAAGTTTCCACCGACGATGCCGATCACGATGAAGCCGAAACGTGTATAGGAATAAATGTTGCAGCAAAGAACATTTGTTAGTCTATGTGTTTAGTTAGAGTTACAGTAAATTAGTACAGTAGAGTGGAGGTAAGAGACGGGTTGAGTCGTCTTCATGATCTCTGTCAGGCACAGGGTGGCTGCTAATTACTTAACTTTTTTATGATGCCACCCGTTTAGACACAACTTGCCGCCGCGGGTTAATTAAAGCAGCGCCCCTGGAGGCAAATCAGCGAAGCAAAGTTTGTGTCGCGAACAGCTTACAGCTGTCTTGTTAATGTTGTTACTGAACACTTAGAGTGAGTGCTCGCAAAGGGACCGTTCGTTATTATTAATTTATCTCTACACAATAATTGGTTGTACTTAAATGGCGCCCAATGTGGGGCACACATTAATTTACTCAGCAGTCGTACTTCAAGGCAAGGTATTAAACATTATTAACAAAATCAGTAATAATATTACTCTCTCATCGCAATGATAAATGGGTATACTTCAATATAGGGGTTAATTTTATTTTGTGAAACTCAAAGAAATGTATGCTTTAATTTTGTTTGTTTTATGATTTTTGTCTCATTTTACAAACAAACCTGGGCTAACATTCACACGGTCTTGATTCATGTCTTTACCATATATATAAAAAAAAATTCTTTTGTTGGATTGCTGAAATTATATAAATATTATATCTAAAAGGTGTGTTTTGTGACGAGATATCTCCCTCCCTTCATACATAACCAAAATCAAGAAATGAGGCATCATTTTAAATATTAAATTCTCCTCTTTGTAAACATCTTTAATTTAGAAATTTTTCGAAATTTGACCCATAAATGGCAAAATTATGAATTATCTACATCATGGGTATGCGATAATTCAGATTCTAACAGCTACGCTTCGTTGTAGTCGATAAGAAGTGCTCGCATTATCTGTAGAAAGCAGCACCACATATTGAAATTTTGGCCCGGGCCATGATCGAATTATTGCAAGGTATTTCAGTTAACAAATAAAATATTGCTGCAACAAAGGGCAACACTTCAATGCCAAGCTGGTAGGCTTCGCTGACGTCAAACAGAAGTGCTCGCACTACCGCTAGATAGCAACAACACATATCGCGGACAAATAGAGTGTGTTTCGTAAAGTAAGGATCTTTACGGATGTTTCTAATTATGTCGGGATAGAATTCCTTAATTTTAATTATTTCTTAAGACATAGTAAGTGTTATAGGCCTACGTACCTATTTAAGCTGACAAGCAAACGACTGCTACAGATGAGTCTGTTTTTATTTCATCGTACAACATTTTTTTTTTAGTTATGGCTTTACGCCTCGTCGACGTCGAGGTCATTAGAGGCGGGATGGGACTGGGGACAAGGAACGGGAAGGAATTCGGCCATGGCCTTTTTGAAGGAAGCATCCCGGCATTTGCCTGGAGTGATTTGGGGAAACCATGGAAAACCCAAATCTGGATGCCCGGACGGGGATTCGAACCGCGTCCTCCCGAAAGCGAGGCCAGAGCGTTAACCGTTCACCCACCACGTTTGGTCCCCTCCCCCCCCCCTTTCTTGATCCACCCCTGCATTTCACAAACCGAAAATAAACTTAACATGCAGTGAATACAGTTATGGCTAAACTTCACTTCCCCCATTAGTAATTAGTACGACCTGCCAGTAAGAATGAAATGCCCCAAAATCTGACCATACCGACGACGAGAAAAATTCATCAAAGGCAGCCCGCAGAATGAAGAAGAGAGACGATCTAGCTATATATACAGGGTGTTACAAAAAAGGTACGTCCAAACTTTCAGGAAACATTCCTCACACACAAACAAAGAAAATATGTTATGTGGACATGTGTCCGGAAACGCTTACTTTCCATGTTAGAGCTCATTTTATTACTTCTCGTCAAATCACATTAAGTATGGAATGGAAATACACAGCAACAGAACGTACCAGCGTGACTTCGAACACTTTGTTACAGGAAATGTTCAAAATGTCCTCCGTTAGCGAGGATACATGCATCCACCCTCCGTCGCATGGAATCCCTGATGCGCTGATGCAGCCCTGGAGAATGGCGTATTGTATCACAGCCGTCCACAATACGAGCACGAAAAGTCTCTACATTTGGTATCGGGGTTGCGAAGACAAGGGCTTTCAAATGCCCCCATAAATGGAAGTCAAGAGGGTTGAGGTCAGGAGAGCGTACTAACATACTAACGAACCTAAAATGAGCTCTAACGTGGAAAGTAAGCGTTTCCGGACACATGTCCACATAACATATTTTCTTTGGTTGTGTGTGAGGAATGTTTCCTAAAAGTTTGGCCGTATCTTTTTGTAACACCCTGTATATATAAAAAAGGTACTTATACACAGATGCCTGTGAGTTTTTCCGGAAAGTAATTCTCGGTACATGTTGTTGTAACTTCAAATACGTTCCGCGCTCGTGAAGGATTTGCCAAGGCGGAGATGTACAAGTGTGAAAAATGTACGAACTTTGTTGTTCTGAAGAGGTAACAACGAGGAAGGTAGACGCTTGCGGAACAAGCCCCGAGGTGTTGGTACGCCTGCAGAGGATTTGTTGTTACAGAAGTTTGGCAGTATCTGCAGCAGGCAACTTTGCCCTGGTCGTAAAGGCTGCACAAACTTGCCAACGGGGAAAGATCGCCGTGTGCTAAGACACACTCGCGAAAAACAAAGCGTCTGCCTCAGAAACGGGACAGTTCGCACCTGTAAGTGCATACCATGACCCACAGCAGACATGGTATTACGCGGGTATTGTACATCCACAGTATATCTGATCAGTAGGGTTTGGATCTTTATGAGCAAAAAAACATAAATATGCCCTAAAAAACGGTTAAGTATGACCTAAAAATAACAAAATATGACTAAACATTTAAATATACAATAGTCCAAAACATGCTCGATTATACATCGTTTATTTTATCTAGTAGTGTCGCCTTCATATAGGCAACATAATTATCTTCCGTGCACTCATTCCACCATTGGGAAATTAAATTTTAAATCGCTTCGTTGAAGTCACTTTAATTTCACATAATTTACAGAAAAGAAAATAATTTTACCTCTGTAGCAAAAGAATCCTCTCCAACACAGAAATCTTTCGTCTATACTAAAAAAATTCTTTATAAATTCCTTCACGTAACTCCGTAACTTCGCACGTTCAGAAAAGTTTGTTTTCCGTGGGGCTATTAAGTGATCCGCTGTTAACACTGACTGAGGATTATTTTCGAAAGTATTTCATTGAGATATTGATTGACGCGGCTCGACACAGGCATGCTGCTGCAGCATTGTCGAGATTAAAAGACGGGCGGAACATTACGTTTACAGAATGACAATATTAATGTATAACTTTAATTTATGAATGGTGAATTATCACCAATTAAGTGAAAATTAGTTTTATTTTTTTCCTCCAATGTATAATAGGAGTACAGTTCTCTGAATAATTATCTTAATTTCTTCTTATCCATAACTAGTGAATTCCCGGTACTATTAAAAAAATTACCAGATTTTTCCTCAAAATATGACCGTAAATATTTTCGTAATAATTACCAAAACTAGGAAAATGGCCTGAATGTTCATTTATGTACTATATAAAATACATTTAAATACAATCAGAAGCTTTCAATCAGTGTTTAATTCAATATTACTGCAATATTACAAACGTCGGAGTGACGATTTTTTTTTTTCAAGGAACCATTCTCGCACCACCCAGTTTGATTTGGGGAAGCCATGGAAAACCTAAATCTGGATGCCCGAAGGGTATTCGAACCTGCGTCCTTCCGAATGCGAGGCTAGAGTGTTATCACTCATCCACCACGCTCGGTGGAGAGATGCAGCTGTTCTGCCTGAGATAGTACAGGGCGTTCGCCGGAAAAACGCTACCCTCCCAGTCTGTTGCCGTCGGCAACTTGCTCGGTCAGTGGCGCCAGCAGTTTCCGCCACGCGCCACCGTGAATCACCGCACTGTTTAACACCTCCGCTGCCCCAACAGTGCAGTGCAGTGACCCTTACATTGTTAAGAACGGTTTCTTTGCATTGTAGATAGTTTGTGACTTCAGTCTCTTATTAATCAGTGTTGTGAATAAACGTTTCTTCGCGGTTTGGCTGGTTCGGGGCTTCATACTCTTACTAATCTGTACCGTGTTTGAGTGTGAGTAAAATTATGGTACGTTACAGTTTGCAACAAAGAATATTTCTCTACGATACATATGTGAAGAAGAAGTCGTTTAAAAAGTGTCGCAGTAAATTTCGTCGCGAATTTCCTGGCGCTTTACTGCCAGCTAAATCAACAATTCTGCGTCTGGTTAAAAAAGTAAGAGAAACGGGTTCATTTTTTAACAAAAAGAGACTGTCGGTCAACCGTATTCTCACAGAGGAGAAAATTGACGATATCGCTTTTCGACTAGAACAGTCACCCAAAAAATCATTAAGTCAGTTAGGGCAGCGTGTGTCTCGAAATATGTTCAGAAGATGTGAAATGTGCATTACACAAGAGGGTCAACACTTCCAACATCTTTTATAAGGTAAGCTAATGAATTACGTCACATTTAAATGCTTAGCACACAAGTTTATGAAGTTTATGAAGCGTAATTATTATGAAATAGTCCGCGGCCGACGGTCGAACAATGCCGGAAACTGACCGCTCGCTCGCCGGGAGCAGTTTCTTCCTTGTAGCGCTAACAGTGGGTTGCGTTTCCCGGCGAACGTCCTGTACTATAAATGCGGAAGTAAGTCTCTGTCTTTTGTTACGTTTTGACAACTAAATGCTTATACCGATATTGACGGAATTTGGCAAGAAAATCTGTAGGGAGGGTACAGGACATTTTTTTTTCGGTATGATTAACAGTTTTAGTCACGAATTTTTGAGAACATATCGAATGGCGACAGAGAGACGGATGTGTGTGTTAGTCTGTAATGTTAAGTCGCTTGCTCAAGCTATGCTTCTTCCGCATTATGTTAGTGTATAGTTTGGTGATAAATTTCGTTTAGAGAAAAAACGTATTATTTAGTATAGATGTCGATTTTTTTCTATCATTTTACTTCGTGTCTGCTTAAATGTTTCTAGCACCAGTTTATTTTTCCTTCTTTTTTGACATGCTTTGCGGGCGTAAACTGGCCTGAGTTGTAGCTCTAGCAGAGCACGAGCAGCTAAAGTTATTAGAACCCAAGAATCGGATGCTGATGCTGAAGAAAGAAGAAAAGTCCAAGCTGAAATAAAGCTGCCTTTAGTTAACACCCCCCCCCCCAATCCCCTCACATTAGTTTGTTTTCTGTTTTTAAATATGTTGGAAATTGATTCTCTTCAAGACACAGGTTCGATGGTAGATTCATATAGTGATGGCTTTCCGTTCATATTATTTCGACTCGGTGTTGTTTGGCACCAATTCTTCGTTACCAACAATTTTCTATATTCAATTCTGGCAAAGTAATTCTTAATCGACGCGTACGAAGTCGCGGGTATCAGCTAGTAGTAACATGTTGCTACGTTTTCCCGTTCTTGAAATCGCGGGGTGACTTTTTCCCGTCGGCGTAAGATTTCAGTTGGCTGCAGTGAGAATTAATTTTTCCTGTTCTGTTTCATTTGCAAGTGCAGAAACCTCGTAAAATGAAATGGCAGCTGGGAACTTTTTCTCTGCCGGAACTCGTTTTAACGTCGCGGTATTTTTATTCATAATTCAGACTCACATTTCAGAGACGAAATTTTCACTTGAAACAATTTTTTTCCATTCTTTTTCAGTCTCGTGTCTGCTAGACGAGGGGCCGGCATGATAAAATTTCCCACTACCAGGAAAAAAATTTCGGATAATATTTGTTCAGTCTTTTTGAGTGTTTGGTGACTTCACGTGACCAGTAATATATAACTTTAACGGGGCTCTGTGTGTACGTAGAACCAAATTCATTATAAACTACGACTGTACTATTCTATTTGAAGGTCTCTACAAGCAAAACAGTTTTCGATGTGAATATCACGAGCATGTAACACTATATGTCTAACATCACATGCTTCATAATTGTTGACCAGGATAATGGATGAAAGATTAGAAAGGACAGTACTAGAAATTGTAGGTGAAGAGCAGTTTGGGTTTAGGAAAAACCGCGGTACAAGACAAGCAATTCGGGCTTTAAGATAAATACCTTTACGACATTTGTTGATTTAGAAAAAGCTTTTGATATTGTTAGGTGCGACAAAAGGTTTTAATTTTAATGAAGTCAGACCTAAAATGTCGAAGCTGAAGAATATTAAGTGGCTTTAATAAAAGTAAGGAAACTTGAAAAACATGCATCTGTTAAAAAGGGTCTGAGACCAGGTTGTGGTCTATCTCCATTAATATTCTACTTGTATGTAGAATAAACAGTAATGAAAGTAAAAAATAAATTAGAATTCGGCATAAGTGTTCAAGGAGAAACACTCAGTATAGTACGATTTGCTGATGACATAGTCCGATTAATAGAACAGACTGAGGATATTGAGAAGTTACAGAATGGCACGAACAAAACCAAAGCAACACAAAAGTAACGAAATATAACAGAAATCACAGCAATAATAATAGCATATCCGTCGTAAAAACACTATCGGATTCGATAGGAAACACTTTTATGGCATTTGTTGATTTAGAAAAAGCTTTTGATAATCTTAGGTGGGACAAAATGTTCAAAATTTTAAAGAAGTCAGGTCTAAAGTATAGAGATAGAAGAATACTCTATAAACTATATAAGAATCAAGTGGCTGTAATAAAAGTAGAGAATCACGAGAGACATGCATCAGTTAAAAAGGGCGTGAGACAAGGTTGTAGTCTATCCCCGTTAATATTCAACTTGTATGTAGAAGAAGCAATGAAGAAAGTCAAAGAAAAATTTCCATGCGGCATAAATTTTCAGGGAGAAAACATCAGTATTCTACGATTTGCTGATGTCATTGTCTTGTTAGCAGAGAGGGCTGAGGATATTGAGAAGTTATTGAATGGCATGAACAAAATACTGAAGGAAGATTTTGGACTGAATATAAATCAGAGTAAAACAAAAGTGATGAAATGTAGCAGAAATGACACCAATACTAGCAGATTAAATATAAAAATAGGATCGGATGCAATAGGAGAAGTGAATGAGTTCTGTTACTTGGGAAGCAAAATTACAACCGATGGCCGAAGCAGGAATGATGTTAAAAGGAGAATAGCACTAGCAAAAAGAGCCTTCATGACAAAGAGAAACCTATTAGTTTCAAATATTGATCTAGGAATTAGAAAGAACTTCTTAAAACTCTATGTGTGGAGCACAGCACTTTACGGTAGCAAAACATTGACTTTAGGAATACCGGAAAGAAAGAAACTTGAAGCATTTGAAATGTGGTGCTACAGAAGAATGCTGAAAATTAGGTGGACAGACAAAGTAAGAAATGAACGAGTTTTGGAAATGATGGGTGAGAAAAGAAGTTTATGGAAGAAGCTTACAGGAAGAAGAGACAGTCTGGTAGGTTATATTTTGAGACCTGCTGGATTGGTTAATTTGTTAGTGGAGGGAACAGTTGAAGGTAAGAACTGTATAGGTAGACAGAGATTAGAATATATGAAGCAAATAATTGAGGATGTGGGTTGTAAGGGGTATGTAGAAATGAAGAGGTTAGCACAGGATAGGAAGGGATGGAGGATTGCATCAAACCAGTCTAAAGACTGACGACAGCAAAAAAAAAAAGAAAGGAGAGGTAAGAGAATTCTGCTTCGTAAGAAGTAAAATTATAGTTGATCGCCGAAGCAGCAATTATGTTATGTTGCTTCAGATTTCGATGGCTGGACGGGGATTCGAACCCGCGTCCTCCCGAATGCGAGGCCAGAACGTTACCGCTCTTCCACCGTGCTCGGTAACATCGGAGAAATTGAAGAGTAATTCAGTTGTGCTTCAGTGACGTATGAAACCACTTGTTGGTTCGCTTTGTATAACGATCGGGTAATCTATTCCTGTATCTGTATCCTTATAGAAATCTGTACCTTTGCTGTTTCCATCTGTTGGTTTGTTTCGGCATAACGGGAAAACTACTCAGCTAATTTTCATGGCATTTTCACAGTTTGGAAACTGAGAGACTTAAAATCTCAGGTCTGTCTTACCATGTTATATATCCTGGCACCGGAATAAGAAATGAAAATCTGTTCTGAATGTCAAATTCTTTGACACAGAATTTAGCATAACTTGAAAACTTTTGAATAGTTTTTCGTATGGTTTTAACAGTTTAAAAGCCTTACCTGGTGGTAGGACGGCTTTTAACGTAGAGATACAGTTAAAAAATTTAGACCAGAATCTTAGTTTTCAAATTGTGAAAATTCACTCAAAATATATTCAGTACCTTTTCAGTTACACTAAATTATTTATGTAAAATAACTTGAAGACATTTTGAATTCCTGTTCCTCGGCTATGTGACGTAATGATATTACCACATTCCTCCAGTTATAAGACAGAACCTAAGGTTTCAAAACGCAAAAACTCCGGTGACATCGTATTGTAGTTACGCTTGATCATACGTTAAAAAAAAAAAAAAAAAAAGTTTGGTATCGGAAGAAATTTTTCATGAATTTCCGAAATCACTCCAGATGAATGGCATGGTTCCTTCAAAATACTATGGCTGAATTCCTTCCCGTTCCTTGCCCCATCCTTTTCCGCCTCTGACTACTTCTACTATTACTCCGCGATTCACTAAAAGTGTGTGGCGGAGGGTGCATTGCACCTATCCGGGAAGGTAATGGTTTGGAAGGGATATACGGGATATGGCAGGAGGCGCCCATGGGCTATTGTGAGGAACCATCCCAGCATTCGCATGGAGCGATCTGGGGAAACCATGGAAAACACAGATCAGGATGGCCGGAGTACTTTATCGAAAGCTTCTCCTGTCGGATTTTATGTTTAGTCGCCCTGTAAATCCTTTCTATTCCACTCCCTAATCGCTGGTGGAAAAAATGAGTACAGAAATGAATCGGTTCTGGCCCTGATTTCTCTTATCTTATTTTCGCGATCATTACGGGATATGAATGTTGCTGGTAGCAATATTTGTTTACTGTCATTCCGAAATACGTCAGTCGAGAATTTTTCAATTAGCTTCTGTCGAGAGCAACGCCTTCGGTGCTCCAGGTCTTCCCAACTTAACTCCTTCAACATCGCACTTAGGCTTTCCCTCCAACTATATATAGCTGTCATGGATCGGGCGGCTCTTCTTTGGACCATCTCTAATGCCTCCATTAATCCCTTCTGATGGGGACCCCATACAGAGCAACAATATTCTAAGTGAGGCCGCACTAGTGACTTGTATGCAATCGATTTAATGTCCGGAGTGCATTGTTTTAAATTACTACCTAGAAATCGAAGCATACGATTTGCTTTCCCAATTGCATTCTCGATATGCTCATTCCACGACAAATTATTACGAATTGTTACCCCTAGGTATTTAGCGGAATCTACCGTTCTAAGGACAGTGCCATTAATAGTATATTCAAAGATAAATGGTGTCACCTTTTTACTTACATGCATGACTTGCCACTTTTTAGCGTTTAACTCCAACTGCCAATCTTTACACCACGCAATTATTTTCATAATATCGTCTTGTAACAAAGCGCAGTCGACCTGGGTTGTGATTTCAACGTTGACGAGGCGTAAAACCTTAAACAATTAAAAATAAAAAACTTTAATGAGATCCTAAGCTTTCAGACTGGAGAAAATATAAAATCTATTCAATATTTTTCGCAATAAATAGACATATATTCTTTCTTCCCTCGTGCTATACGGGATTGAAATGAACAAAATAAATTTTAGTTTTCATGCAAAGCACCTTCCACCACCCATAATTTTCTGAATTGCACAGTATGGGTGTAAGTAGTCCCGTTACGCATGTATACAGTATAGTAGTATATAAATATACTAGCAGTTACCCACGACTTCGTATGAGAAGACTTATCATTTTGTTGCTAGAATTGGATGTACAAAACCGTAAAATATGTAAAAAGTATCCCAAAAAACTATGGAGTCTTAATAATATGACGTGGAAGCTATCACCATATTATTTTTACCATTGTGATTGAACCTGTCTCCTGAAGAGAATCAATTTGAAACATGTTTAAAAACTGTGTAATTGTCTGAGTTCTTCCGGCAGATTTTTGTTTGTGGTTAAAAATTATGACATGCCAATACCGTTTTACTGTATAATCAGTTGTGTCTGTACATGAAATTTATGAACAGTACATTCGTAAACTAACTGCGAGAAAAACAAATTCTGAGTGACCGATATAACATTACACACGCTATCCATCTGTCTATCTCCATAACAAAATATGTTATTTATTCTGACAAAGTATCCTGTGTCCTTTATTTTGATGTTCTTTTTCAAATTCATCATGCTCGGTTTAGCCGTTTATTCGTGAAAACGTAATAAATAGGGAGACAGAGCTACTTTCCATTTATGATTTTAGTATACATTGTCCGACGGTTATACAATCGAACCATAAGAGAGAGTCATACTTCACTGAATTCAGTCCCCAATGTTTCATTCCCTGTTATTGTGAAAGCTTCCGGAAATGTTATTAGTATCTAGGCCTACCTCCCCGTAAATCCTTATCTGTTTTTGCGAGTGCCGATCTGCTCCTCATATCTTCCGGCAGCAGTTGACCTGGCTATAACGACGCGCCGTCGACGAACCGTACGGAACGGCCATAGAGCCGATAAAGCGCTAAGTAGCATATCCATAGAGGAAGTTATACTTTCACTGCGATTCATTACGGAAATAAAGACGTTGGCTCCGGCTACAACAACAGAGATATAATCCAGCGTTTACGAGCGGAGAGCGTCGGGTTAGCTGATGAAAGCGGCCGCTGCTAATAAAGATATTAACGAGCAGAGACGGAGTTGGAAAGAAAACTAATAAAGTGTCTGTCCTAATGGAGCAGACGGGTCGAGTGTTGCGGCCCATTAATTGATTGCTCCACACAAAGGAACTCGTTGACTGAAGTGGTAACAAAGTATGGAATTACTGTTCTCATACTATTTACGCTACTGTGGTGGAGTAAATGAGATTGCTTGTTATCTCTGGCTAACATAAATCTGTGAACAGCCGCGTGTGTCGGTGTATTTGAAATGTCATCACGCAAAAGCTACACAGCAGAATTTGATGGAGTTATCATTGTTTGAAAGTTTAGGGTCCTGCTTAAAACCTATAGTATGATTTACGACTATATGCGACTTGGTGCCGGAGTACCGGAGTAGGAAATGGTAGTCTTTTCTTCACATCAGATCATAGTCACCAAAGATCAGTGGCGGATCCAAGTCGGATTTTTTTTTTCCTACTGTTTTTATAAGGGCGGCAATCTGGAATAATGAGATTTCTCGGCAACCCCCTCCAAAAGTAAATCCTAGCCCCCCCCCCCCCCCAACCAACCAAAATTGTTGATCCGCCACTGCCAAAGATCATGCCACAACTCACATACACACTCTTTGGATTCTGCTACTATGGTTGTTGGTAACTTTAATTTGGTTATTTATTTCATCAGTTTTTAAAAAATATAGTACATTAGAGTATACGGAAAACGCCAATCAAGCCACTACATCAAACAAAACCCTCCAAGCAGCGTTACAAAATTGTTGAATTTAATTTAATTTTTTTTTACCTTCCACTAACAAATTAATCAATCCCGCATTTTTCAAAATTTGACCTACAATCCTTTCTCTTCTTTCTGTAACACACTTCATAAACTTCTTTCTTCATCCATCATTCACAAAACTAGTTCATTTTATAGTTTACCTGTATGCTTAATTTTCGGCATCTTTCTATAGAACCACATTTCAAATGCTTCAATTTTCCTGCTTTCTGGTATTCCTGAAGTCCATGTTTCGCTACCAAAAAGTGCTGTGCTCCACACAAAGAGTTTTAAAAAGTTCATTCTGAATCCTAGATCAATATTTGAAACTAAAAGATTTGTCTTTTCAATGACGGCTCTTTTTACTATTTCTATCCTGCTTTTAGCATCATTCCTGCTTCGGCCATCAGTTGTAATTTTACTTCCTAGTTAGCAGAACTCACTTCTTCTATTGCATCCGATACTATTTTTATATTTAATCTACTATTATTGGTATCATTCCTGCTAAATTTCGTCACTTTTGTCTTACTTTGATTTACATTTAGTCCAAAAACTTCCTTCAATATTTTGTTCATGCCATTCTGTAACTTCTGAATATCTTGAACGTGTTCTGCTTACAAAACAACGTCATCAGCAAATCATAGCGTAATGTTATTTTCTCTTTATTATTATTAATTTTAATTGCGATGGGGTTAACGTTATTTCCCTAGTAATCTAATTACCCCATTATATATATATATATATATATATTTGTTTTTAAAAAATTTCTTTTATAATTGGAACGTTAAATTCCTCCCCCATTTCCTTTTCCGATTTACAAATTTTAATTTTAAATTCCTTAAGTATTCCTTGAACACTTACGACATGTTCAAACTTGTCTTTCACTTCCTTCATTGCTTCCCCTACATAATAGTTGAATATTAATGGGGATATACTGTAATCTTGCCCACACCCTTTGTACTGACTCATGACTTCATTCTTATATAGATTATAAAGAATTCTTCTATGTCGGTATTTTAGACCTGACTCATTTTTTTCTTTTTTAAAAAATATTATCTTGTCCCACGTAACGTTATCAAAAGAAATGGTGGAAAGAATAAAAAGTGTGAAGGGTGAACAAGACATAAATGGTTTAAGTCCTGGCTGTGACGATGATTAATTACTGTATACTTTACAGGGATAATGAATACAGATAGCCGGGTTTGTTTATAATCGTTCGTAGGTTGTGAGTAATAAGCTTACAGACTCATGTAGCTTCCAGTTTTCATGACAAGAATCACGAGCTGTGTTCATAGATACATTCAAGTGCTTGTGGGTTACTGGAGTACGGCACATTACCGCCAGTCGCAGGTGGGATGCGTGCGTGAGAAGCGACACGTGTGCTCGACACGTGGCCGCTGGCAGCGACCCCGGAAGTGGAGGCCGCCACCTCTCCATCTCGCCAGCTTCCGGTTTCACTGCGGGCGGGGGATCCCCACTCCCCCCAATCAGGGCGCAATCTTCCAATCGCGGCTCTTCCGGAGTAACCGCATCCTGCCCACTGCTGACACCTGTCGGCGACTCCAATCACTACACCGGATTAACCCGTAAATCACTTCCCAAGTCCCACACTGTGCAGCAGATATCCTCGGACGAGCAACCGCTAACAGGTGCCGGAACATACATCGTACCCAACAAGGCACGAGTGCAAGATTTTACATTTCTAAAATTATATTTCTATTTCTTCCACTTTTTTGCTTGGACCTATACGGTTCGTCGACGTCGTGGTCACTAAACTGGAGGGTAATAAGAGGCAAGAAAAGTTAAGTAATTCTGCCATAGCCTACTGAAAGAGCCATACCGCTTGTTGTTGTTGCTTAAGGGGGCGTCAACAGCGGGGTCATTAGCGAGCCATACCGCCATTCGCCTTTTGAAAACCATATACAACCGAAACCTGTATAGACGGACGGTTTTTTGAACCCAGGACCTTCCGAATGCGAGCCCATAGCATTACCGCCCATCCACAAGGGAGCGTCCATAAACTACGTAGCCTCATTTTGGTGTCCTCTGAACCCCCCTCCCCTTACCTCCCCACGTAGCTTACGTGTCTTTTGCCATTATTCCCCCCCCCCCCCCCACGCCTGTCACGTATCTTATTTCCCTATTGATTCCGGAAAACATTTTGTACTGTTTTCTCTTGTCAGACTATCGTAAATTGCAAACGGAGGTAGTTAAATGGTGGAAATAAATATCCACATGCTGTTGTGTGTTCTGTACATTATTTTAATTGTGACAAATAGAATGAATGAAAAGATTTTTTTTTTATTTACTTATGGCTTTACGCCTCGTCGACGTCGAGGTCATTAGAGGCGGGAGGAGGAATCCCTCTCCTTACCATCCTAATCCTACTCCTAGTTAGTGATGACAAAGTAGTATACTACAGCCCAGGCGCGGATCCAGGGGGGGGGAGCTAGGGGGCTCAAGCCCCCCCCCCCCAAACGTATCTAGGTCCACCCCTGACATTGTAGTTTAAGACCTTTTTTTTTTAGCTCTACGGATTTGAGGCCCGAGGAGGCTATAAATACTACCTTTTTCCCGACTCAAGCCCCCCCCTCAAAATCCAAAATCCACTGAACGCAAGCCCTCTGAACCAAAATTCACTCAAGCCAAGCCAAGCCCCCCCCCCAAAAAAAATAAAATCCTGGATCCGTCCCTGCAGTACAACCTTATTAGATTCCTAAAAAATGGAAATATAGAAATCTAAGACCTCGCGATCTGTAAATAAAAATGTCAATAAGCATAAAATGAATTGTATAAACGACTACAACGATTCCGTTTTATTCCTTAACGATTACACTACGAGTAGATAAGTATGACTTAAAATTGTCATCAGTATAATAAAAACTGTAAGTAGCCTAAGTACAACTATAATTAGCATAAGCAAGATTCTAAATAGTATAATCAAACCTGTAAATAATCAAGCATAATGAATTATCTTACAGTTCACGGCTGTATGGTCATATAACCGAATGTGAACAAAAGAAAATAATAATTTAGACTCATGAACACCAATGTAGGTATTGCCTCACGTATACCTGCAAATTGATTTCAAAACGAATTGTATCAACTGCTACAGCTTTATACCTGAAAGACTTTAATTACGTTTAGATAAGTTCTATTTAAAATTGTAACCAATATAATCAAAATTGTAAGTAGCATAAGTATAACGATAATTAACAGATGCAATGTAGTAATGAGTGTAATCAAACATGTTATTAGCTAACGATAATGAATTATGTTACAAGTGATGGCTGTATGGTTACATAACCGAATGTCAATAAATAAAAAATAAAATAAAAAAAGAGGCAGGATAGGACAGGGGACAAGGAACGGGAAGGAATTCGGCCATGGCCTTTGGTAGGAAGCATCCCGGCATTCACCTGGAGGGATTTGGGGAAACCATGGAAAACCCAAATCTGGGTATACGCGTTGAATACCTGTAGGTGTGATTAGAAGGCTGTGGTTTCACAGGGTATAGTTCCTACCTGTCGCCGCAAGGCAGCGCCACCAGCGCACAGAGGAAATGTCAGAGGTAGTAGCCCGCGCATTTGAAATACAGAATCAAATAAAACTTGTAGCTCAATAAGAAAAAACAGCTAGATATACCGTCTGTAAATTTCGCACATCTTCTGAAGACAAGCCGTGAAATTGCTCACATATAAAATCATTAATTTCTAAATTCCCACGCGTAACCATTCTTTATTCGTTTTATTCCTTTCTACATACCTACATATCTACATATGTACTCTGCAATTCACAAAATTGTGGGTGGCAGAGGGTGCTCAGCACCAAAGCTAATCTCTTTGCTGTGCATTCCAATCCCTAATGGTACGAGGGAAAAAAGAATTCATATAAGAATCAGTCCGGCACCTTATTTTTCTAATTTTACCTTTCCTGTCCTTCCGACTCAAATAGGTTGGTGGAAGAAGTATTTCACTACACTCAAAAGTGAAAGTGGGAGTACGCATGTTTACCAATAAGTTTAAATGAAACGTGCGTCGTCTATCTACCAGAGACTCCCAACCTAGTCTACTAATCAGTTCTGTGACGCTTTCATAAGGACTGTAGCAAGCGGTCACGAATCAAGCGGCTCTTCTCTGTACTTTCTGTATACTTTCGATTAAGCCCTTACGAAACGGGCCCCAAATGGCACAACAATAATCCAAATGTGGACGCACAAGAGATTTGTACGCTATCACCTTTGTTTGTTCAATACAATTTTTCAAGATTCGACCTATGAATCGCAGCCTAGAATTTGCTCTAACTACTAACGAATTAATGTGCATGTCCCATTTCATGTTCCTTTGTACTGTTACTCCCAAATATTTCATAGAATCGGCCATATCAATAACTGTATTGTTTAACTCGTATTTCTGAACAATCGGATTCTTTTTGTTAGTTATGCTCATTGTCTAGCACTTTTTACAATTTAGAGTAAGTTGCCACTCAGTGCACCAAGCCAAAATAACATCTAGATCACGCTGAATTTCTAAGCAATCGGCCAAATTTCTTACTTCCCTATAAATAACCGCATCATCAGCAAACAATCTAAAAAGGCTTTCCACTTTGTTTTTGTTTCACAAGTGTACATTAATGATACACGATGTATTTCAGGAGATTTAAACAGCCATTTATACCGTCTGCAATTTTCGCACTTATTCTGTAGTAGAGCCGTCCTAACTCATTTCAAACACGGCCGGTACACGTGTGAAACGAATAAAACATGGTTTCACGTGGGAATTTAGAATGTGGTGATTTCATTGGTCGTGTATGAGATGCGCCTGGACGGCTCTGCTGCAGAATAAGTGTGAAAATTGCAGATGGTGTATTTGGCAGTTTAGTTTTACTGTAATACAACGTGTATCAATAATGGCCACTTGTGACGCGAATAAAACATGGTACCACGTGGGAATTTAGAAAGTAATGATCGTATGTGTGAGCCATTTTCACGGCTCGCCTTCAGAAGATGTGAGAAATTTACAGACGGTATATCTGGCTGTTCTTTCTTATTGAGGTACAACGTGGGCAAGTTTTATTTGATTCTGTATTTCAAATGCGCGGGCCTCTTACGTTTCCTCTGTGCGCTGGTGGCGCTGTCTTACGGCGGCAGATAGGAACTATACCCTGCGAAACCACAGCCTTCTAATCACAGTTGAGTTGAGCTCAAGCTTTCGTGGAAGACGGAACTAGTGCCGTGTTTACACAGTCGAGTGAGAGCGAAAACAAGTGGTCGGAGAGGAAGTGGCGTTGCGGCCTACACAGGTCGAATTCTGCTATCGTGTAGTAACCAGTGTTAACCGGGAACAACACTTAATAACAAGAACAAAGAAGTGAGCTTGTGATTGTGCACATACGGACTAAAGTGTACAATTAACAACTGTTGGAGTGTAGATAACATCTGCGCATACAGGCGAGAGGAGATGGCCGAAGCAAGTGGCGGAATTAATCCTCAAATAGAAGAAGAAAACATTGAAACCTTTGTATATGAAAATGAACAAGACATGGCGGAACCAGTGAAGAATAAAATAGAAGAACGAGTGACTGAGAGTGAGGAAGAAGAAACGTACAACCTCAGGAAGGAAACGTCGAGCGGTAGAGAAAAGACAATCACACAAAATAAGCAAAGAAGAATTAATCCTATTGGAGATGTTTAGAAACAAGAAGAAAGATCAGGGACACCAACAGAAGAATATGCTCCAAACATATTCAACATCACAGCCGGAAGGGAAGGACGAGGAACGCAGCAAGAAGAAAGAAGACAACATACTGGAAAACAGGGAAGCGAGTAAAGTCAACAAGTTTATGTTCACAGAACGCAACAGAAGGTATAAAGCCAACTCAGATGGCCCATTCATAGTGATGGTAGAACCAATGGGCGAGGGAAATATCCAACACCCAATACAACTAGGGAAGGTATTCTACAATAAAGTTCCTGGACTGAAAAGAATAAACCAACAAGGAAAGAACAGAATGGCCATGGAATTTACGGAACCAGAATTTGCCAACCAATTCATAGCAAACCGCATCTTATTACAGTCTATGAGACTTAAGGCCTTTGTACCGGCTAGTAGAGTGGAGTGTAAAGGAGTCATCAAGTTCGTTCCATTGGACTTATCAGAAGAAGAGATAAAGCTAAACGCCACATCGGAGGCGCCAATCATCGACGTGAGGCGCTTCACCAAGAAAACGCAACTGGATGGAAAGACAGAGACAACACCGCTAAAAACCGTTCAGATAACGTTCGAGAGTCAGTATCTCCCAGAATATATTGAAATATATTACCTCAGGTTTAAGGTCGCAACATATATCTACCCAGTAACACAGTGCTATAAATGTCAGAGATTTGGACACGTGGCAAACAACTGTAAAGGGAAGGAAAGATGTACAAAATGTGGCGAAGAGCATAAAACATCAGAATGTCAAAAGGAAAGCCCCAAATGCGTGAACTGCTGCGGCGAGCATCCGGCCAATGACAGGCTTTGCCCAGTGAGAAAACAAGAGGAGGAGAAAAAAGTAAAGCAAGCAGCACACAGCAAAAATACAGGGACAACAGAATACGATTACAAGCAAGGAGACTTCCCCACTCTACAGAAGAGATCATTCAGAGACGTCACCATAGACAAGGAACAGCCTGGCACGGTGGACCGACACCAAAAGACAAATAATGTGGTGGCACAGGTCTCACGGGAGACCCAGACCGAGGAAGTACCCAATATAGAAAGCAATGAAGAAATAATCACCATCATAGTCAAAACAATAATGAAAGCTCTAGCCCAACATATGAAGGGCAAAATGACAACGACTGTACTCCAAAAAGTACAAGACATTGCCACTAGAAGCATAATAAAAGAAATCAGACAGATAGGCTCAACTATACAGAACTCAGAGAACTCCAGAGCAACAACTGAAAATGGCTAGGAGAAGACAATTAAACATAATACAATGGAACGCTAGAAGTCTGTACCATAAATGGAACGATCTTCAAAGACTACTGGAGGAACACAAAGCAGACGTGGTACTGATCACGGAAACGTGGTTAAGTCAAGCACATACGCTCAAACATAGGCTCTACAACATCTACAGGAAGGACAGGGAAGACGGATACGGTGGTGTGGCCATCATGATCAGAAATGGAATGAACAGCTCCATTAGAAACATGGTGATATCAGCAGCTGATATAGAAATCCTAGCAATAGACATCACACAAGGAGGCACCATCAACACGGTTTCTGTAATATACAAACCACCAAGGGTCAGTCTTACTGAAGAGCAATGGTCAGAAATACTCAACCAGCTCCCATCAGGAAGTATCCTGGGAGGAGACTTCAACGCCCATCACCCATTGTGGCACGACAGTCGAACAGACCAGCAAGGAGAAGAAATTGCAGCCGCAATTACATCATCCACATTTACCACGCTCAATAATGAACCTGGAACCAGAATAGGAACACCTTATCAAAGAAGATCGTCGCCAGACATATCTATAGTATCTGCAAACCTCAGACAAAAAACAACGTGGGAGATACTTAAGGACACCCTGGGCAGCGATCATTTCGTTATAAAAATGACGGTAGATGCACCAAGCACACTTAACCACGAGCCAGCAAGGACCTTATGGAACTGCAAAAGAGCCAAATGGGAGCAATATCAGGAGAAGATAAATATGCTAATGGAACAGGAGAATGATGAGGATGGCCAATTACAGCAACGATACAATAATTTCGAGGGAATAATTACATCTGCAGCCAAAGAATGCATACCCCTGACCAAAAGCAAGGAGAAGACTTCCGCAGAAAGGAAACCGTGGTGGACAGCGGAATGCTCCAAAGCCATAGCTAGACGACGCTTAGCCATCAAAGCATATAGACAGTGTCCGACAGTGGACAAATTTGCTACGCTCAGGAAGGCAATAGTGGAAGCTAGGACAGTCATAAGAAGAGCTAAAAGGAAAGGATGGGAAGAGTTCTGCGACAACATCAAATATGGAATCACGCCTCAAGAAATGTGGAAGAAGCTAAGATGGTTTAAAGGAAGCCAAACGAACTCTAAATGGATCACCAGCAACAAAGAAGCAGCGGAACAATTTTTGGCCCTGACAGCGCCCTCGTACGTCCCGCTAGAACGAAGCGTGGACTCTGCTATAAAGCGAGACACTCAGCCAAAGAGACCAAATCACAACAAGTTTGAAATGTCAGAGCTACAATGTGCAATAAAAAAGGAAGATACGGCCCCCGGACTAGACGGCATAACATACTCCATGATAGAAAAACTTCCACCAAGAGCGAAACAGAAGTTACTGGAACTGTATAATGACATGTTGGCAACAACATATGTGCCAGAACAGTGGAGAAATGTCCTCATCATACCAATCCTAAAGGTGAACAAGGACAAAACTAAAAGCGAATCATACAGACCCATCTCACTACTATCCTGTCTTGGAAAGATCATGAGTATAATGATCAAGAACAGAATGCAGTGGTTCATCGAGCACCACAAGAAACTGGACAGCAGAACAATGGGATTCCGGAAAGGATATGGAACATTAGACAACATAACAACACTAGTCACGGACATACAACTAAGCTACGCTAGAGGAAACTATCTACTCGCGGCCTTCCTTGACATCAAGGACGCATATAACAACGTTCAGATCAACATACTCCAAGAAGCCTTGGACAACATGGGTCTGCCAAGAGAAATAGTCAACTGGTATACTAGATACTTGGAGCATAGAGTAAATATACTCTATACAGCAGAAGGAGAGATACTTGCTCGTCATGTATATCAGGGACTACCCCAAGGAGATCCCTCGAGTCCCACACTGTTCAACATATATACTACAAAAACGTTCAACCGGTTGAGAAGCCTAACAACATATGCACAATACGCGGATGACTTCGTAGTATATGTGACCCACCCAAACAAAGAGAAGGCTAGAACCATACTTGAAGAACAAGTGAAGGAGACACGAAACATCTTGAAGGAGAGAGGGATGGATCTATCCATTCAGAAAAGCAAAGTAGGAATCTTCACGCAAAGACAGTTTGCAAATGAGGATTTCAAAATCTGCATAGACGGAATGCATATGGAAGTAGTTAGGGAAACAAAGTTCTTAGGCATGTGGCTGGACACAAAGCTGTCCTGGAAAAGACACATAGAAGAGACAAGACAAGCTGCGTTACAAAGATTAAACATCTACAAAACGCTGGCTACACCAAACAGAGGCACGGACCCCCGACAGCTGCGAAAGATATACTTCGCCTTAATAAGAAGCAAAATTGAATATGGTGGATTCCTATATGAAACTGCATCCACGACCACACTTAAAAAACTGGATACCGTACAATCTGCCGCCTTGAGGATAGCGGGCGGCTTTCTAAGAACAACGCCAGTCATGGCAATGGAAGTGGAAATGGCAACGCCGCCCCTATCATTAAGAAGGAAGAAATTGGGCCTAAAATTCTGGACAAAAGTAAGGACCAACACCAGCCATCCTCTGGGGAGAAAAGTGCGTATATTGGTGCATGAATATACAGCAAAACCCCAAAAATTACATAAGAGCCCAAGTCTCATAAAATACTGGGAAATAACTAACCGATGGAACATAGCAACCTCTGAGATCAACGATATGTATAGAGAACGAGAACCGTGGCCAAGGATGGAAATGGATCAACATGTATACACAGAACTGACAGTAGATGTATCAAAGAAGAAGGAACAAAATATTGAAATCATAAAGCAGCTGTCCCTGCAAACCTTGAACACAAGATGGGAAGGATGGAGACAAATATTACCGACGGATCAAGAGAGAACGAGGAATCCACCACAGCAGCGTTCATCGACATGGCGCTAGAAATGCATGAGGCGTACAGACTACCAACCCCAATGTCCATATTTTCAGCAGAGATTATAGCGATAGTAAAAGCAATCAAGTACATAAATGAAGTGGGTATTGTTAAGGCAGTCATCTGCTCGGATGCTAAAAGCGCCCTACAGGCCATAAAAGGAATCCCCAGAGGCACGTGCAAAAACTACCTAGCGTTTGAGGCAGCCAGGCAAATAATCAAGGCAACAACAGAGGGAAGAAGAGTCAAACTACAATGGATCCCAGGGCACGTCGGCGTAAGAGGAAATGAAGCGGCGGATGCCATAGCACGGGGACAATTAAATGCAGCAGATATAGAGGAGATACCCATCCCCTACACCGACTACAACCACACAATCACACAAATAGTGAAGAAGGATTGGAAAAGAAGATGGGTAGAAGAAGAACCAAGCAAGATCCTTTGGTACAGAACCATAGCAGCGGAACCAGACCACAAACTATGGTACGCGCCCTTTAAAATAAACAGAAGTGAGATTAAAACAATAAGTAGACTGAGAACAGGACACGCACTCCTACGAGACAGAATGTATACTATGAAGATCGTGGACAACCCGAAATGCCAACAATGCGACGATGTGGAAGATACATATCACTTCCTTTTAAGATGCAAGCAGTAAGGAACATAAGGCAAGAGATAATAGAAGGCGAACTTAAAATCAAGGACATAGCAGACCTAATACAAGTCTTATCCTCACCATCGCTGAAAGCAATAAAAGAAATGCACAAATACGTAATACAGACAAAAAATAGAATATAACAACAAAGGGATATTCAATGCATCGAGCAAGAAAATGTTCTCAAGATTCTCTGTGTATGTCATATGTACTTAAAGTGTAATTCATAATCAGTTGAATGTATTATATGATGTTACTGGCTGTATTAGCCTATGGCTAAAGCCACATTAAAAAAAAAAAAAAAAAAAAAAGCCTTCTAATCACACTTATTCTGCATGTATGCCCAAATCTGGATGCCCGGACGGGGATTCGAACCGCCGTCCACCCGAACGATAGGCCAGAGCGCTAACCACTCACCCACCACGCTCGGTGATTGGAAAGCTACGTGGCCTGGCTCGGAACCCTTTCCTTCCCCCACGGAGCCCAGCGTATCTTTCCAGCACTTGGGGAAGCAAACAGGAAACTATTCCAGCTCATCTACCTAAGAATATTCCCATCGAGAGGCAAATCCTCCGCAATAATCGCCAACTCCGAAATCGGGTATGACATCAAAAGTAGAAGAATGCAACAGCAACCGCTTACGCCACTGTGGTCGTCACAGATCACCTGAGCATTGGTATACCCTGTTACTGAGCGGTTAATATTGACCAGAGGGTCCAGTCCATACGATGCAGCCCACTATGTAAACATCCCGAGCCTCGCTGACAAGTCCGTGACAAATAACGTGGCAGCATCGGTTCCGGGGAACCCCCCTCGTGTATCAGTCTTGTTTCGCCTTTTTTCCATTATTGAATTTTCCTCTTAATAAACTATACATCGAAAAATGTTCGTATTCATACTTAGAAACTGTGGAAGTATTATCTGCAAAGTCATCATCTCCTTGGCTTTACTCCAACACGCGATACCGAACGAAACTTCTGCGCATACTGTATATCTCGATACACAACTAAATTTTTCTCATCTAAAGGAAGGCTGAAGGCCTTACTGTGTTATATCGTTTTCATGACCTGTGAGCTATCTTGAAACAAGCGATACCGATCGAATCGTCTCCCTGATATAATGCAGTTTTTTTTATTTTTTTTTTTTAGGGACGGACGACGCGTTACTGTATTGCATCGTATTCAAAATCAGAAGTTGACGAAGAATTGTATATACAAGTACCATGTCATCAAACCGTTAGCTTTCCTGCGTCAAGCGATACCAAACGGAAATTCTCCAGAATATAACCCAATACAGAACAGATTTTTTTCTGATTTGAGAGACGGAAGAACCCCTTACTGTAGTACATCATATTCATAAACAGAATTTGACGAAGATTTCTATATACCATGTCGTCAACACCAACCCGTAAGCTTTCCTGCGACACTCGATACGGTGAGAAAATCGTCCCTTATGTAACCCGATACAGAATTCCTTTCTTTAATTGAAGGACGGAAGAATGCCTTGCTGTATTACATCGTATTCATAATCAGAAGCTTACGAAGATTACCAAGTCATCAACCCGTAAGGTTTCCTGCGACACGTGATACCGCACGAACATTCTCCCGTATACAACCCGATACAGAATTAGTGTTTTCTTTTCTGATTTGAAGGACGGCTGAAGGATTTGCTTGTGTTACATCATATTTTCAATCAGAAGACGTCGATGTATTACCTTCGAAGTTATCGACCAGTTAGCTTCCCTGCAACAGGCGATACCGAACGAAATTCTCCCGTATATAACCCAACATACAATTAGTGTTTTTTTCTGATTTGAAGAACGGCTGAAGGACATGATGTGTTACATCATATTCACAGTCAGAAGATGTCGATGTATTACCTTCGAAGTTATCAACCAGTAAGTTTTCCTGCAACACGCCATACCGAACGAAATTCTCCCGTATACAACCCGATACAGAATTAGTGGTTTTTCTGATTTCAAGGACGGCTGAAGGATTTGCTGTGTTACATTATATTCACAGACGGAAGATGTAGATGTATTACCTTCGAAGTTATCGACCAGTTAGCTTTCTTGCAATAAGCGATACCGAATGAAGTTCTCCCGTATATAACCCGATACAGAGTTAGTGTTTTTTATTCTGATGTCAAGGACGGCTGAAGGACTTGCTGTGTTATATCATATTCACAGGCAGAAGATGTCGATGTATTACCTTCGAAGTTATCAACCCGTTAGCTTTCCTGCAATACGCGATACCGAAGGTAATTCTCCCGTATATAACCCGATACAGAGTTAGTGTTTTTTTCTGATTTCAAGGATGGCTGAAGGACTTGCTGTGTTACATGATATTCACAATCAGAAGATGTCGATGTATTACCTTCGAAGTTATCAACCCGTTAGCTTTCCTGCAATACGCGATACCGAACGAAATTCACCCGTATACAAACCCGATACAGAATTAGTGGTTTTTCTGATTTCAAGGACGGCTGAAGGACTTGCTGTGTTACATTATATTCACAGACGGAAGGTGTCGATGTATTACCTTCGAAGTTATCGACCAGTTAGCTTTCCTGCAATACGCGATACCGAACGAAATTCACCCGTATACAAACCCGATACAGAATTAGTGGTTTTTCTGATTTCAAGGACGGCTGAAGGATTTGCTGTGTTACATTATATTCACAGACGGAAGATGTCGATGTATTACCTTCGAAGTTATCGACCAGTTAGCTTTCCTGCAATACGCGATACCGAACGAAATTCTCCCGTATACAAACCCGATAAAGAATTAGTGTTTTTTTCTGGTTTGAAGGCCTTGCTGTGTCGCTCTACACCGTGGCGACCGTGTTGCAGGTGCGGAACGCGACGGCGGTGTTCATCATCAACCTGTCGGTGTCTGACCTGGCGTTCTGCTGCTTCAACCTGCCTCTCGCCGCCTCGGTGTTCCAGCAGCGCGCCTGGAGACACGGCCACACACTGTGCAGGCTGTTCCCGCTGTTCCGCTACGCCCTCATGGCCGTGTCTCTCTTCACCGTGCTCGCCATCACCATCAACAGATACGTCATGATCGGCCACCCCCGGCTCTACCCCCTGTGAGTACCAGCTCAGCAAGTGTTTCATTTACTATTCACTTTAATTTAAATTCGCAATGGAGCACTTACCGTAGAGAATACCTCTGAATTTCAGAATGTTTGTAGTGAAAGATCGTTGGTCAATATAGGGAAAAAATCTATAACGGTCACGTCACAACATTCTGCGCATGAGCAGTATACTTTCCGCGCATGCGCACTTAACGTTCTGAACCTCCGCACTTGACGTCCTGCGCATACTCACTTAACGTTCTGCGCATGCGCACTTGACGTACTGAACCTCCGCACTTGACTTTCTGCGCATGCTCACTTAATGTTCTGCGTATGCGCACTTGACGTCCTGCACCTGCTCACTTTACGTCCTCCGCATGCTCACTTAACGTTCTGCGCATGCTCACTTGACGTACTGAATTTCCGCACTTGACTTCCTGCGCATGCTCACTTAACGTTCCGCGCATGCGCACTTGACGTACTGAACCTCCGCACTTGAAGTCCTGCGCATGCTCACTTAACGTTCCGCGCATGCGCACTTGACGTCCTGCACCTGCGCGCTTGACGTCCTCCGCATTCTCACTTAACGTTCTGCGCATGCGCACTTGATGTCCTGCACCTGCGCGCTTGACGTCCTCCGCATTCTCACTTAACGTTCAGCGCATGCGCACTTGACGTACTGAACCTCCGCTCATGACGTCCTGCGCATGCTCACTTAACGTTCCGCGCATGCGCACTTGACGTACTGAACCTCCGCTCATGACGTCCTGCGCATGCTCACTTAACGTTCCGCGCATGCGCACTTGACGTACTGCACCTGCGCGCTTGACGTCCTCCGCATTCTCACTTAACGTTCCGCGCATGCGCACTTGACGTACTGAACCTCCACACTTGACGTCCTGCGTATGCTCACTTAACGTTCAGCGCATGCGCACTTGATGTCCAGCACCTGCGCGCTTGACGTCCTCCGCATTCTCACTTAACGTTCCGCGCATGCGCACTTGACGTACTGAACCTCCGCTCTTGACGTCCTGCGCATGCTCACTTAACGTTCAGCGCATGCGCACTTGACGTCCTGCACCTGCGCGCTTGACGTCCTCCGCATTCTCACTTAACGTTCCGCGCATGCGCACTTGACGTACTGAACCTCCACACTTGACGTCCTGCGCATGCTCACTTAACGTTCTGCGCATGCGCACTTGATGTCCTGCACCTGCGCGCTTGACGTCCTCCGCATTCTCACTTAACGTTCCGCGCATGCGCACTTGATGTCCTGCACCTGCGCGCTTGACGTCCTCCGCATTCTCACTTAACGTTCTGCGCTTGCGCACTTGATGTCCTGCACCTGCGCGCTTGACGTCCTCCGCATTCTCACTTAACGTTCCGCGCATGCGCACTTGACGTACTGAACCTCCGCTCATGACGTCCTGCGCATGCTCACTTAACGTTCCGCGCATGCGCACTTGACGTACTGAACCTCCGCTCATGACGTCCTGCGCATGCTCACTTAACGTTCCGCGCATGCGCACTTGACGTACTGCACCTGCGCACTTGACGTCCTCCGCATTCTCACTTAACGTTCCGCGCATGCGCACTTGACGTACTGAACCTCCACACTTGACGTCCTGCGTATGCTCACTTAACGTTCTGCGCATGCGCACTTGATGTCCAGCACCTGCGCGCTTGACGTCCTCCGCATTCTCACTTAACGTTCCGCGCATGCGCACTTGACGTACTGAACCTCCGCACTTGACGTCCTGCGCATGCTCACTTAACGTTCCGCGCATGCGCACTTGACGTCCTGCACCTGCGCGCTTGACGTCCTCCGCATTCTCACTTAACGTTCTGCGCATGCGCACTTGATGTCCTGCACCTGCGCGCTTGACGTCCTCCGCATTCTCACTTAACATTCCGCGCATGCGCACTTGACGTACTGAACCTCCGCTCATGACGTCCTGCGCATGCTCACTTAACGTTCCGCGCATGCGCACTTGACGTACTGAACCTCCGCTCATGACGTCCTGCGCATGCTCACTTAACGTTCCGCGCATGCGCACTTGACGTACTGCACCTGCGCGCTTGACGTCCTCCGCATTCTCACTTAACGTTCCGCGCATGCGCACTTGACGTACTGAACCTCCACACTTGACGTCCTGCGTATGATCACTTAACGTTCTGCGCATGCGCACTTGATGTCCAGCACCTGCGCGCTTGACGTCCTCCGCATTCTCACTTAACGTTCCGCGCATGCGCACTTGACGTACTGAACCTCCGCTCTTGACGTCCTGCGCATGCTCACTTAACTTTCAGCGCATGCGCACTTGACGTCCTGTACCTGCGCGCTTGACGTCCTCCGCATTCTCACTTAACGTTCCGCGCATGCGCACTTGACGTACTGAACCTCCACACTTGACGTCCTGCGCATGCTCACTTAACGTTCTGCGCATGCGCACTTGATGTCCTGCACCTGTGCGCTTGACGTCCTCCGCATTCTCACTTAACGTTCCGCGCATGCGCACTTGACGTACTGAACCTCCGCTCTTGACGTCCTGCGCATGCTCACTTAACGTTCTGCGCATGCGCACTTGACGTCCTGCACCTGCGCGCTTGACGTCCTCCGCATTCTCACTTAACGTTCCGCGCATGCTCACTTGACGTACTGAACCTCCGCACTTGACGTCCTGCGCATGCTCACTTAACGTTCTGCGCATGCGCACTTAACGTTCTGCGCATGCGACTTTGACGTCCTGTACCTGCGCGCTTGACGTCCTCCGCATGCTCACTTAACGTTCCGCGCATTCGCACTTGACGATACTTTGATGCAAGCAGCTACGATAGTATCCGCTGTGACTTAAGCTCGTGTTAGACAGTGACCTTATTCATTTTAAGTACAGTTATCAGATAAATTTGTCTACGTTGTTCTATAATGTAACAGCTCTACACAAAAAAAATGGACTAGGGCTCTCTGGAATACTCTATAATTTAGAGATATGTGCGTCAATTTTCAATTGCTTACGACAACAAGAAGTTTCACTTCTTGTGCGGGTGCAAAAAATAAAAAAATTTAAAAAATAAGAATTATTTTAGGGAATTTCAGTAATTTTGCACTTTACGAATTTAAATTTCAGATATGACACTTCCCTTGATAGTTCATTCGAAACCCTTAACCATGAAACATAATTTTCTATCTCCCCTTATACCTGAAAGTAAGCACCAGCTTGTGATCATGGTCATCTCATCACTTCCACGCACTACTCCTAATCCTTCAACCAATATCCTTCCATGCATCATCACCAATATACGCCTTGTACCTGTACATCACTCTCTTCCCCCTCCTCCTGTCTTCCAATGACTCCTATCACAGCTCCTTTATCACAACAGATCATGCAGTGCTCTGCTACTGCGCCATCATCCAGTGAGGATGGTCACGTGCCCATTTCAGTCGTAGTTGCCGATGTCGTGGTGTTAACATTGACACATGCATGGGTCGTCGGCTGCGGAGGCCCATCGTTAGGAGTGTTCGGTGCACTGTGTGTTCAGACACACTTGTACTCTGCCCAGCATTAAAGTCTGATGTTAGTTCCGCCACAGTTCGCCGCCTGTCCTGTTTTACCAGTCTGCTCAGCCTACGACGTCCGATATCTGCAATGAGGGGTGGCCGCCCAACCCCTCGACGTTAGGACGTGGTTTCACCTTGGTTTCGCCACTTGTTGAAGACACTCACCACAGCACTCCTCGAACACCCAACAAGTCGTGCAGTTTCCGAAATGCTCGTGCCGAGCATCCGGGCGATCACAATCTGTCCTCGATTAAAAACAGATACATCGCGGGACTTCCCCATTCTAAACGCGGATAGCACGCTCACTGATACTACATGCACCGTGCGTGTGTCTGACTAGCAGTCATTCCTCGTCAGGTGACGCTGCTATCGCCTGGACGGGTTTATATCGATAGTAGGCAGGTGATCATAATGTTCTGGCCAATCAGTGTAATTGCTTGTACCGAAAACCAAATCTTTTTTTTTAATATGTATGTTTTTTTCTGTATGTTTGTTGGTTCCAGCACCATTAATAAATCTAGTGAACAGAATTTGTTGTGATTCAGAACTTTGAAAGATAACAATCTGATTTAAAATCTGAGAAATGTTTCGCTAGGCTCCATCACCAGACGTCGGCATGGCCTATTAAAATCAGTTCCGAGCAAATACTTTGTCAACAATGATCTCGCGTCATTTAAATGTTAATGAACAATTTTTCATGGAGTATTCAGAGGTTGAAATGTTTAGACCTGCGATTAAATTTGAAACATTCATCCGACACTAATAGTGATCCGTCACGGTACAATAAATGGATTAAAAATTTCGGAATTAGTCATCTGCAGTCCATCTTTCACGGTTTTCTATTATCATAACTAAACTACTGCCTTTTTTTGCTGTTGTCAGTCTCTCGACTCATTTGATGCAATCCTTCATCCCTTCCGCTAATCTCTCCATCTCAAAATATTCCTTAAATCCACGTTCTCAAATATCTACTTCGTGTATGGTATTCTAACCTTAGTATTTCTCTACAGTTCTTGCCTTCGACTGTTTCCTCAAATAACAAATTAACAAATCCTGCATGCTCCAGTGAATCGACCATACCGAGCTGGGTGGATGAACAACTAACATGTGGAGCAGGCGTTCGGAAGGACACGGGTTCAAATCCCAGGCCGCCACGCACATTTCAGATATCCAAGCATTGCTGAAACCACTGTAGGCAATTTCCGGGAGAAAGTCATTACCGAATTCCTTTCCGTTTCTTGTCTCCAGTCCGTTCCCGCCTATAATTACATCGACGTCGATAAGGCGTAAAGCCAAAAGCAAAAAAAAAAAAAAGGTGTTTTCCAAGATTTGGCGAAATTACCTCAAGCGAATGACGGTATGGTTGTTAAAAATGGCGATGGCCGAATTCCTTCCCGTTACGTGTACCCACTCTTTTCCTTCCTCGTTTTCGAAGAGACATATAGCTATAAACAAAAGGGAAAAAAACTATTCGCAGTTATTATGGACTGTCGATAGAAGCGAAAACTTTAAGAAATAACAGTGGTTTTTTGGGTATTCAAATTCATTGTAGAATCAAAAAATACAATTTCACAATTTGTAAATTAAAATCATTTTACATTTCAGTATACATTTTTTCAACCTTAAATTTCGATAATATATGATAATAAATCCTAAATTTGAAATAAAAGTCACTTTGCATGTTTAGGTTTGGACTGCAAAATTTAAGGCTTTTCTTGCAAAATTTTTCAATCCAAAATTTCGACGATATAAGCTAATAAACAGTAATTTTGCATCAGTAACCATATTTTCAAAATTCAAGATATAAATCTAAAACTGTTATAAAATTTTATAGAATTTTTAATTTTAAAATCCGCAGCATAAATGTTATCGAACATCTGGAAATCTGTTTTATCACACTAGCAAAATAGTTGCTAAGCCACTGTGAAATACTCATTGCATGACGTATTGCAGAGTTTATATATATATATATATATATATATAAGCTATTAGAGGGAAGGCCAGTATTAAGGCTCGTAAAATTTCGAGCCGAGACCGGATTTCGAACCTGGGACCTCCGTTCCCAGCCACGCGCCTTAACCAAATCAGCCACCAGACGGCTGGTTAAACGCAACACGTCAAACAGATAAACTGTTAACATTAGCATCTTGGTGACGGGAACTCAAAAGATTATTCCCATCTAAACATCGCCTGAGGCGTCTATGGAAGTTTTCAAATTTAAAAGAAAAAAAAAAAATCTAAGATATGTCGAATATCGGGATGGTTTCTACAAAAGGTCATGGCCGAGTTTCTTCCCGTCACTTGAACCCAGTCTTTTCCCTCCTCGTTGTCGAAGATGCGTATAGCCAAAAACAAAACTTAAAAAAAATGAGATTAGATGACAAGAACTCTTTTGCCAGGTGGATCGTAAACGAAGAGATCTGTTTTCATCGCAATGCAGGGTCGAACCATCAACTCTATATCACCTCGATATTAACATTTCCTTATTGAAAGCCACTCTCGCGAACTTGGGAATCGATAACTTGCACCCTGCCACCCCTCATTGCTGCTATGATTCTGGAAGGGGAAGGAAAATATCAGAAAGTATATCTCCCGGAGTTTTGTCAGCAAAGGGAAGCTGGAGGAGTTAATCCTTGCAAACTGCACAGAGCCACTCCACGCGGGAGAAAACGGGACCGGGAAAATGCGAATTTATTAAGGCACTTTCACGGCGCCAAATAAAACAAACCGAATTTCGGAAAAGGGTGTCTGGGGGTGCGGGGAGACGAAGACTAGTTGGGGGGTAGGAGTGGGGGGTCGTAAGGAGAAAAATTCTCCTGTGCCCATACCGGCTTTGTGGCTCGAAAATATTGCTTATCTTCCGGTCCGAATCTTTATTGCGCAGCGTGGACAAAGGATGAAGAGAGAATCGTAAGGAAAACTGCGAGAGGACGGATAGAGAGGAGGGAGTGGAGAGGGAAAGAGGGGAAAGATAGAAGGTAAAGAGGAGAAGGTCAGCTGAAAAAAAAATACAAAAGGAATAAAGAGCGGTTGCGGATACAGCGGTCTATAAAGAAAACTCGAGTCTCTTATTTGGCAACCAATTCCCCCACTTGGCCCGGAAGAGGTTTCGGCAGAATATGCCACGCACTGAAACGATCCACGCACAATCTGCCCGAGTAGCCTGCCGATAGTCGACATGCATTATGCATTCCACCAGTGGCAGATCCGTCCATTCGATGTTTACATCTTCAAGTATGTTACTGAAGCTGTTATAAGATAATGGGTCGAAACGTTCTTGTCAACGCTAATGACTTTTTTAATTCGTCGTTCTACCCGTGAAGCTATGTTATGCAGTAATAATCGACGCAACATGACGTCACCGTTTTGGACAGAGTTCTGAAATTGGTCGACGTTACGTATTATTAACTCCAAGCTGAAAAACAGAGAACCTGTGCGCTCTTGGCATTTAAAAAAATCTTTACAATACAATACACTCATTTTCCATAGATCCCAATATAAGACACTGGCTCTGTGGGATGTGGAAAGTTGTCAATTTACAGATAAACAGTTGCATAACAAAATAATACATAGTACATTAATTATGTCAAAATTTACACAATCTACAGGCATTTATTTTGTAGATACCTTAGAAATAAATTCTTCAACAGAGTAGGAGACGTCAATTAAAAATTCTTTTAATGTTTTAGTGAATTTATTCTTATCATCTGCTAGACATTTAATATATGTTGGGAGCTAATTGAAGATATGTATCCCTGAATATCGGACCCCTTTTTGGACAAATGACAACGACTTGCATTCCTTCTGTAGATCATTCTTACTTCTAGTGCCATAATCCTGCAGCTTGCTATTTCTTTCAAACAAAGTGTAATTTTAGCGTTCTCGCCTAGCATTCGGGAGGACGCCGGTTCGAATCCCCGTCCGGGCATCCAGATTTGGATTTTCCATGGTTTCCCAAATCACTCCAGGCAAATGCCGGGATGCTTCCTTCAAAAGGCCATGGCCGAATTCCTTCCCATTCTTTGCCCCCCCCATCCTTTCCCTTCTCTAAAGACCTCGCTGTTAACAGACGTTAAGCAGTTTAAAAAAAACAGTGTAGTTTTTACTACAAAGAACATTAAGGTGTGTATATACTCAGAGGCTAATGTTAAAATCCCTAACTTCTTGAACAGCTCTCTGCATGAAGTTCTATTGCTAACCCCACACATAATTCTTATTACTCGCTTTTGGTTTCTGAAGTCTGAACACTTTGTTTTTATGAGTAGAATTGCCCGAGAATATTATTCCATATGACATGAAGGAGTGAAAATAAGCAAAATAAACTAGTTTCTCATACGGAGATCACATATAGCTCCTTTCTATCACCAAAGGAAATAAAAACTTCTTATTTCTCAGTTCAGCAGCATTTTGTTGAGGTGTATCTCTTCTCTGAGCACCTCAACAATGACGTGTATGTGACTCAACAATGACGTATTTAATAGATTGTTCCGACAAATCATTTCTTCCGATTGTTTAGCAAAATACAATTTCTCAACGTCCATGATCATGATATTGTAAGTTGTACATATTTCGACTGTAAAAAATCTTTGTTTCTTTCACTAAGCAATGAAATTAAAAACTTTGTATTCTACATTGTTTTCATTCAATACCATTAACTAAAATACTAGGTTTAGCTCTTTAAAAATGATGAGTGTTCCGACGAATCAATTCCTCCATTTGCTTATCTAAATAAAATTGTTATTAAATAACGGTCAATTAAATTTCAGCTTAAACTTGTCTCCAAATCTCGTATTCCAAAACCCTCAGTTTTTAATCCTATTTGGATAGTAGTTACCACGCGTATACTTCAAAGTAAGGCGGTCTGGTAGCTCAGCGGTTAAGGCGATTTCTTCCCAAAGATTACGGTGGTGAGCAGGAATTTCTAGGAGTTATATTTGATTATATGAGCTACTGAGGAATGTTCCGTGGTCCTGATTCCACGTTAAACTGTAGGCCCCTGAGGAAAGGAATTGGCCTTCCTACCTCAGACACAATAGCTTGGTACATCTCCTTCGGGTTGTGGAAGATTTTTAGTTTTTGAAATGATAACTTCGTTAGGCGCGTTGGGCGGACATGTTAACAGCATACCTGTAACGATCTGGTGGCACAGTGGTTAAGGTGTGTGACTGGTGAATAGTGTTGCCAACCCCTAGAAATTCGAGTCGCTAGACTCAAGATCAAAAGTCGCTAGAAAGTCGCTAAAATTAATTCCACCAGTAGCCGATCGTTCAGTGTACAAAAAGTTTGAGGATTCCCTGACCACATTACTCTTTTGTTACCACTGGTAGAAATAATTCAATTACATGTTAACACTTCGAAAAATAAGATGTAGTTGGACAGAAATAAATTTTATTATTACTTAATATTACACGTATGTTTTTTGTCGACTCGAAAAAAAAAATAAGTTTAAAAATTTAAAAATTTCACGTATAGAACGATGAGTTATCGAAGATAATAAGGTACGTTGTTCAATAGTCAGTGAATTCTGAATTGTTACTATAGAAACAATGGTCGCATTCAGTTTTACTAAATGCGCTAAATTCTAAGCTGAGATCAAGGTTACTAAAATCCTAGTAACCTTGGCTGAGATTAGATTAGTATACCTTGTATACCTGTATTCTGTTTGTGTACCTTAAATTTGGCGCGCAATTTGCGCATAGTTTTTTTCAAATTCAACATGAAGATTTTTACATTCAAATTTTATTTTAAAAAAGTTGATTTTTTTAGTTAAATCTTAATATTAGAAGATTTCCGAATTCATTGAAAAAAGTTTAACATTCAATTAAAGCTAGAGTTTTTTAACAAATAAATGTAAAACTTAGATTTAAAAGAAAATTGGATGTTCTGATTTGAATATTTTTTGAAATAGCTAAAGCTAGAGCAAACACGAATGGAACTTTAATTAAATAAAGTTTGAATTTGGTGCGCAATCGCGTTTGTCGTTTTCCATATATATCTCTTGGCACTGTATAATTCTGTGTCGAGTTGACAAAAAAATGTATCCATTATTGGCTCTAGAACTGTTTTCACTTCTACTCCAAAAGTCGCCAGATAAGTCGCTAAACCATTTTTGTCGTCAAAACGTTTTTTTGGTCGCTAAGACTTAAGCAAAAGTCGTCACTTCTAAATTGGCAACATTGCCGGTGAACGAAAGGTCCCCGGTTCTCTACGGGGATTCTCATAGACCCTTAACCCTACCTTCACCTCTGGCACAGCTTGCTGTGTAATGTGAAGTACTCCACAACACTCCCGTGGTTCTGATTCCACGTTAAACTGTAGGTCCCCTGGAAGGGCTACCGGTTTGGGTTATGGACGCTAAGACAGGGGCAGAATAGAAAATCTTGTTACAAATTCATTACCGCCACACGGAATTATTTAGCATATCTGAAGCTATAAGTGTAGCGCGTATAGTTTTAAGTTTTTACTTTTAAAAAAATGTGGAGGGGAGGTTTAGTGTAGAAAAATTTCGCACGGTTTGTTGGTTATAATTGTCGTCAATTGCCGCAATGGCGCCCTGTGGCAACGTGAACAGTTAGTGGGGCCTTTTAATACGACCAACCGATTGGTCCTCACTTTATCGCGCGGTCAGTCGGCATTTTTTGGTACTTGGGGTTGACAGAGAGCTCACTAATTTTTGTGCCGTCGAACTAAATCTCAGGTCGCTTCCGCGAAGTAGGCCGTGCGATCGCAGCAAGTGGCAAAAAGAAAGACGAATGTGTCGCGGGCTGGTTTATTGCAGAGTAGCGAGGCGTGGCAGGGATTTAGGCCCTCCAGAGTCCTTAACAGAGCGACCCAGGGAATTGGTCTCGGCGGGGAGGTAATTCCTCGAGCAGCGGGGGTGATCGGGGAAGTGTTTTATCGGCACACAGTTGGCAGCATCTGCGGGGGTCGAACTATACACAACCAATACACACTGACCACATGAAATTCACCTTTCAGCATACCAATATATTAAATAATCGTTTATATTAATTTTATTAGGCATTTTTTGTGACGAGTCATCTTCCTCCCTTCATATTTAACCAAAATCGATAAATCAGATATCATTTTAAAAATTAACGTCTCCAGTTTGGTAATATCCATCAATTAAGAAAGGAATTATTCGCCTCAAATGAAAAAATTAGGAACAATCAAAGTCACAGATATGTCATAGTTCAGAGCCAAATTGTTAGGCATCGCTGGCGTCGATAAGTGTGATCACGTACCACTAGATAGCAGCACCTAATATCGAAATTTTCACACGGGCCACGATCACATGACAACTAGAAATTTCTGTTGACGAATAGGCAATTGTTCCTTCAAAATGAGATACTTCAAAGCCAAGCTGTTAGGTTCCGCTGGCGTCAATAAGTGTGATCACATACCGCTAGATAGCAACTCCAAATATCGAAATTTTCACACGGGCTACGATCCGATCGCTTGATAGCTAGATATTTCAGTTGACAAATAAGCAATTGTTCCTTCAAAATTAGATACTTCAGAGCCAAGCTGTTAGGTTCCGCTGGCGTCAATAAGTGTGATCACATACCGCTAGATAGCAACTCTAAATATCGAAATTTTCACACGGGCTACGATCCGATCGTTTGACAGCTAGATATTTCAGTTGACAAATAAGCAATTGTTCCTTCAAAATGAGATTTTTCAAAGCCAAGCTGTTAGGTTACGCTGGCGTCGATAAGTGTGATCACGTACCGCTAGATAGCAGCACAAAATATCGATATTTTCACTCGGGCCACGATCGCTTTGCCGCTAGATATTTCAGTTGAGAATCAAATAATCGTTGCTAGAAAATGAGATACTTCACGGACTAGCTGTTAGGCTTCGCTGGCATCGAAAAGGATTGATCGTATTACCACTAGATAGCAGTACCACATATATAAATTTTACAACGGTCAATGGTCGAATTAGTACTAATTATTTCAGCTGACAAATAAAAAATCGTTACTACAAAATGTGATGGTCCAGAGCCTAGTTATAAATTGCTTTGTTCTGTTTTGTAAATTAACACGTGTCCAAAAGTGTTTTCTAATTGTTCCGAAGACGTGATTTTCTACGTACCTGTTTCGGCTGAGAAATAAATAATTACTCCAAATGAGTCGGTTCTTCTTTCATGCCATTATAAACCAGCAACCTCGCTATTCATCACATCTTTCGCGAAATTTTCGCATAAGTCATCATTTTTTACACATTTATATTTTGTACATTTTAAAAAAAAATCTACAGACTTTCGGTTCGTCGACGTCGATGCCATTAGAGTTATGAGAGGATGGGCGGCAAGGAACGAAAAGAAATTCTGCCATCGTATTTTGAAAGAACCATCCCGACATCGACGTTCTCTATGGAAAACCGAAATTCGTATGGCTGGACGGGGTTCAAACCTCCGATCTCCAGGATACAAGGCCCCAGCGATACTGCTAAACCACGATGTTCGGTTTCTACGCATTTGTTATAATCTTCGTCAGTATTTTGAAGGCATGTGATGTTTAACTCATTACACGATGCATTTCACATCTGACATCTTACACTTTCTTCGGAAGTGTGAAAATGATAGTTCCATTAAAATCCGAAATCCGCTGAACTCTCTCCTTTTTTCGAAAATCATCGAAATGAGTTCGAATAATCTTTTCAGTATTTCTTCTCATAGAGATTTAAGCGATTCCGCAAGAATATTACTTTTCCTAGAACAATATTTGAATTCAAATCTTTCAAACCACCGTCGAATATCGCCCTTATAATAGAATCTCCTACATCATTTTCTCATTCTAGCACACTTTTCAAGCCATCCCCATCATACAATTTATCTCCGTATTCTTGCCTTGACGGTTTTTTCTTGATCTTTACACAGGTTTCCCATCTTTGATTTTTATTCATCTTTTCTCCAAAATTCGATTTGATCCGCGAAATCTTCATCAACTTCAACTGTAACCATTTCCATCTCTACTTTTTCACGCTTTTCACGATGTTTTTAGTGTTCTTTCATTTCCTGACTATCTAATCTCTAAAATACAACTATTCCTGTCTTCCTGCTCCCTTCTCCTCGGGTCCTCAACTGCAAAATTTCCACTGTGTTCCAGTGTTTGTGTTAGCTTTGATTTTTTCCCTTTCAGTGTATTTTATTCATCTTCAGTTTAATTTCTTCCTCGAGACCGACGGGTGACCATTAACGCTCAGCCATCGTATTCTGAAGGACGTATGTTCGAATCCTTGTCGTGTTTCCAGCATAATAACAAACATTTCACAAACAAATATACACTTAACATACAGCACACGAGTTACACTTTGCAGACATGTTGCAACACAAACATTCTACCATTAGGTAAAACGCTCCAGATCCAAAATTCTGGTTATAACAATGGTTGAACTTCCCACGCGTTCACTTTTGCTTCGCAAACAATAATCCACAGTAGCAGTGAGAATCCATATACTGTTTAACACTAGTTTAAATGCCCGTAAAAAAATGACGGTTATCAACTACGGCAATAATTGGAATTTGTTCAGCAAATGTTTCTAAGGAAAAACGAATAACTATTAATTATTATCTTTTTTATACATATTTTCTCTTGACTTTAGTATACTTTCTGTGATTAGATTATGGGTGTATTTGGTTAGGATTTTTTAAAAATAACTCCATTTGAGTTTATTTGAAGGAAATTTTTATTGTTATCAAAAAGTTTAGGATTTTTTTTAAAAATAACTCCATTTGAGTTTATTTGAAGGAAATTTTTATTGTTATCAAAAATTTAGGATTTTTTAAAAAATAACTCCACTTGAGTTCATTTGAAGGAAATTTTTATTATTATCGAAACGTTTCTAAGTAAAAAGTGATTTAAAAAAACGAGCAACTATTATTTATTTCGTGATTACCTACGTTTCGGGTAAATTTTCTTTGAGTTTGAATGAATTTCTCTGTTTGTTATCTTCTGTCAAAAATATTGTTATTAGGTTATGTTGTCACTTGGTTTCAGTAACTGCTACTTAGAATACAGATCGAAAATCAGATGTTCTTCGCCTTACATGAATTTCTACATACAGAGGTCAAAAAAAATTAAACGAACGTACCATTGTAATTTATGTAATCTTTGCCTCACGTTATTTTTTTTCTTTATTTATTTATTTATTTTTTGTTAAATCTCTGCGCTTCCTATTTTTGTGCAGTTACTTGCACAACATAAAATTGTCTTTTAGCAGGCCGCAAATTACACTTTCTTTTATCAGGATAAGTGTAAACAATATAAAATTAAATTATTTATTTGAATTTTACAGTTCTTTTTAACAGTATAAACGCAAATAAAATCAATACCGTTATTCATTTAAATTTTGCTGATTAGTCAAGCAGCGCTGTGGTGGCAGGTAGTGCAACTAATACTTCGTGCATTATGGAGACACGCCGAAAGTTGACGAACTATTGGGGTGAGCGCAGTCTACAGACATCGCATTTTATTAAAGAGAATTTCACCAGATAACTATTAAATAAATAAAATTAAATAAAAAAAAAACACTTCACAAAAATTTTAAGACATACCGTACTATAATTGTTTTAATTTTTTCTTTTGTGATTAATTTACATTTTTGTGATTAATTTACATTTTTATATTATCTGAAAGACAACCATGCGGAATGAGCAATGAATTCAATTGAAAAAAATACTTGCTTTCTTTATGACAATGTTTGCACCAATGCATTTTTGTGCTTCTGTGCACGTTTTTGAAGTGGCACTTTGGAAACCATCCGAGACGGATGTGGAAAAACCTGAAAACCGTGGTACTCTCGGGTTTCCTGTGTGGAGGCGGTTCATAGGGTTTCACCAGAGCACCGCAAGTGCAAAGGACTTTTCAATGAAGGATCACTCCAGACCATACAGCCTTACTGTGAATCAGTGTTGCCAACTCCAAAAAATATTTACCCCTAAAACTTAATTAAAAAATCCCTAAAATTTTGTTTATAGGTTAGGTAAGTGAAATAAAAAACCTTTTATGAATTTCATCGAAGGAAAGTTACATTTGTAATTCCATGTAGTCGATACTGTGGTAAGGCTCTAAGGAAAGGCAGATACTGAATATAATGTTGTACATCACTGTTGCACATTGTTTCTTGCGGCAACAATCGACGTCTTTCCCTAGGAGACTACTAGGGCCCCTTCCTAGGAGGCGCGAGGCCCCCAGAAGGTGCGAGGCCCGTAGCATTTGCTACCTCCTGCTACGTGGCTAATCCGGTACTGATTCCTGTGATTTTTTTAAATAAAAATCATGGAACAGAAACATAGACATTTTGTTTTGTGATCATAAAGAAATATTGAGCTATAGAGATCTCTGAATTCTTAGGGAGCATCCATAAACTACGTGGCTTGGTCTGGGGGGGGAGGAGTTGGCTGGAAAGCTACGCGTGGCTACGTGGGGGGGGGGGGGGGTTCCGAGATAGGCCACGTAGCTTTCCATTTTTAATATTTGTTACAGTTAAAATAAGGTATAGAACACACAACAGCATGTGAATATTTATTTCCTTCATTTAATTATCTCCGTACGTAATTTACGACAGTCTGACAATAGAAAACAGTACAAAATGTCTTCTGGAATCGATAGGGGAAAAAGCTACGTCCGGGCGGGGGAGGGTGTAGAGGTAAAAGCCACATAGGGCTACGTGGTGGGGAGGGGGATTCATTGTAGACCAAATGGAGCTACGTAGTTTATGGACGCTCCCTTACTAACGAGGTACTGTACTTGATATCACTATTTAAATATTCAACAAATAAATACAAGACACCAGAAAGTCTCTAAAATTTCCCACAAAATTATAAAGCCCCAATATCCCCTCCCCCCCGTGAACACCTCCTTAATTTAGGGGAAAACCCTTAGGTTGGCACCCCTGCTGTGGATGTGGCAAGGTATAACGACACGGACGTCAAGGCCTTGCACCTTGCTGGGGTGAACGCCCCGCACAATAGTCCGCCTGGTGTGGTAGGACTGACCGCAGACCCCGCTGTGGTCCACTATCTCAACCTGCTGGACCGCGGCCAGTCGTACCAACACCTGCACGCTGAAATCACTGAACCTGCATCAAGTGTCTTCCCCTATCACAAAGCCTCGAGCTAATGATGCGGAGAAGATACCGACAATTATGGGTCGCATCTAACGCCAATCCGAACTGAATACTAATGTCGTGAAAAACTTTAGCAGTTGCCTCCTTTTACTGAAACATGGCCCCAACAGCCTTTCACGAAAATTAAAAATGTGTAGTGTACTAACGATGTTTAGACCAACACCAAAATCAGAACATAAGTTTGAGTTAAAAGTAAAGTAGTAGCATACAGATATTAAAAAGGCACTTCTTAACCCGAATTTAAAATGTCCTTACGAATAGTAGCAGAAATAACAGCACACTTAATGTCGAAACAATAAAAAAATGTAGTAAGAAGGAAATTCTAGATATTAGACGTCATAAGGGCGAGTATCGATCTACTGGATACATATTGAAGGGTGTTCACACCCTATGTCCGGAGTACAGTCGTTATCTCAAATGGGTCTTAGTTTTTGAGGTATTCACGCAAGAAAAAATTATTATGCTTGTTAAATACTATTGGAAGTATGTTCCAGTAACTCTGTAGTACGACCCCACTTATCAGTATGACGGTGCACCCCCTCTGTCCTGGAAGCATGCACTGATTCGGTTGTGAAGGCTGTCATAAAGCCGTTGTGTCCTCTCCTGAGGCAAGCTGGCCACAACTGTTGTAACTGGTCCTTGATATCCTGGATACTGGCACTGGGACGGAGTTGACGTCAGAGCTGGTATCACACATGTTCTATCGGGGACAGATCTGGGGATCTTGCTGGCCACGTGAGTACCTCAACATCACGCAGACAGTTCATGGAGACACGTGTGAACGAGCAAACTGTAGGACCACTGTTCATCGCTGAACACAATGCGACGCAGTTTATTACATTCAGCGATTTTGCAGTACTAGGATGACCATCGTCAGCGGGTATGGTGGTGACCTGGGGAGAGGTCCCACTCTTACAGTGTTCTGGAGAGGCACAGCGGTATTACTCTTGGCGTCATGGTGTGGGGAACCATCGGGTGTGACTTCAGGTCACGGCTGGTAGTGATTGAGGGAACTCTGACGGCACAACGGTACGTCACGGAAATCCTGCAACCTCATGTGTTACCTCTCATGAGACATTATCGTGGCGCCATTTTTCAACAGGACGATGCTCGTCCACACACGGCACGTGTCTCTATGAACTGTCTGCGAGATGTTGAGTTACTCCCGTAGCCAGCAAGATCCCCAGATCCGTCGCCCCTACAACATGTGTGGGACCAGCTCTGACGTCAACTCCGTCCCAGTGCCAGTATCCAGGATATCAAGGACCAGTTACAACCGTTGTGGCCAGCTTGCCTCAGGAGAGGACACAATGGCTTTATGACAGCCTTCACAACCGAATCAGTGCATACATCCAGGCCATAGGGGGTGCAACGTCATACTGATAAGAGGACTCATATGCGAAGTTCTTTGTAAAATTAACTTGATTTTTTTAATCACTGAAATAACATAAGATACTCTCTCAACTCGTGAAGTATCCGCGTTGTACCATCCAATTTTCCACGATTCCGAATCCAGTTAAGTACGAGGGTTGAATTATAAATAATGCCTCTACCTTCTTAACTCCTCAACAGATGGCAGCACTGGTATGCGGAATGTACTCCTTGTTCTCTCTTCTACAGCTCCAGTTTGCGGAAACTGTAGCATTGAACGGTTGTAGTGTTACAGTGTAAAGTAAGGAACCCTGCGCAGACGGTCGGTGCAGTCATTGAATTCTTGTCACCCGAAAGTAGATCCGTCAAAGAATGAAAGCTGTTTATGGTGATTGTGTCGATGTTGGTACTGTGCGTCGCTGGGCGAGTAAGTTTAAAGATGTTGAGGTGGGAACAACTGACTTGCGTGACAAACAAGGAGTTGGACGTCCTGTGACAGCAACCACCGAGTTTCACAACCAAAAAGTTGACAGACTGATTCAGGACGACCGTCGTATCATTCAGAGGGAAATTGCAAGCATAATCGGCATTTCACAAAAACGTGTGGGTCACATTATTGCTTTACTTGGCTATCGGAAGATGTGTGCAATGATGGTGCTTCCAAAACTCCTGGGCCTATTACCTTCCCATCCCTTATCTTCAATCCTCTCCCAACTATTATGACCTCGACGTTGACGACACGTAAAGTGATAAGGGAAAAATTGTGCACGATAGTGTGGGAAGTATTGTGTAATGATTTTGTGGGACACAGTAGGTAAATAAGGTGACATCTAGAAGCGGCAGTGTAAGTGGTGTCAACTGAAGGTGTTTGTGGTTACAGGCTGTACCGCCGCCGTTGGCTGGCGCTGATGGTGGCGTCCACGTGGCTGCTGGGGTTCGGGGCTCTGTCGGCCACGTGGCTGGGCGCGTGGGGTCGCTTCGGGCTCGACACCCACGTGGGGTCCTGCTCCATCCTGCCCGACGGCAGGGGCCGCTCTCCCAAGGAGTTCCTCTTCATCGTCGCCTTCGTCATACCCTGCCTCGCCATCGTGGTGCGTACACTGCAGACTATTTTTAGTCCTATACATTAAGCCATGTAATACATTAAGTAGCTTCATAGAAAGTCTTGGCTATAGTAAAGCCCTGTAATGATATATCTTAGGAAGAGTTTTAATGAGTAGAATAGAGTAATTAATAATTAGACCAGGACTGCCAGTCAGGGAAGATATTCCGTGACGTATTGAGCATGATGACGGTCGCCACAGGTAAAACAACCACTACAGAACGCGACACAGCTCCCTTATTAGCCTCTGACTGACAACCTAGTGAGTGGTTAAATCTTTCACTGATACGATACAAAACTTTACAAATTTACAGCGTTTTGTGTCCGCCTGAGATTGTTTTTGAATACAGTGTCCACTTGTAGTGTCATTATTGATCATTTTTGGTGTAGGTGTGCTACGCGCGGATCTTCTACATCGTCCGCAAGACGGCGCTCAAGTCGCGAGGTGCTGGACCACACGCTGGAGGCTCCAGCATGCCATGGTGTCCGCCGGGAACTCCAAGAACAACAACAACGCCAACGCTCTGTCGTCCTCGGGTGAGTCTAACAGCTCCCTTGAAACAATGATCTGAAGGAGAGATTCGTCACTTGACATAGTAGTTACACCTTAGAATAGTAACTTATGTGTACATCAAAAGTATTTACATGTTAATCAACTATGAAGGTAGTTCCGTAAATCAAGCGAACTGCTGTCTACACTGGATGCCGCGCAGGAAACGATGTGTCGTAACTGGGTTCAATTTCTCACTTTATTCGGCGTATTATCAAAGTCATCATACACAGACAGACTCACAGTCAGTCCAGTCAATGTCTTCTGAATGCGGAATGCTGCCTTTGGACTGCGCATACTATCGCACATCAGTCGTGAGGAAGTGGATGGTGCTTGATCCCTCCCTGGAGGTGGTTGCGGTGGTGCCACTTTTCCTGCCGCTGGCATTCTATCTTCTGCCCGATGCCTTGTTGGGTAGACGTGGGCCATTTTACCAAAACTGTTATTTCTTCTGAACACTAGGCAACACTGGAAATCGATCTGGTATTTCCATTCAAAGTTGGCTCTAAAATATAATTAATAAGTCTCAGAGATTAAAGCATCAAAGAGCTAGAGTATAGTTGCCAAATGCTGTTTTCACACAGATAAAGCTTTTTCAAAAAGTATTTTTGTATCACATATTGAAAATGAGAAATAGCAAATTCAAATGCACTATAACATCAAATTTTCTATACAAAGAGGTAATTGTAAATTGTAAATACGTTCACATGTAATAAACTTGGATGAATGTTTATTTTCTACAACGCAACAAAGAACGAAACTTCTTTTTGACTTGGGGGAGTTGAAGTATCTTTTTTTACTTTTTCAAAATATTCTAAAGGGTTATTTCAAATTTTTACGAGGTTGTACGTATTTATTTTTCAGTCAAACACAATCCTACAGAACATCTATAATGCTATACCACGATTTGAGACTATTTTAAAATTTGTGTAAAAAATTATTCGTTATTCATTCCTTAACACTTCTAACGGCTCAATAAATGTTTTATTTTACTTTGATAATATTGCTGAAACAAGAAATCTAAGGCAGTGTATTGACTTATCCGGTACTGGTTCACTAAACAAGGAAGGTTCCAAAAGTTCTTACATTTAGTTTTATTGATGCAGTAGACTAAAATCTAAAGTCACCATATTTTATCATCTATGGAAAAGAACATGAGTAACTGATCATCTAAACTGTCTGAATAAATTTCTATAAAGTTTCAAAGTTGTAAAGTCAGTTTGAAGTACTTATATCTATATAGTAGAGCATCTAGCTGACTTTACCACTTCGAAATATACATACATATTAAAATATAACACATAAGTAACATTAAAATTTTAAAGTATCAAGCTCCTATTAGCTGATTGTTCGTATAAAATTAGTTTTGATGTGCAATGTATTTGAGCATGCTAGTTGTAGTTAGTTATATGTGTGGCTAACTTTAAGCGACACACCCTGAAGCATAAGGTGACATTGAGTCGGGTTCCTCATGCTGATAGGTGTGTCTTACGTTTGTGCCGTTTCTTGTGTGTCTGCTGTCTGTCACACTAACCCTTTGTGTAGTTTGTTTACATATACACTGATCACGTCTCGTAGTCACGAAATGTATGCATGGTAATCCCATTTGAGGCTGAATTCAGAACAAACTGTAGTAGAACTTGTTGATATTAGGAAGAGATTATAACCTACCTGTGCCGGAACAGTGGTTTTATCTATACACTGTTAAGCCGCATTCCCACGACGTCTTGTAACGAAGGCGGGACGGGACGGGACGCATACTAAACAACACGCCATGGGAACAGGGCCGCCTCTGCTAGCGGGGACGAGACGCAGCTACCCACTCTGTGTCGGTAAACATCACAGGCGTGTGTGGTGGAGCGCTGTTGCCATCGGTTTACAGCAGCGGTGCGCACCCCTTCTGTTGCTGTAAAGTGCTCTGTGCCAAACGACACTAGCCAACGTGGTGGGGAGGTGGTGGCGAGGTAAGTGAGGGCTAACCTGCGGCGCGCGCTCGTCCCTACACTTCGGCTAATGAGGTCCCGCCTTCGTTACAAGACGTCGTGGGAACCCGGCTTTACGGAGAACCCCTCCAGTCAGGTATGCGGGACAGAATTTTCAACAGATAAGCGTCTAATCTTCTCGTATCGGGGGTAGCAGACATGGCTTCCGACGGCCGTAATTTTGCGGGCGGTGCCAGGCCAGCTCGGGCCGTGGGAATAGAGCCATCCATAGTGGCCTGTGCTGGCCTGTGTTGGCCCGTGTTGGCCGGTGTTGGCCCGTGCTGGCCTATGGTGGCCTATATTGGCCCGTGCTGGCCTGTGGTGGCCTGTGTTGTCCTGTATTGGCCCATATCGGCCGGTGTTGACCTGTGGTGTCCTGTTATTGGCCCGTGTTGGCCTGTGTTGGCCGTGTTGGCCTGTGCTGGCCTGTGATGGCGCGCCTCGATCCGTCGCCAGTCGGTAAGTTTAAACGGTGCGTAGTGGTGCGGGGTGGTGGGAAGTATAGCGGGGTTCGCAACCTACAATCTCCCTTTGCACAGTCCTTTGTGAGAGTGACCTTGTCACCTCATTTCCGACCGAGCTATCGTGTTGTCGACTTCAAATGAAGTCATTTTCAAATGCGTACTAAAACTAACCAGGTATATGAAACACAAATGCCACAGAGGATAAAAATAGAAACGATATGCACGATGTGTGGAGTAGAATCAAAATCAAATTAAAGGATGGTAACATCCCGATTAAAGAAGAAAAAATACAATTTAATGTTAACAAACACGTGGCTACACAGTAAAATTATAGAATTTACGAAGACAGGGTGTTTATGGACCTGACCGGCCGTTTTATAATGCACCTGAAGCGACACAAGGCAACCTGTCGCACGAATCGTATGCCAAAGGTGGCACAGGTTCGCCTGTAGTGCGTGCTAATCTGTGCAACCATGCCTGGCCCGCAAAATCACGGGCCGTACGTGACAGATACCGGTGTTTTTGAACAGATCCCCCCTTTATCTCGAACACATAATTGTTACTTAATATTCCTCAGTTCCATTGAAGATGTCATTTCACCAATTGACTACACGTGGTTGCATGAATTTCCATCAATTAAAACACATAATCTTCAAAAAAAATTCCAATTTGGGGCATCCATTAACAACGTGAGGTGAAATAGGGGGGAGGGGTTGGACGAAATATCACCAAGGTGGGGGGGGGGGGTCAAATTTGAAATTCTTGAAGAATGGTAGAGTTAAAAAAAAAAGTCTACAAATGACACCAAAGTCGACTTTAGTGGGAGGGAAATATGGTTTAAAAAACCGACCTTACGTGGGCTATAACCACCCTTGGAAGCATGAAACCAAAAAAGAAAAGGTCTCAAAAAGTTAAGAGGTCAATAACTAGAAAAGGGGGGGGGGAGGTTCTCCGTCAATTCCGACGTCATTTTAGAGGGGGAGGGGAGAGTCCGACCAGACCTCACGAAATCTCACCAGAGGGGAGTGGGGGTGCCCGGAATTCCTGAAAAAACACCTCACGCCCCATTAGTAAAATTGCTGGAAATAACTGAAGTGAACTACACTTAATGGTTTCTTGAGGTTTATTACAATGTACACAAAACAACTGGTAAACAATAACAAATGTGGTACAGTTATCGGATGACCGTCGAGTAATTTAGCCTGGTCCTGATCCGGGGTAGAGAGAGACGGCTTCTACTTCTCGCGAACTTCCGGTGGTCTTCTGTAGTTGACGCTGGTTCCGCGGTTAGGCCGGAAATGTCGGTGGCCCGTTGCCATTTGTTGCCCTTTTCTTTGGGCTGTTTTGTTGGAGAGTGTTGTCTTTCGACATTTTCTCCTCATGTGAATTTGGATAGTTCAATTGTCATTACGTTTGGTGCATCTTATTTTTGGCAATTTTATTTATAGAATTATGTGAGGGGTCTTTTGTATGTATCTATATCGGTGGTGTATTGGCCTAGTGGCCTGATGAGTGGGTTCGCTGAATTTTTCGTTGATTTATAAAATGCTAATGCCCTTTCTCGAAATCGTTGTTGTACTGTCTGTATGTTGGCTGCATTGTGTAAATCGTAAGTTGGAAACCGCGTTGGGAGGTGCAGTGCTCTTTTCAGCGCTCGGTTCTGGATAACCTGTAGTTTTTTGATGTGAGTGTTGCATGCATAACCCCAAACAGGGCATGCGTACTCTATATGGGTCGTACCAGACTGCAGTAAATCATGACGCCAACGTCCGGCGCCAGGGAGCTGTCCCTGTTAAGTAATGGGTAGAGCTGCTGTAGTGCAGCGCTAGCTTTGCGCCTGGTTTCCTCGATGTGAGCTCGCCAGGTTAGCTTGCTGTCGAGCGTCACACCGAGGTATCGCGCAGTGTTGCTCCATGGGATGACCTTTCCTTGGAGCTGCACCTGAGGGCTGGTCTTCACCTCTTCGTCCTCTCCGCTTGGTTAGTAAGATGGCCTGAGTTTTGTCCGAGTTGATGGTGATCCTCCATCTTCTCGCCCAGGCCTCGATTTTGTCCAGGGCTTCTTGTAGTCGCCTCGTAGCCAACGCTCTACGGCGGCTGATGGTGAACACTGCTGTGTCGTCAGCGTACTGGCCATTTTGACATTGTTGGTGAGTGGTATGTCCGATGTGTACAGGGAGTACAGTATCGGTCCCAGTACGGACCCATGTGGGACACCGGCGTTTATTTTTCTTGACGTTGAGAGTGAAGTTCCCACGCGTACCCTGAAGGTTCTGCCTCTCAGGTAGGATTCTATAAGTTTGACGTAAGAGCCCGGAAATCCAAGTTCAAATAGTTTGAACAAAAGTCCTGTGTGCCACACA
>CM061918.1:125228241-125394695 GCA_031002005.1 Vandiemenella viatica
ACAGCATACATTTAGTTCAGATTGTGTGCACTCAACGAAAATAATTTCAAAGTTTATATTTGTGCTTTATATAGATTTGTAGTATTCTGCTAGCGTGAAATCTCGAAATTGTTTTGTATTAGCAAACGGAAAACCTGAGAGCGAACCGTTCTGTGCACAAAGCGTACGACCTTTTCATACAAGCTAAAGAAGCATAAGTGTATAAAAGAAATATTCGCTAACTGGGATGCATTTTCGGCATTAAACGTGGAGTAGACGGACATGTTAAGAGGGTTATAATAACTCCTAAATAAAGAGAAAAGTTTACTAATTAGGAGGCCACCTAACATTCCACGAGTAAAAAGGAATATTATTCTTTGAATGTCGAGATAATCTCGAGTCATCAATAGACCCATTGTGAAGGAATCGTAATGTTACTGAGGAATGATAGTCACGCTATTCATTATCCTTTCATTTTATGTGCGAATGGTTATATTTTGTGTCCGCTTGTATGCCAGAGATGCTACAGCGACTTTGGTTGACGATGACGAAAGGTCAGGTCAAACCGCATTATATGTATAAATGTCTCATAGGGGAATGGTAAATTTTATAGAAATTCCATTACATATACCCATGAGCAAATACAGTTTACTTTCGCCATAAAATTCGCAATCACTTCACAGACGGTATATTACAAGTTAGAGATGTCGACCAATGAAAGACTAATTAGGAGACCACCTAACATTCAACGAGTAAGGCTCATAATTTACGTAACAAACGAAAACATGTACTTACATCGTTCATTCCACACCACGTTGAATTATAAGTAAATGCCGCGTCATTAAAATCTAAGATTACAGTTAGTGATATTTGACGCTCACCTCTAGCATCTTTATGGATGTTTGTTGAAGGCAGAATTATTTTTATGCACATGAGTAAAACATCACGCTAAATTGTAAATACAATGTATAGTTCAACCACTTTCTGCATAAGTGTTCTGACAATGTTTTGTTTTATTAATGTGTTTCATTTTATTAATGTAATGATAAGATTTGATACAAGATATTTTCAAGATTATTATTATTTAAACATGTATGTAAATAATTTCTTTTCATGTATGTTTTAGTATTGTGTTTAATATAACTTTATATTTGGGAAGGCTACCTGAAGTCACGTGCTTCTGTTTGTAAAGAATTGTAAGACGGCCAAAAGGACATATGCTCCCGTTATATATTCACCTTACAAGGCAGGAATACCGATGGTTATTGGAATCACATTTAAAATTAATGTAATTATAAAAATGCTTAAGTTTTTGTTGAGTCACAATGGAGATAGAATTAGGTAGTTAAAAATAAAATTATTGTACCATAATTTCATTTTTCACCAACGGCCGGCCATATTGTAACGAGCCGCGCTGTCGCCACGTTACAAGTTGCATTTTTATTATATATGTAATAATATAAGAGTAATTTACATAAATCTTGGGCGACCACGTGAATGATTTTTGTGGTAATTTTATAAAGTATGCAAGATTCCAAGTGAGGACTGTAATGAAATGGTGAACTTATACAGTGTATCGTAGCAAAGCGAATATTAAAGAGTTATTGAGCTATGTAGGCTTGAAGCTAATCTTGGTGTTTCCGAGCCATGGCGACAGGACGTCGCAGATTTGGGATTTGCCAGACCACACACACTGCTCCCTGGGGATGGGTCACTCACCGAGCGGGGAAAGCCTGCCGTCCGAAACCCGAATGTTCTCTCGCCCGGCGAACTTAGCCGAATATGTCCGACCTCTGTTGGATTCTTTGGCCAAATCACATACCGAGGATATCACGTGACATTAGGTGCCGACCTGAAGGTCCAATCAAAATGAGCGTATAACTCAAAATCCTGGGAATTTTTGTTGTATGTGAGCTTCGAGACTACAAATGGGCGGAGCAAGAAGTTTCCTCGTGGACCGAAGAGCGAGGAGCTGGACATTCTAGATTCTAACTTCGATCGCACCAGTCTGAGGTTGACTTGGAAAGTTGACTTCATTCGCTAACTGCAGCTTGCCTTGCTGGAGCGAGCGTATCACCGCAACACAGCCGGTAATGCGATGATGCGCATTGCCAGACCAGAGATGCCTATAGCCGACTTGTGAGATAATCTCACATATCGTGGGTCCGCTACACTCATCACAGACATCAGACGCAGAACTACAATGGTAATTGATTACGACCAAGCCATGTGATTGTGCATTCCGTGAAACAGAACCCGTAAGCGACTTTGAGAGGATAGGTCCATGTTCTCACTTTGTAATTGTAAAAACCCCTGAGCTAGCGGCATAATTTGCCAGAACTAGTTATTTTCGAATGATATATTGTTCATTCTGGCGCCCATGATTTTCTTGTTTAACTGTAGTCACAGTATTATGATACCTTTGTCTGAGGTCATCATAACTTGTATTTTTATTGTTCCAACTGTCATTATTTCTTGCATTTTGATTCTGAGATATTTAAAAGTAAATATACAGTTGTTTGCTTGCTCATGACGGCTAATTGTAACTCTGAGCGTTGCTTTTATGATTTTGCCGATTTGTGTTAATGTTAACGATAAATTCGCTCAGACTTGTAATCGCCAGTGATCAGAAAATAAATGTCATATTGTGACAATTTTTCCTAAATTCCAACTAACGTCGAGATTCTTGCTAAATTAATAAATTTCCACTCCTTCATATAAATTAAAATTAAAAATCCACAATTATTCATCATAAAGGTATGAGAAATAATTGTAACGTGGTTTGCCCACCAAGGCACACACCACAAGACCTAGACCAATATTTGAAAAAAAAGAGATTTCTCTATTTCATGAAGGTTCATTTTGCTAGGGTTATTCTGCTTTTAACATCATTTCTGCTTCGGCTATCTGAATATACGCCTTGTTCACTCCCATAACTCTCTTCATCCTCCTCCTGTCTTCCAGAAAATCCCATTTTAGCTCTTTTTATCATTTCGGTTACTGACTATGTTTTCCGATAATTTCCAGACACAAATCTAGCAGCCATTCTTTGCACTCTCTCCAAATCGTGCATTTGATACCTAAAATATGGGTACGAAATACACCACCATATTCAAGCTACTTGATTCTTATATACATTAAAAATAATTCTTTAATGTCGGTAGGCCTGAATTATTTAAAACTTTTCTTTAAAATTTTAAACATTTTTTCCCGTCTAACGTTATCAAAAGAAAAGGGGGAAACACAAGAAGTGTGAAGGGGAATTGAGCCATAACTGATTTAAGTCCTGGCTGTGACGATGGTGACATAGTGTATAATTTACAGGGATATTGAATACAGCAGGCAGCCCGATTTGTTTATAATCGTTTGAAGGTCTACATCTACATCTACATATATACTCTGCAATTCATAAATTGTGGGTGGCAGAAGGTGCTCAGCACCAAAGCTAATCTCTTTGCTGTGCATTCCAATCCCTAATGGTACGAGGGAAAAAAGAATTCATATAAGAATCATTGCTGCACCTTATCTCTCTAATCTTATCTTCCTGTCATTCCGGCTCAAATAGGTTGGTGGAAGAAGTATTTCAATACACTCGTGAGTGAAAGTGGAAGTACAAATGTTTACCAATAAGTTTAAACGAAACGTGTGTCGTCTATCTACCAGAGACTCCCAACCTAGTCTACTAATCAGTTCTGCGACGCTTTCATAAGGACTGTAGCAAGCGGTCACGAATCAAGCGGCTCTTCTCTGTACTTTGTCTATACTTTCGATCAACCCCTTACGAAACGGATCCCAAATGGCACAACAATAATCCAAATGTGGACGCACAAGAGATTTGTACGCTATCTTCTTTGTTTGTTCATTACAATTTTTCAATATTCGACCTATGAATCGCAGCCTAGAATTAGATCTACCTACTAACGAAGGTCATGAGGAATAAACTTTCAGAGTTTTATATGATTACCAGTTTTTCATGATACAACCATGAATTCTGTTCATAGATACATTCAAAGGCCTGTGGGTTACTGGGGTTCGGCACATTACCGCCAGTCGCAGATTGGGTGCGTGCGTGAGAAGCGACACGTGTGCTCGACACGTGGCCGCTGGCAGCGACCCCGGAAGTGGAGGCCGCCACCTCTCCATCTCGCCAGCTTCCGGTTTCACTGCGGGCGGGGGTTCCCCACTCCCCCCCAATCAGGGCGCAATCTTCCAATCGCGGCTCTTCCGGAGTAACCGCATCCTGCCCGCTGCTGACACCTGTCGGCGGCTCCAATCACTACACGGGATTAACCCGTAAATCACTTCCCAAGCCCCACACTGTGCAGCATATATCCTCGGACAAGCAACTGCGAAGGCACGTGTGCAAGATTTTTCATTTCTAAAATTATATTTCTATGTCTTCCACTTTTTTGCTTGGACCTATACGGTTCGTCGACGTCGTGGTCACTAAACCGGAAGGTAATAAGAGGCAAGAAAAGTTAAGTAATTCTGCCATAGCCTACTGAAAGAGCCATACCGCTTGTTGTTGTTGCTTTAGGGCGCGTTAACAGCGAGGTCATTAGCGAGCCATACCGCCATTCGCCTTTTGAAAACCATAGACAACCGAAACCTGTATAGCCGGACAGTTTTTGAACCCAGATCCTTCCGAATGCGAGGCCATAGCATTACCGCCCATCCACAAGGGAGCGTCCATAAACTACGTAGCCTCATTTTGGTGTCCTCTGATTCCCCCACCCCTTACCCCCCCCCCCCCGGTAGCTTAAGTGTCTTTTGCCACTATGCCCCCCCCCCCCACGCCTATCAAATATCTTATTTCCCTATTGATTCCGGAAAACATTTTGTACTGTTTTCTCTTGTCAGACTATCGTCAATTGCAAACGGAGATAATTAAATGGTGGAAATAAATATCCACATGCTGTCGTGTGTTCTGTACATTATTTTAACTGTGACAAATAGAATGAATGAAAAGATTTTTTTTTTACTTATGGTTTACGCCTCGTCGACGTCGAGGTCATTAGGGGCTGGAGGAGGAATCCCTCTCCCTACCATCATAATCCTACTGCTAGTTAGTGATGACAAAGCAGTATACTACAGCCCAGGGGCGGATCCAGGGGGGGGGGGGGGAGCTAGGGGGCTCAAGCCCCCCTCCCCAACGTATCTAGGTCCACCCCTGACATTGTAGTTTTAAGACCTTTTTTTTAGCTCTACGGATTTGAGGCCCGAGGAGGCTATAAATACTACCTTTTTCCCGACTCAAGCCCCCCCAAAACCAAAATCCACTGAACGCAAGCCCTCTGAACCAAAATTCACTCAAGCCAAGCCCCCCCCCCCCCCCAAAAAAAAACAAAATCCTGGATCCACCCCTGCAGTACAGCCTTATTAGATTCCTAAAAAATGGAAATACAGAAATCTAAGACCTCACCATCTGTAAATAAAAATGTCAATAAGCATAAAATGAATTGTATAAACGCCTACAACGATTCTGTTTTATTCCTTAAAGATTACACTACGAGTAGATAAGTATGTCTTAAAATTCTCATCAGTATAATAAAAACTGTAAGTAGCCTAAGTACAACTATAATTAGCATAAGCAAGATAGTAAATAGTATAATAAAACCTGTAAATAATTAAGGATAATGAATTATCTTACAATTCACGGCTGTATGGTCATATAACCGAACGTGAACAAAAGAAAATAATAATTTAGACTCATGAATACCAATGTCGGTATTGCCTCGCGTATACCTGCAAATTGACTTCAAAACGAATTGTATCAACTGCTACAGCGATTCGGCTTTATACCTGAAAGACTTTAATTACGTTTAGATAAGTTCTATTTAAAATTGTAACCAATATAATCAAAATTGTAAGTAGCATAAGTATAACGATAATTAACAGATGCAGTATAGTAATGACTATAATCAAACATGTTATTAGTTAACCATAAAGAATCATGTTACAAGTGATGGCTGTATGGTTACATAACCGAATGTCAATAAATAAAAAATAAAATAAAAAAAGAGGCGGGATAGAACAGGGGACAAGGAACGGGAAGGAATTCGGCCATGGCCTTTGATAGTAAGCATCCCGGCATTCACCTGGAGGGATTTGGGGAAACCATGGAAAACCCAAATCTGGGTATACACGCAGAATAGGTGTGATTAGAAGGCTGTGGTTTCACAGGGTATAGTTCCTACCTGCCGCCGCAAGGCAGCGCCACCAGCGCACAGAGGAAATGTCAGAGGTAGTAGCCCGAGCATTTGAAATACATAATCAAATAACACTTGCCCATGTTGTACGTAGCTCAATAAGAAAAAACAGCCAGATATACAGTCTGTAAATTCCGCTCATCTTCTGAAGGCAAGCCGAGAAAATTGCTCACACATACGATCATTAATTTCTAAATTCCCACGCGTAACCATTCTTTATTCGTTTTATTCCTTTCTACATACCTACATATACTCTGCAATTCACAAAATTGTGGGTGGCAGAGGGTGCTCAGCACCAAAGCTAATCTCATTGCTGTGCATTCCAATCCCTAATGGTACGAGGGAAAAAAGAATTCATATAAGAATCAGTGCGGCACCTTATTTCTCTAATTTTATTTTTCCTGTCCTTCCGACTCAAATCGGTTGGTGGAAGAAGTATTTCACTACACTCAAAAGTGAAAGACTCCCAGCCTAGTCTACTAATCAGTTCTGTGTCGCTTTCATAAGGACTGTAGCAAGCGGTTACGAATCGAGCGGCTCTTCTCTGTACTTTCTCTATACTTTCGATCAACCCCTTACGAAACGGGTCCCAAATGGCACAATAATAATCCAAATGTGGACGCACTAGAGCTTTGAACGCTATCTCCTTTCTTTGTTCATTACAATTTTTCAAGATTCGACCTATGAATCGCAGCCTAGAATTAGCTCTACCTACTAAGGAATTAATGTGTATGTCCCATTTCATGTTCCTTTGTACTGTTACTCCCAAATATTTCATAGAATCGGCCATATCAATAACTGTATTGTGTAACTCGTATTTCTGAACAATTGGATTCTTTTTGTTAGTTATGCTCATTGTCTTGCACTTTTTACAATTTAAAGTAAGTTGCCACTCAGCGCACCAAGCCAAAATAACATCCAGATCACGCTGAATTTCTAAGCAATCGGCCAAATTTCTTACTTCCCTATAAATAACCGCGTCGTCAGCAAACAATCTAAAAAGGCTTTCCACTTTGTCTTTGTTTCACAAGTGTACATTAATGATACACGATGTATTTCAGGAATTTTAAACAGCCATTTATACCGTCTGCAATTTTCGCACTTATTCTGTAGTAGAGCCGTCCTAACTCATTTCAAACACGGCCGGTACACGTGTGAAACGAACAAAACATGGTTCCACGTGGGAATTTAGAATGTGGCAATTTTATTGGTCGTGTATGAGATGCGCCTGGACGGCTCTGCTGCAGAATAAGTGTGAAAATTGCAGATGGTGTATTTGGCAGTTCAGTTTTACTGTAATACACCGTGAATCAATAATGGCCACTTGTGACGCGAATAAAACATGGTACCACGTGGGAATTTAGAAAATAATGATCTTATGTGTGAGGAATTTTCACGGCTTGCCTTCAGAAGATGTGCGAAATTTACAGACCGTATATCTGGCTGTTTTTTCTTATTGAGGTACAACGTGGGCAAGTTTTATTTGATTCTGTATTTCAAATACGCGGGCCTCTTACGTTTCCTCTGTGTGCTTGTGGCGCTGCCTTACGGCGGCAGATAGGAACTATAACCTGTGAAACCACAGCCTTCTAAATACACTTATTCTGCATGTATGCCCAAATCTGGATGCCCGGACGAGGATTCGAACCGCCGTCCACCCGAACGAGAGGCCAGAGCGCTAACCACTAACCCACCACTCTCGGTGATTGGAAAGCTACGTGTCCTGGCTCGGAACCCTGTCCTTCCCCCACGTAGCCCAGCGTATCTTTCCAGCACTTGGGGAAGCAAACAGGAAACTATTCCAGCTCATCTACCTAAGAATATTCCCATCGAGAGGCAAATCCTCCGTAATAACCGCCAACTCCGAAATCGGGTTTGACGTCAAAAGTAGGAGAATGCAACAGCAACGGCATACGCCACTGTGGTCACAGATCACCTGAGCCTAGGTATACCCTGTTACCGAGCGGTTAATATTGACCAGAGGGTCCAGTCCATACGATGCAGTTCACTATGTAAAACATCCCGAGCCTCGCTGACAAGTCCGTGACAAATAACGTGGCAGCATTGGTTCCGGGGAACCCCCCTCATGTATCAGTCTTGTTTCGCCTTTTTTCCATTATTGAATTTTCCTCTTAATAAACTATACATCAAAATGTTCGTATTCATACTTAGAAATTGTGGAAGTATGATAAACCATAAATCAGAATGTTCGTATTTATACTTAGAAGTTGTGGGAGTATAATCTGCAAAGTCATCAACTCCTTGGCTTTACTCCAACACGCGATACCGAACGAAACTTCTGCGCATACTGTATATCTCGATACATAACTAAATTTTTCTCATCTGAAGTAATGCTGAAGGCCTTACTGTGTTACATCGTTTTCATGACCTGTGTGCTATCTTGAAACAAGCGATACCGATCGAAACCTCTCCCTGATATAATGAGTTTTTTATATATATATATATATATATATATATATATATATATATATATATATGTACGGACGAACGCGTTACTGTATTGCATCGTATTCAAAATCAGAAGTTGACGAAGAATTTTATATACCATGTCATCAACCCGTTAGCTTTCCTGCGACATGCGATACCGAACAGATATTCTCCAGAATATAACCCAATACAGAATAGATTTTTTTTGATTTGATGGACGGAAGAACGCCTTACTGTAGTACATCATATTCATAAACAGAATTTGACGAAGATTTGTATACACCATGTCGTCAACCCGTAAGCTTTCCTGCGACACTCGATACGGTAAGAAAATTCTCCCTTATGTAACCCGATACAGAATTCCTTTCTTTAATTGAAGGACGGAAGAATGCCTTGCTGTATTACATCGTATTCATAATCAGAAGCTTACGAAGATTACCAAGTCATCAACCCGTAAGCTTTCCTGCGACACGTGATACCGCACGAACATTCTCCCGTATATAACCCGACACACAATTAGTGTTTTCTTTTCTGATTTGAAGGAAGGCTGAAGGATTTGCTTGTGTTACATCATATTCTCAGTCAGAAGATGTCGATGTATTACCTTCGAAGTTATCAACCCGTTAGCTTTCCTGCAATACGCGATACCGAACGAAATTCTCCCGTATATAACCCAACATAAAATTAATGTTTTTTTTCTGATTTGAAGGACGGCTGAAGGACTTGCTGTGTTACATTATATTCACAGTTAGAAGATGTCGATGTATTACCTTCGAAGTTATCGACCAGTTAGCTTTCCTGCAACACGCGATATCGAAGGAAATTCTGCTGCATATAACCCGATACAGAGTTAGTGTTTTTTATTCTGATGTCAAGGACGGCTGAAGGATTGCTGTGTTACATCATATTCACAGGCAGAAGATGTCGATGTATTACCTTCGAAGTTATCAACCCGTTAGCTTTCCTTCAATACGCGATACCGAACGAAATTCTCCCGTATATAACCCGATACAGAGTTAGTGTTTTTTATTCTGATGTCAAGGACGGCTGAAGGACTTACTGTGTTACATTATATTCACAGACGGAAGATGTCGATGTATTACCTTCGAAGTTATCGACCAGTTAGCTTTCCTGCAACACGCGATATCGAAGGAAATTCTGCCGTATATAACCCGATACAGAGTTAGTGTTTTTTATTCTGATGTCAAGGATGGCTGAAGGACTTGCTGTGTTACATCATATTCACAGACGGAAGATGTCGATGTATTACCTTCGAAGTTATCGACCAGTTAGCTTTCCTGCAACACGCGATATCGAAGGAAATTCTGCCGTATATAACCCGATACAGAGTTAGTGTTTTTTATTCTGATGTCAAGGATGGCTGAAGGACTTGCTGTGTTACATCATATTCACAGGCAGAAGATGTCGATGTATTACCTTCGAAGTTATCAACCCGTTAGCTTTCCTGCAATACGCGATACCGAACGAAATTCTCCCGTATACAAACCCGATACAGAATTAGTGTGTTTTTCTGATTTCAAGGACGGCTGAAGGACTTGCTGTGTTACATTATATTCACAGACGGAAGATGTCGATGTATTACCTTCGAAGTTATCAACCCGTTAGCTTTCCTGCAATACGCGATACCGAACGAAATTCTCCCGTATACAAACCCGATACAGAATTAGTGGGTTTTTCTGGTTTGAAGGCCTTGCTGTGTCGCTCTACACCGTGGCGACCGTGTTGCAGGTGCGGAACGCGACGGCGGTGTTCATCATCAACCTGTCGGTGTCTGACCTGGCGTTCTGCTGCTTCAACCTGCCTCTCGCCGCCTCGGTGTTCCAGCAGCGCGCCTGGAGGCACGGCCACACACTGTGCAGGCTGTTCCCGCTGTTCCGCTACGCCCTCATGGCCGTGTCTCTCTTCACCGTGCTCGCCATCACCATCAACAGATACGTCATGATCGGACACCCCCGGCTCTACCCCCTGTGAGTACCAACTCGACAAGTGTTTCATTTACTATTCAGTTTAATTTACATTAAATTCGCAATGGAGCACTTACCCTAGAGACATACCTTTGAATTTCAGAATGTTTGTAGGGAAAGATCTTTGGTCAAGATAGGGAAAAAATCTATAACGGTCACGTCACAACATTCTGCGCATGAGCAGTATACGTTCCGCGCATGCGCACTTAACGTTCTGCGCATGCGCACTTGACGTACTGAACCTCCGCACTTGACGTCCTGCGCATGCTCACTTAATGTTCTGCGTATGCGCACTTGACGTACTGAATTTCCGCACTTGACTTCCTGCGCATGCTCACTTAACGTTCTGCGCATGCGCACTTGACGTCCTGCACCTGCTCACTTTACGTCCTCCACATGCTCACTTAACGTTCTGCGCATGCTCACTTGACGTACTGAATTTCCGCACTTGATTCCTGCGCATGCTCACTTAACGTTCTGCGCATGCGCACTTGACGTACTGAACCTGCGCACTTGACGTCCTCCGCATGCTCACTTAACGTTCTGCGCATGCGCACTTGACGTACTGAACCTCCGCACTTGACGTCCTGCGCATGCTCACTTAACGTTCTGCGCATACTCACTTGACGTCCTGCACCTGCGCGCTTGACGTCCTCCACATGCTCACTTAACGTTTCGCGCATGCGCACTTGACGTACTGAACCTCCGCACTTGACGTCCTCCGCATGCTCACATAACGTTCCGCGCATGCGCACTTGACGATACTTTGATGCAAGCAGCTACGATAGTGTCCGCTGTGACTTAAGATCGTGTTAGAAAGTGACCTTATTCATTTTAAGTACAGTTATCAGATAAATTTGTCTACGTTTTTGTATAATGTAACAGCTCTACACAAAAAAAATGGACTAGGGCTCGCTGGAATACTCTATAATTTAGAGATATGTGCGTCAATTTTCAATTGCTTACGACAAACAGAAGTTTCACTTCTTGTGCGCATGCAAAAAAAAAAAAAAAAAAAAAAAAAAAAAAAAAAAAAAAAAAAAAAAAAAAAAAAATCTTTTAGTGGAATTTTAGAATCTATCTATTTACTTACTTTTTGCACTTTACGAATTTTAAATTTCAGATATGACACTTCTCTTAGTAGTCCATTCCAAACCCTTAAACATGAAACATAATTTTCTCCCTCCCCTAATATCTGAAAGTAAGCACCAGCCCTTGGTCATGGTCGTCCCATCACTTCCATGTACTGCTCCTAATCCTTCAACCAATATCCTTCTAGGCATCATCACCAATATACGCCTTGTACCTGTACATCACTCTCTTCACCATCCTCGTGTCTTCCAATGACTCTTATCACAGCTTCTTTATCACAACAGATCCTGCAGTGCTCTGCCACTGCGCCATCGTCCAGTGACGATGGTCACGTGCCCATTTCAGTCGTAGTTGACGATGTCGTGGTGTTAACATTGGCGCATGCATGGGTCGTCGGCTGCGGAGGCCCATCGTTAGGAGTGTTCGGCGCATTGCATTAAAGTCTGATGTTAGTTCCCCCACATTTCGCCGCCTGTCCTGTTTTACCAGTCTGCCCAGCCTACGACATCCGACATCTGTAATGAGTAGTGGCCGCCCAACCCCTCGACGTTTGGACGTGGTTTCACCTTGGTTTCGCCACTTGTTGAAGACACTCACCACAGCACTCCTAGAACACCCGACAAGTAGTGCAGTTTCCGAAATGCTCGTGCCGAGCCTCCGGGCCATCACAATCTGCCCTCAGTCAAACTCAGATTGTTCACGCGCCTTCCCCATTCTAAACACGGCTAGCACGCCCACTGATACTACATGCACCGTGCATGTGTCTGACCAGCAGTCATTCCTCGTCAGGTGACGCTGCTATCTCCTGGACGGGTTTACATCTATAGTAGGTAGGTGGTCATAATGTTCTGTGGCTGACCAGTATAATTGCTTGTACCGAAAACCAAATCTTTTTTTAAATTTATATGTGTTTTTTCTGTATGTTTGTTTGTTCTCGCACCATTAAAAAAAAAATTTAAAAAAATAACTAGAGAATACATATTATGTGATTCAGAACTTTTAAGGTAACAACCTGATTTAAAATCTGAGGAATGTCTCACAAGCCTCCATCACCAGGCGTCGGAATGGCCAATTAAAATCGGCTACGAGCAAATACTTTGTCAACAATGATCTCTCGTCATTTAAAAGTTAATGAACAAATTCTCATGGAGTATTCAGAGGTTGAAATGTTAGGAACTGCGATTAAATTTGAAATATTCATCCGATACTAGTGTTGTAAAAAAAAAAACGGTTTTTTTCTGACTTGAAAAAAAAAAAACATGAAAAAAAAACTTTGAAAAAAAAAAAACACATTTTTTTTCTGGGACATGTTTTTTTCATAACTATTAAATCTCAAACTTGTAAGGCATTTATCGTTTAATATGACTGTTTTAGAGCTAATACTAAGTACTTATCATAATTTTTAAATTACTATATTTTTCTGGTTCAGTAGGAAAAATAACGAAAATATTGGCAACATGACTGAAGTTTTATTTTACGAACGGGGACTTCCCGAAGAGGCTAGGTTACGCGAGAAGGAATCCCCGTTCCCCATTGTTTGGGTTGATACTCGCCATTCTATTTGAACCAGTGCTGCTAGATCTACGGATCTTTTTTTAAAATTAGGAATTTTAAATTTATCTACGGTTTTTTGCCTCTTTTTATTATTGTGCTTTCCTTATATTCATATACTTGTCAGTGGCTTAGCTAGGTCAAATTTATTTATTTTGGGCCCTTAGGCCAGGTGGGCGACCTTTTTTTGCTTTGTGTTGCTGATATGGGCCCCCTTTGCTGAGGCTGGGGGCCCCTGAGTTGTGCTTGGGGCCCCCTGAGCAGTGGTTGGGGGCCCTAGGAGCAGTGAGGGCCTCATAGTGAGGAGGCTCCTTGTGCCCTCTTAGACGACGGGGTAGAGCTAAAAAAAAAAGGTCTCCAGTTTGCCGTGAAGGCCCGTGGCCCCTCTGAACTGCGCTTGGGACCCCCCTCAGGTATACTTGGGGGCCCTCTGAGCGTAGGGGCCCCGGTGCACTGCACGCCCCTGATACTTGAACTCTCAGCGTATAGTGATAATACTGAGTCATTGCCAGTAACTATGAATTGTTTCCTTGCAACCGTTGGCGTAAACCAACGACTGAAAACAAATAAAGCTCCTATTTTGTATGATAATAGATTTAAATTCAAACTTAAAAGAACGTAATACAGAACTATCGCCGCAGTCTTTATGCACAGTGTGTACTTTGCTCATAATTTAAAATTGCAAATAACAAAATGTTTTGCGTGCAATACAAGAATAAACAGTAAAAGAAAATGTAACTATTTCTGAATATATGGATCTAGAGGAGACAGAAGAAGGAACAGAAAATTCCGACACCGACCGAACTAATATTGGTAGTGCTGATACTAGTGAATGTGGTACTGACATAGAGGATAAATAAAATTATGTAACTTACATAGACACATTTATAAATCATTATGTAAGACATTATATGATTCAATAAGTTGTAACACACACATGTAAAATGTAAGTTCCGTAAATAAAACTATAATTTATCAAATATATTATTTTCTGAAAAAAAACAAGGGTGCTAAGTTTTTTTTCATGTTTTTTCACAAAGCTGAAAAAAAAACTTTTTTTTGATTTGCAACACTATCCGATACTAATAGTGACCCTCCACGGTACAGCAAATGGATTATAAATTTCGGAATTAGTCATTTGCAGTCCATCTTTCACGGTTTCCTGTTTTCATAATTAAACTACTGCCTTTTTTTTACAGTTATCAGTCTCTCGACTGATTTGATACAATCCTTCATCCCTTCCGCTAACCTCTCCATCTCAAAATATTCCTTAAACCCACGTTCTCAAATATCTACTTCGTGTATGCTATTCTAAGCTCCGTATTTCCCTACAGTTCTCGCCTTCGCTTGTTTCCCAACTAACTAATTAACCAATCCCGTACGTCTTAAAATATGACTGACATCGTTTCTGTTCTTTCTGTAAGACTCTTCCACAAACTTCTTTCTTCACCCATCATTTCTAAAACACGTTTATTTCGTTCTTAAATTTCAGCATCTTTCTATAGCACCACATTTCAAAATGCTTCAGTTTTCCATCTTCTTGGTATTGTTTCGCTACCATAAAGTGTTGTGCACCACACATAGAGTTTTAAAAAGTTCTTCCTCAGTTCTTAATTAATATTTGAAATTAATTTATTTCTCTTTTACAAGAAGGCTCTTTTTGCTAGTGCTATTGTACTTTCAACATTATTTCTGCTTCGAGAATCAGCTGTCATTTAGTTACGTTTCTCTATCTCTTGTGCTACTATTGCACAAGCTTTTCTGTGGTTGTTATGTATCTCGTCCAAATTTTTCTGCTGGTATTTTGTTCACTGCGTTAGCTACTTCTCACTATCATCGCACTGTTCTGCCAACAGGACAATGTCATCAGAAGATCGCTCCAATCTCATTGTTTCGAGCTGAGCTCTTAACACTCATTCAAATTTTTCGTTCACTTCGATTGAAATGTTAAAATTCTGGATGCTCCAGTAAATCTACCATACCGAGCTGGTTGGATGAGCAACTAACATGTGCAGCAGGCGTTCGGAAGGACACGGGTTCAAATCCCAGTCCGCACGCAGATTTCGGCTATCCAAGCTAAGCTGAAACCACTCTAGGCAAATTCCGGGACTGTTCCTGGAGAAAGCCGTTACCGAACTCCTTTCCCTTTCTTGTCTCCAGTCCCTTCCCGCCTATAATTACATCGACCAAAAAAGCCATAAGCAAAAAAAAAAAAAAGGTGTTTTGCAAGATTTACCGAAATCACCTCAAGCGAATGTCGGTATTGTTCTTAAAAATGGCGATGGCTGAATTCCTTCCCGTTACTTGTACCCACTCTTTTCCTTCCTCGTTTTCGAAGAGACTTATAGCCATAAACAGAAGCCAAAAAACAAAAACTGTTGGCAGTTTTTATGAACTGTGGATGGAAGCGAAAACTTTAAGAAATAACAGTCTTTTTTGGGTTATCAAATTAATTGTAGAATCAAAAAGATTCATAATTTGTAAATAAAAATAATTCAGTTTTCAATTTCAGTATACATATTTTAAACCTGAAATTTCGATAGTATATGCTAATCCTAAATTTGAAATGAAAGTCAATTTGCATGTTTAGGTTTGGACTGCAAAATTTAAGGCTTTTCTTGCAAATTTTTCAATCCAAAATTTCGACTATATAAGCTAATAAACAGTAATTTTGCATCAGTAACCATAGTTTCAAAATTCAACATATAAATCTAAAATCGTTTAAAATTGTATAGAATTTTTAATTTTAAGATTCGTTCCACATATGTTATCGAACATCTAGACATCTGTTTTATCACACTAGCAAAATAGTTCCTAAGCCACTGTGAAATACTCATTGCATGACGTATTGCAGAGGTTATATATATATATATATATATATATATATATATATATATATATATATATATATTAAGGCTCGTAAAATTTCGAGCCGAGACCGGATTTCGAACCTGGGACCTCCGTTCCCAGCCACGCGCCTTAACCAAATCAACCACCAGACGGCTGGTTAAACGCAACACGTCAAACAATAAACTGTTAACATTAGCATCTTGGTGACGGGAACTCAAAAGATTATTCCCATCTAAACATCGCCTGAGGCGTCTATGGAAGTTTTCAAATTAAAAAAAAAAAAAAAAAAAATCTAAGATATGTCGAATATCGGGATGGTTTCTACAAAAGGTCATGGCCGAGTTTCTTCCCGTCACTTGAACCCAGTCTTTTCCCTCCTCGTTGTCGAAGATGCGACCGAGCGTGGTGGTGTAACGGATAGCGTTCTGGCCTCGCATTCGGGAGGACGGCGGTTCGAATCCCCGTCCGGGCATCCAGATTTGGGTTTTCCATGGTTTCCCCAAATCACTCCAGGTGAATGCCGGGATGCTTCCTTCAAAAAGGCCATGGCCGAATTCCTTCCCATTCCTTGCCCCCATCCTTTCCCGTCTCTAAAGACCACGTTGTTATAAAGGGACGTTAAACTGTTACAAAAAAAAAAAAAAAAAAAAAAAATCGAAGATGCGTATAGCCAAAAACAAAACTTAAAAAAAAGAAATTGAGATTAGATGACAAGAACTCTTTTGCCAGGTAGATAGTAAACGAAGAGATCTGTTTTCATCGCAATGTAGGGTCCAACCATCAACTCTATATCACCTCGATATTAACATTTCCTTATTGAAAGCCACTCTCGCGAACTTGGAAGAATCGATAACTTGCGCCCTGCCACCCCTCATTGCTGCTCTGATTCTGGAAGGGGAACGAAAATATCAGAAAGTATATCTCCCGGAGTTTTGTCAGCAAAGGGAAGCTGGAGGAGTTAATCCTTGCAAACTGCACAGAGCCACTCCACGCGAGGGAAAACGGGACCGGGAAAAGGCGAATTTATTAAGGCACTTTCACGGCGCCAAATAAAACAAACCGAATTTCGGAAAAGGGTGTCTGGGGGTGTGGGAAAACGAAGACTAGTTGGGGGGGAGGGGGGGGGGTGGGTCGTAAGGAGAAAAATTCTCCTGTGCCCATACCGGCTTTGTGGCTCGAAAATATTGCTTATCTTCCGGTCCGAATCTTTACTGCGCAACGTGGACAAAGGATGAAGAGAGACTGCGAGAGAACGGATAGAGAGAAGGGAGTGGAGAGGGAAAGAGGGGAAAAATAGAAGGTACAGAGGACAGGGTCAGACGAAAAAAATACAAAAGGAATAAAGAGCGGTGGCGGATACAGCGGTCTATAAAGAAAACTCGAGTCTCTTATTTGGCAACCAATTCCCCCACTTGGCCCGGAAGAGGTTTCGGCAGAATATGCCACGCACTGAAACGATCCACGCACAATCTGCCCGAGTAGCCTGCCGATAGTCGACATACATTATGCATTCCACCAGTGGCTGATCCGTCCCTTCGATGTTTACATATTCAAGAATGTTACTGAAGCGGTTATAAGATAATGGGTCGAAACGTTCTTGTCAAAGCTAATGACTTTTTTAATTCGTCGTTCTACCCATGAAGCTATTTCATTCCGTAATCATTGACGCATCATTGACGTCACCGTTTTGGACACAGTTCCGTAATTAGTCGGCGTTACGTATTATTAACTACAAGCTGAAAAACAGAACCTGTGCGCTCTTGGCATTAAAAAAAAATCTTTAGATCCCAAAATAAGGCATTGGCCTTGTGGGATGTGAAACTTTGTAAATTTACAGTTAAACAATCCAATAACAAAATAATACGTACACCAGAAGATGTACACACTTTGGCAAAAAAATTGACTGTGGGCGCATCAGACTAAGTCCCTTATTTCGCACAATGTGTCATCATTGCGGGTATTCAACTCAGCGCCATCTGTTATTCATTTCCTTAAGTCAATGCCTGGAACAAACTCTCCAGTGATGCCACATATTGCAAAATAATGGACTTAGTCTCAGGCGCCCTTAGTCTTTTTTTTTTTTTTGCCAAAGAGTGTACAGTCATTCATGGTACGTTACATAAATAGCATACGTGCTACATCAATTACGTCAACTACATTTACACAATCTACTGGCATTTATTTTAGCAGATACCTTAGAAATAAATTCTTCGACGTAGTAGAAGGAGTTGACAATTAAATATTCTTTCAATTTTTTCCTGAATTTATTCTTATCATCTGCTACACATTTAATAGGTGTTGGAAGCCTATTGAAGATATATATCCTTGAATATCGAACTCCTTTTTGAACAAATGACATCGACTTGCAATCCTTGTGAAGATCATTTTTACTTTTTCTGCCATTATTGTTTACTTTACTATTTGTTTCAAACAGAGTATAATTTGTGACTGCAAAGGACATTAAGGTCAGCCATCAATGTTAAAATCCCTAATTACTTGAACAGTTTTCCACATGAAGTTCTACTGCTAACCACACACATAGTTCTTATAACTCGCTTTTGTGCTCTGAACATTTTATCTCTATACGTAGAATTGCCCCAGAAAATTATTCCATATGACGTTAAGGAGTGAAAATAAGCAAAATAAACTACTTTCTCATACGGAGATCACCTATAGCTTCGTTCATTCACCAAAGAAAATAAAAACTTATTCCGATTTTTTTTCGTTCAGCGGCATTTTGTTGAGGTGCATGTCTTCTCTAAGCACTTCAACCATGACGTGTAAATAACTCAACAATGACGTATTGAATAGATTGTTCTGACAAATCATTTTTCTGGTTGTTTAGCAAAATACACTTTCACAACGTTCATAATCATGATATTGTAGAGTTGTATATATTTCGACTATTAAAAACCTTTGTTTCTTTGATTCAGCAATGAAAATTAAAACTTTGTATTGTAGATTGTTTTAATTCTATACCATTAATTACAACACTAGCTTTGGGTCATTAAAAATAATGAGTTTTTTTTAAAATTATGATAAAAAAATTGCAATATAGAGCACGCTCCGGTGGCAATTTCCTTAAACACCCATCTTCCCCCTTTTCCTCACCCACCTACATTTGCCCTCTACAAATTTTCACATTAAATTCTTTCAAGATTTTGGCTAATTACTAACCATTTATCTTGTTAACTTATACCAATCTCTGACACCCTTACCTAAAAAAGAGAATCTTCCCACACCCTTGCGCCTGAAATCGAGTGCCAGCTTGTAGTCATGGTCATCATTTCCCTTCCATGCATTAAATTCAATTCTTACCCCAATATCTTTCCATGCCTCATCACCAATAAACGCCTTGTATACTCAAATTACCCTCTTCACCCTCCTTCTGTCCTCCAATGAGTCCCATTCCAGTTCTTTTATCATATCTGTTACTGATTACGTTCTGCGATAATTTCCAGAAACAAATCTAGCAGCCCTTCTTTGCACCTTGTCCAACTCCTGTATTTGATAGTCGAAATTTGGGTCCCATACTACAACTACCATATTCAAACAATGGTCTGGCCAAAGTTTTGTAACCCAATTCCTTTACTTCTCTCGTACATCCCCTCATCACTCTCTCCAACATAAATTGTTATCAAATGTAATGCCAAGATATTTACATTTCAAGTCTTCAGCAAGCAATTCTTTCCCCACCTTATAGTCATAATGAACCTTTAGTTTTTTATTTGTGTATCTAATAAGTTGACTGTTCTTTGCATTTATCTTCATACCATGGTTACCAACCCAAATAGATATCCTGTGAGTTTAACGGAGTGTTTCGACGAATTAATTCCTTCCATTTGATTAACTGAATACAATTGTTATTAGAAAACGCTCAATTAAATTTCAGCTTAAACTGGTCTCCAAATCTCGTATGCCAAAACCAACAGTTTTTAATACGATTCTGATAGTAGTTAGCACGCGTATACCTCAAAGTAAGGCGGTCTGGTAGCTCAGTGGTTAAGCGCTACTTCCTAACGTGTGCTCCTGAGGAAAGGAATTGGCGTTCCTGCGTTTGAAACAATAGCTTGGTAAATCTTCTTCTGAAAGTATCGACCAACCTTCGGGTTGTGGACTAAGATTTTAGTTTTTTAAGTGATATAGGGAACTGCACCACTTTCGCAACCTGCCAGAAACTGGTACTAACCTGTTGAAATTTACATCAGTCGCTTCGTCAACATGTCCTCTTCAAGTTTTGCGATCCTACATTGCGGAAAAGTCGCTAGAAATATAATTAAAAATGCCGAAATATGACATGACGCACAGCCGTTAGATGCGCCAACGTTGAAAAAATCAGTGACAGTCTCTTAACATGTTGATTTAATCCTTTGTTGTAATGTTTTCATGCCTTTTCAGCTCTACTCCTTTGTAAAAAGTCGCACAAAATTGACAAACACGCAATATTTATCCGCCATCTTACATAGCAACGAGCAACCAGAGATAATCGATTGCTTCCATTGTAAACAAATACGCCTTTGTGTGTTGGATGTAATTTTTTTTCACTTGGTCCAGGCCGTATTTCAACCTAACCACGATTTCTACGACAAAACTGAACTGTTTAGGTTGAAATGATCCCTGTACCGATAATTTTTATGTTATTTTAGCAGTGCTGAAAGCATTTAGCAGTTGCTCAGACTTTCATATTTTGGCATTTTTAATTAAATTTCTAGCGACTTTTCCGTAATGTATGATCGCAAAACATGAAGAGGACATGTTGACGAAGCGACTGATGTAAATTTCAACAGGTTAGTACCAGTTTCTGGCAGGTATCGAAAGTGGTGCAGTTCCCGTGATATCTTCGTTAGGCGCGTTGGGCGATTTTTGGATGGGTAAAATCTTCTGAGTTCGCGTCACCGACATGCTAACAGTACACCTGCGACGCTCTGGTGGCTCAGTGGTTAAGGTGTCTGACTGGTGAGCGAAAGGTCCCCGGTTCGAATCCCTGTTTCTACGGGGATTTTCATAGACCCTTGACCCGACCTTCACCTCTGGCACAGCTTGCAGTGTAATGTGAAGTACGCCAGAACACTTCCGTGGTTCGGATTCCACGTTAAACTGTAGGTCCCCTGGTAGGACTACCAGTTTAGGTTAGGAGGCGAAGACAGGGGCACTACAGAAATCTTGTAACATGTTCATTACGACCACGCGGAATTATCTGAAGCCAGGGCCGGCGCTAGGAATTTCGGAGCCCGGGGTAAAATGGGTGACCGTTTTTTTTTAACTCTACAAAATGGCCAGGCGACAAGCGCGTATTCTTAGCTTCATGGCCTGAGGGCCCCTATAGTCGGTGATCGGGTCCCCTGTCAGCCGGTGGGGCCCGGGTACTTTTGACCCGCTTACCCCCCCCCCCCCCCCCTAACACCGGCCCTGTCTGAAGCTATAAGTGTAGCGCGCATCATATTCACTTCCATCGGGAATCCCCAATCACAGCCATCTGCTTATTTCATTTTTTTATTTTTATGTGGAGTGGAGGTTTAGCCTGGAAAAGTTTCACGCGGTTTATTGGTTATTATTGTCGTCAATTGCCACAAAGCCTGTGGCCCTGTGGCAACGTGAACAGTTAGTGGGGCCTTTTAATACGACCAACCGATTGGTCCTCACTTTATCGCGCGGTCAGTCGACATTTTTTGGTACTTGTGGTTGACAGAGGGCTCACTAATTTTTGTGCCGTCGAACTAAATCTCAGGTCGCTTCCCCGAAGTAGGCCGTGCGACTGCAGCAAGTGGCAAAAAGAAAGACGAATGTGTCGCGGGCTGGTTTATTGCAGAGTAGCGAGGCGTGGCAGGGATTTAGGCCCTCGGGAGTCCTTAAGAGAGTGACCCAGGGAATTGGTCGCGGCGGGGAGGTAATTCCTCCAGCAGCGGGGGTGATCGGGGAAGTGTTTTATCCGCGCACAGTTGGCAGTATCTGCGGGGGTCGACCTATACAAAGCCAACACACACTGACCATATGAAATTTACCTTTCAGCATACCACTGTTCTAATATGTTAAATAATCGTGTATATTAATTTTATTAGGCATTTTTTGTGACGAGTCATCTTCCTCCCTTCATATTTAACCAAAATCGATAAATCAGGTATCATTTTACAGATTAATTTATCCAGTTTGGTAATATTAATTATTTAAGAAAGGAATTTTTCGCCTTAAATGGCAAAATTATGAATAATCAAAGACCGAGCCGAGCGGTGTAACGGTTAGCGTTCTCGCCTCCCATTCGGGAGGACGGCGGTTCGAATCCCCGTCCGGGCATCCAGATTTGGGTTTTCCATGGTTTCCCCAAATCACTCCAGGCAAATGCCGGGATGCTTCCTTCAAAAGGCCATGGCCGAATTCCTTCCCATTCCTTGCCCCCATCCTTGCCCCCCATGCTTTCCCGTCTCTAAAGACCTCGATGTTAAAAAGAGACGTAAAGCAGTTACAAAAAAAAAAATAATAATAATCAAGGTCACAGATCTGCTATAGTTCTGAGCCAAGCTGTTAGTTTTCGTCGGCGCCAATAAGTGTGATCACACTACCGCTGGATAGCAGCACGGACCATTATCGATTTTGCCGCTAGATATTTTAGTTGTGATACAAACAATTGTTGCTGCCAAATGGGACAGTTAAAAGAAATTTTGCATCTAGTCGTCATAAATAAACAAAAAAACATAAATTTAAAAAATGTACCATTGTAACTTTTTTAATCTTTGCCTCACGTTATTTTTTATTTTATTTTTTTAAAATCTCTGGGTTTCCTATTTTTGTGCAGTTACTTCCACAACAGAAAATAACAATTACACTTTCTTTTAGCAATATAAGTGCAAACAATATCAAATTAAATTATTTATTTGAAATTTTCAGTTCCTTTTAACAGTATAAACTCAAATAAAATCAGTACAGTTGTTCATTTAAATTTTGCTGTTTAGCCAAGCAGCGCTGTGGTGGCAGGTAGTGGAACTAACACTTCGGCCATTGTCGAAACTCGGCGAAGGTTGCCGGTCTATTGAGGTGAGCGCAGTCTCCAGGCAACGCATTTTACTAACGAGCATTTCACCAGATAGCTATTAAATAAATAAAATTAAAAAAACTTCACAAAAATTTTAAGACATACTATAATTGTTTGAATTTTTTCTTATGTGATTAATTTACATCTTGTATCATTTGAAACACAACCACGCGGCATGAGCAATGAATTCAATTGAAGAAATACTTGTTTTCTTTATGACAGCGGGGTAGTGCAAATCAATGAATTTTTGTACTACTCTGCACATTTCTGAGGCGGTACTTTGGAAACCATCCTAGACGGATAAGGAAAAAATCTTAAAACAGTGGTACTCCGTGGTTTCCTTTGTGGAGGCGGACGGCGGTCCATCATGTTTCACCACAGCGCCGCCAGTGCAGAGGACTTTTCCATTGAGGGATCACTCCAAGCCAGACAGCCTTACTGTCGATCAGGGTTGCCAACTACAAAAAATATTTACCCTTAAAACTTAAATCAAACACTCCTAATATACTCCTAAAATTTTGTTTGTAGGTTAGTTAAGTAAAATAAAATAACTCCTATGAATTTCATCGAAGAACAGTTACACTTGTAATTCAGTGTCGTAGATACTGTGGTAAGGCTGTAAGGGAACGCAGATACTGAATATAATGTTGCACATCACCTGATTCATAATGAAAAGAAATTATAACAAAGTAACGAAACTGCTTTACGTTTCTTCAGTCTTTGTGTATTTTTGACTTATTTCTTCGATTCTTTTTATCCTTTTTCTTATGCATAATCAACAAATTAACTGTCGACACACAACAGCAGAATTAATTCGACCAGGAATAAGCAAACAGCACTGTTGCACGTTGTTTCTTGCCGCAACAATCTACGTCCATAGATAACGTGTCTATGATAAACACTAAAAACTGAGTATATGATTTTTAAACAAAAAAAATAAATAAAAATTTATGGAACAGAGTCGTAGATATTTCATTTTGTGATCAGAAAAAAAAAATATATATTCAGCTATAGATATCTCTGAATTCTTAATAATGAGGTGTTGTACTTGATGACGCTATTTAAATATTCAACAAATAAATACAAAACACCAGAAAGTCTCTAAAAATTAACTCAAGTTATAAAACCCCTAAAAATATCCCCTCCCCCGTGAACACATCCCTAATTTAGGGGAACTCCTAAGTTGGCACCCCTGCTGTGGATGTCGCAAGGTATAACGACACGGACGTCAAGGCCTTGTGCCCTGTTGGGGTGAATGCCCCGCACAATAGTCCCCCTGGTGTGGTAGGACTGACCGCAGACCCCGCTGTGGTCCACTATCTCAACCTGCTGGACCGCGGCCAGTCGTACCAACACCTGCTCGCTGAAAACACTGACCCTGCATCAAGTGTCTTCCTCTATCATAAAGCCCCGAGCTAATGATGCAGAGAACATACCGACAATTCCGGGCCACATCTAACGTCAATCCGTACTGAATACCCATGTAATAATTAGGGTTAGGTTCTTTATGACCCAAAAAAATAGAAAAATATGACCTTAGAAACGGATAAATATGACCTAAAAATTCCAAAATATGACCAAACATTTAAATTTAACTTACAGTAAAACATGCTCAATTAGACATAAGTTATTTTAACTAGAATTGTCGCTTTCATGTAATTGGATTCCGTGCACTCGTTGCACCATTGGGAAAATAAATTTAAAAAATAGATATATTCCTTCAAAAGAATAGACTACTAGATTATTATTTTTAAGAACAGTAATTTACAATAAATTTTCTGTGGATTAGTGTACATACCATTGTGTATTCTTGTTTGACAGAATCATGTCACTGTCATTTAATTGTGGGTCCTCTTCATCCAAAACAGATTCACCACCATGTAAAATAAGACTAAGTTTACAAATTGCATTATATCCAGTATTCCCACTATTTATATAGTTTTTCTTTAGCGAACTAACCACACTGCCCCCTGCTTGACCTGTCTCGGTTTCTAAACTTTTAACGACTGCTGCATTGTCGAGATTAAAAGGCGGGCGGAACATTAACTTTGAGAGAGTGACAATAATGTATTACTTTAATTCTCGGCTGGCGAATTCTGACCTATTCACTGACAATTAGTTTTGTTTTTTCCTCAAGTTTATACTATGAGTATATATTCTTTGTGAATAATTATCCTAATTTCTTGTAGTCTATTACTTCTAGTGTATTCCCGATAACTACTAGTATTAAAAAATCACCAAATTTTTTTCTTCAAAATATGACCATAAATACTATTGCTATACAACTAAAACTAGGAAAAGGGCCTGAATATGCATATATGCCATATGAAATATATTTAAATACAATTATGAATATTTAGACAGTGAAGTCAGAAAAAAATAAGTCAGGGAAAAAATATGACTTGTCATAAAGATACCTTAGAGACAATTAATGTCGTGAAAAAATATAGCGGATAATTCTTGCCTCCTTCTATTAAAACATGGCCAACACCTATTCACGAAAATTAAATATGTGTGGTCTATTAAGATCATTTGAACCAACATGAAATTTAGAGAAAACGTTTGTGTCTAAAGCAAAGATACAGTGCAAAAATTAAAAAGTCACTGCTTAACCCGAACTTCAAAATGACCTCACTAATAGCCGCAGAAATAACAGCACAATTAATATCGAAATAATAAAAGATGCAGTTAGAAAAAAACTTCAAGATATTGGACGTGATATCACGGGTTTCGATATACTGCATACATATTGAAGGGTATTCACCCCATATGTCCGCAGTACAGTCGTTCCCTCAAATGGGTCTTAGTTTTTGAGATACTCGCGCACGACAAAATCCTTATGCTTATTAAATACTATAGTTGATATGGGACGTATCTTGCAGTAACTCTGCAGTATGATTCCACTTATCAGTATGACGTTGCACCCCCTCTGTCCTGGATGCATTCGGTTTGGAAGGCTGTCATAGAGCCGTTGCATCCTCTCCTGAGGCAAGCTGGCCACAACTGTTGTAACTGGTCCTTGATATCCTGGATACTGGCATTGGGACAGAGTTGACGTCAGAGCTGGTATCACACATGTTCTATCGGGGACAGATCTGGGGATCTTGATGGCCACGGGAGTACCTCAAAATCACGCAGACAGTTCATAGAGACACGTGCTGTATGGGGACGAGCAAACTGTTGGACCACTGTTCATCGCTGAACACAATGCGACACAGTTTATTACATTCAGCGATTTTGCAGTACCTCGGATGACCATCGTAGGCGAGTATGGTGGTGACCTGGGGAGAGGTCCCACTCTTCCAGAGTTTTGGAGAGGCACAGTGGTGTTATACCATGACGGTGTGGGGAGCAAACTGCTGTGACTTCAGGTCACGGCTGGTAGTGATTGAGGGAACTCTTGCCTCAGGAGAGGATACAACGGCTTTATGACAGCCTTACTAACTGAATCAATGCATGCATCCAGGCCAGAAGGGGTGCAATGTCATACTGGCAAGTGGGCTCATACTGCCAAGTTCTTTGTAAAATTAACTTGATTTTCTAATCACTGAAATAACACAGGATACTCTCTCAACTCGTGAAGTAACCGCGTTGGACCATCCAATTTTCCACGATTCTGAATCCAGGTAAGTACGAGGGTTGAATGGTAAATAATGCCTCCACCTTCATAACTTCTCAACAGATGGCAGCACTGGTATGCGGCAGGAACTGGCTTGTTCTGTAGACTCTCCTCTACAGCTCCAGTTGGCGGGAAGCTTTAGCATTGAACGGTTGTAGTGTTACAGTGTAAAGTATGGAACCCTGCGCAGACGGTCGGTCAATGCGATTTAAGCAACGAGCAGTCATTGAATTCTTGACTGCAGAAGCTGTCACCCCAAAGGAGATACATCAAAGAATGCAAGCTGTTTATGGTGATTGTGTCGATGTGAGTACTGCGCGTCGCTGGGCGAGTAAGTTTAAAGATGTTGAGGTGGGAACATCCGACTTGCGTCACAAACAAGGAGTTGGACGTCCTGTGACAGCAACCACCGAGTTTCACAAGCAAAAAGTTGACAGACTGATTCAGGACGATCGTCGTATCACTCAGAGAGAAATCTCAAGCATAATAGGCATTTCGCAAGAACATTTGGGTCACATTATTGCTTTGCTTGGCTATCGGAAGAACTGTGCAATGATGGTGCCTCCAAAACTCCTGGGCCTATTACCTTCCCATTCCTTATCCTCAATCCTCTCCCAACTATTATGACCTCGACGTTGACGACGCGTAAAGTGATAAGGGAAAACTTGTGCACGATAGTGTGGGCAGTATTGTGTCATGATTTTGTGGGACACAGTAGGTTAATATGGTGACATCTAGAACCGACAGTGTAAGCGGTGTCAACGGAAGGTGTTTGTGGTTACAGGCTGTACCGCCGCCGCTGGCTGGCGCTGATGGTGGCGTCCACGTGGCTGCTGGGGTTCGGGGCGCTATCAGCCACGTGGCTGGGCGCGTGGGGCCGCTTCGGGCTCGACACCCACGTGGGGTCCTGCTCCATCCTGCCCGACGGCAGGGGGCGCTCGCCCAAGGAGTTCCTCTTCATCGTCGCCTTCGTCATACCCTGCCTCGCCATCGTGGTGCGTACACTGCAGATTATTTTTAGTCCTGTACATTAAGCAATGCAATATACGAGGTACAGTCAGAAGGTTCCCGTAATTTCATTGTAACTCTTTATTAACAAAAGATAAGTACACATTTACCTAATCTCCTTCAAAGAAGGCTCCTTCTGAACACACACTTGCTCCACCGCTCCTGCCATTGCTGGAAACAACGATGAAAATCCTGTTTTGGTATCTTCCAAAGTACAGACGTCGCTTTGGTTTTGATGTCTTCAACGGTGGCAAAACGGTTACCTTTGAGGCCCATTTTCATCTTGGGAAAGAGCCAGAAATCCGATGGCTCTAAATCTGGTGAGTAGGGAGGCTGGTGGAGGACTGGAAAGTCCTTTTCTGCAAGCCATGTCTGCATAACAATCGATGTGTGGGAGGGAGCATTGTCGTGATGCAGTGACCATCCTCCTTGCCATTTACCGGGACGCCGTCGGAAGATAACAAAACAGGATTTTCATTGTTGTTTCCAGCAATGGCAGGAGCGGTGGAGCAAGTGTGTGTGTTCAGAAGAAGCCCTCTTTGAAGGAGATTAGGTAAATGTGTACTTATCTTTTTTAATGAAGAGTTACAATGAAATTACGGGAACCTTTTGACTGCCCCTCGTACTAACTAGCTTCATAGAAATCCTTGGCTACGGTAAAGCCCTGTAATGATATATCTTAGGAAGTGTTTTAATGAGTAGAATAAGGCAATTGATAATTACAACAGGACCGCCAGTCAGGGAAGCTATTCCCTGACGTATCGAGCATGATGACGGTCGCCACAGGGTCAAAAAACCACAACAGAACCTAAGTTACACAGCTCCCTTATGAGCCCCTGACAGACAACCTAGTGAGTGGTTAAATCTTTCACTGATACGATACAAAACTTTAAAAATTTACAGCGTTTTGTGTCCGCCTGAGATTGTTTTTGAATACAGTGTCCACTTGTAGTGTCGTTATTGATCATTTTTGGTGTAGGTGTGCTACGCGCGGATCTTCTACATCGTCCGCAAGACAGCGCTCAAGTCGCGGGGTGCTGGACCACACGCTGGAGGCTCCAGCATGGCCATGGTGTCCGCCGGGAACTCCAAGAACAACAACAACGCCAACGCTCTGTCGTCCTCGGGTGAGTCTCACAGATCCCATCAAACAATGAAGGAGAGATTCGTCACTTGATTTCGGACCTTAGAGTAGTAACTTTTGTGTACATCAAAAGTATTTAGGTAGTTCCGTAAATCAAGCGAACTGCTGTCTACACTGGATGCCCCGCAGGAAACGAAGTGTCATAACGGGGTTCAATTTCTCACTTTATTCGCCGTATTCCCAAAGTCATCATACACAGACAGACTCACAGTCAGTCCAGTCAACGCCTTCTGAATTCGGAATGCTGCCTGGGGACTGCGCATACTATCGGGCACCAGTGGGGAAGTGGATGGTGCTCGACCCCTCCCTGGAGGTGGTTGCAGTGGCGCCACTTTTCCTGCTTCTGGCATTCTATCTTCTGTCCGATGCGTTGTTGGGTAGCTGTAGGCCATTTTATCAAAATTGTTATTTCTTCTGAACACTAGGCATCACTGGAAATCGATCTGGTATTTCCATTCAAAGTTGGCTCTAAAATATAATTAATAAGTCTCAGAGATTAACGCTTCAAAGAGCTGGAGTATAGCTTTTTCAAGCAGTATTTTTGTATCACATATTCAAAATTACAAATAACAAATTCAAATGCACTCTAACATCAAATTTTCTATACAAAGAGGTAATTGTAAATTGTAAATACGTTCACATGTAATAAACTCTTTGTTATTCTTCACATACACCTGGATGAATGTTTAGTCTCCACAACCCAACAAAGAACAAAACTACTTTTTTGACTCGGGAGAGGTGAAGTATCGTTTATTATTATTATTATTACTTTTTTTAATATTTTAGAAACAAGTAAAGAGTACTTCAAATTTTTACAAGGTTGTACGATTTTATTTTCCAGTCAAAAACGATCCTACGGGACAGCTATAACGCTATACCACGATTTGAGGCTATTTTAAAATTTGTCTAAAAAATTATTCGTTATTCATTTCTTAACACTTCTAACGGCTCAATAAATGTTTTAGTTTACTTTGATAATATTGCTGAAACAAGAAATCTAAGACAGAACATTGACTTATCAGCTACAGGTTCACTAAACAAGAAAGGTTCTTAAAGTTCTTATATTTAGTTTTATTGATGCTGTAGACTAAAATCTTAAGTCGCCATATTTTTTCATCCATGGGAAAGAACATGAGTAACTGATTATTTAAAATGTTTTAATAAATTTCTATAAAGTTTCAAAGTTTTAAAGTCAATTTGAAGTACTTGTATCTATATAGTAGAGCATCAAGCTGACTTTACAACTTCGAAATATACATATATACTAAAACATAATACATAAGTAACATTAAATTTTTAAAGTATCAAGCTCCTATTAGCTGATTGTTCGTATAAAATTAGTCTTGACGTGTAGCCTATTTGAGCATGCTAGTTGTAGTTAGTTATATGTGTTGCTAACTTTAAGCGACACTCCCTGAAGCATAAGGTGACATTGAGTCGGGTTCCTTATGCTGATAGGTGTGTCTTACGTTTGTGCCGTTTCTTGTGTGTCTGCTGTCTGTCGCACTAACACTCTTGTGTAGTTTCTTTACATATACACTGATCACATCTCGTTGTCACTAAATGTATGCATGGTAATCCCATTTGACGCTGCATTCAGAACAAACTGTATTAGAACTTGTTGATATTTGGTAGAGATTATAACCTACCTGTGCAGGAGCAGTGCTTTTATCACTGTTAAGCCGCATTCCCACGACGTCTTGTAACGAAGGCGGGACGGGACCTCATTAGCCGAAGTGTAGGGAAGAGCGCTCGCCGCAGGTTAGCCCTCGCTTACCTCACCGCCACCTCCCCACCACGTTGCCTAGTGTCGTTTGGCACAGAGCACTTTACAGCAACAGATGGGATGCGCACCGCTGTTGCAAACCGATGGCAACAGCGCACCACTACGCACGCCTGTGATGTTTACCGACACAGAGTGGGTAGCTGCGTCTCGTCTCCGCTAGCAGAGGCGGCCCTGTTCCCATGGCGTGTTGTTGAGTATTCGTCCCGTCCCGCTCCAGTCAGGTATGCGGGACAGAATTTTCAACAGATACGCGTCTAACCATCTCGTATGGAGGGTAGCGATGCCTCGATATGGCTTCCCACGGCCGTAATTTTGCGGACGGCGTCGGGCCTTGGGACTAGAACCCTCCATAGCGGCCTGTGTTGGCCTGTGCTGGCCTGTGCTGGCCCGTGTTGGCCTGTGTTGGCGCGCCTCGATCCGTCGCCCGTCGGTGTTCAGATGGTGCGTAGTGGTGCAGGGTGGTTGGAAGTACAGCAGGGGTTCGCAACCTACACTCTCCCTTTGCACAGTCCTTTGTGCGGACGACCTTGTCACCTCATTTCCGACTAGGGCTGTTGATAAAATATCGATATATCGAAATATCGATATTATTTTTTGAAAATATCGATATTTATGAGTGATATTTTTAGGACGATATATCTATATGTCGATACTGAAATATGTATATCGGAGACGATATTTTTTTTAAATAGTCGTTTTCCGTTTTCCTCATAGAAGATATCTAGTTATTATTGGTGGAAAAGAAGACGATTATTTGTGTTGCACTTGCAGTAAATTAAATCATAGATAGAATTTTAAGAAAGGGTGAAAATTAATCAAATCTAAATGATCAAATAAAATTTGTAGGACCATATTTAAACACACAGTTAGTGCTTCTGATTAATTACTTCTACGTAAATAAATGCTACTATTGTTGCTTTGTCAGTCTTACAAATTCTCTAAAGCCAAGACTTCGCTGGGATCCCTTTCTGGTTTTATAAGTCTTAGAGTAAATCATACACATTATGCCTTTCATTTTAGTAAAAATGTTTAATACTTTTTTTTCCTTTTTAAAAAAAAATAAAAAAATAAAAAACAGTACCGCCGTGAAAAAGCATTCTGTTCCAGAAATTGGGTTCTTGACTCAGAAGAATATTTAACAACGTTTTATGAGTAAATAGCCATAAGGTTTGGTCGTATTTTTACACAATTTGTTTTTGTAACATTGTTTACATAAAATATATCGATATATCGGTACGTCGATACTTTTTCTCCGATATATCAAACGCGATATTGATACTTTTAAAAATATCGATATATCGAAAATCCGATATTTTTTTTAAAAATATCAACAGCCCTATTTCCGACCGTGCCCTCGTGTTGTCGACTTGAAGTCATTTTCAAATGCATACGAAAACTAACCAGGCATATGGAACACCAAAGCCACAAAGGATAAAAATAGATACGATATGCTCGATGTGTGAAGTAGAATTAAAAGCATTTTAAAGGATGGTAACATCCCGATTAAAGAAGATAAAAATATATTTTAATATTAACATACAGGTGGTCACATAATAAAATTAAAGAATTTACGAAGACAGGGTGTTTATGAGCCTGATTGGCCGTTTTATAATGCACCTGAAGCGACACAAGGCAACCTGTCACACGAATCGTCTGCAAAGGTGGCACGGGTTCGCCTGTAGCGCGTGCTAATCAGTGCAGTCATGCCTGGCCTGTCGCGGCCCGTATTATCAAGGGCCATGCGTGACATATACCGGTGTTCTTGAACAGATAGTCCCGTCTATCTCGAACACATAATTGTTGTGTTGCGTTTTCTCTATCCTACTACTTCAAACAAACTCAGTTACTTAATATTCCTCAGTTCTATTGTAGATGTCATTCTACCAATTGACTACACGTGGTTCCATGAATTTCCATCAATTAAAACGCCTAAATCTTCACAATGTTTTTTTTCCATTTGAGGGCGTGTATTAATGATGTGATGTGAAATATGGGGGGGAGGGGGGATCCGACGAAATCTCACGAAACCTCGACCAGAGGGGGGAGGTCAACGGAATCTCACGTCAGGTTTTGAAATTCTTGAAAAATGGTAGAGTTAAAAAAAAAATGACTTTAGGGGGAGGGGGGATATGGTCTAATAACCACCCTTGGAAGCATGAGACCTAAAAAAGAAAAGGTCTCAAAAAATTACAAGGTCAATTACTAGGAGGCCGGGGGTCTCCGTCAAAATCTCAAGTCATTTTAGTTGGGGGGAGACGGGGAGAGGGGGAGGGGCGTCAGACCAGATCTCACGAAGTCTCACGTCATTAATGGACGTCCCCATAGTAAAATTCCTGGAAATAACTGATAAATTATTACATCTTTCATCTAGTCCAGTCATACACGCTAAACCTCTTCGCCTCATCTGAACCATAGTATCCTACCGCTCCATCCGGACTTCTGCTAGTCCTTCCTACTTGCTGCTCGACTCGCGTCCTTGAATCATAATAATGTCACACGCCGTTCTTAACAATAGGACCCCTGCAAAGCACACAATACATCGTTGTTAATATTGCAGGTAACAATCTATGACAGTCAAAAAGTTAATTTAAACCCTGAGAAATGATTCTAAAATTGTATATTAATTAATTCAGTTTAAAAGGGGTTAGGGTGGGACGAAAGTATGTAACAGTGTATATGTCTCATTGGGGAAGCCACCTTTAATGTGCCGAGCTTAGCAGCCGGGTTTCCTCACTAGAAGTACCGGTTTCGAGAGTGTGGTCGGTGATATTGAAGGACCTAGTTACACAGAACAGCAGGTGCACAAGACACCAGCCACAATATGGCGGTCTGACGTTGGTCGGTTGACCAGGTTTCGACGAGACGACTACTACGACGGGAGGCGGCAGTGGAGGCGGCACGCGGCCGCTGCTGCGGGGGCGGGCCGCCCACGGTGACGAACTACCCGGTAAGTCGCTCCTCTTCACTCTCAACTGTAAAAATAGTTAAAAACTCAAATTCCGCTTGAAACTTGTGGACCTAGCATAATTTAAAGATATAGTGTGACGATGGTGAACTTATATCAGTTTATCCATTATAATATCTTTTTATCAACAAATACAATGCTTACAATGAAGAAAGTATCATTGTTTGTTTAAACGTAATTTAAACGTGATCCACGGTCGGCAGCGACGCAGTTTACCTCACCACAGCGCGTGTTTTGGCAATATGCAACCTGCCGTGCACTACAATCGCTTTGGTAGCGGCAGCTTTAGTGGTTATTTGTTTGTACAAAGTTAAGTTAGAGTTCGCGCAGTGAAATTTGCCTTTTGCGTTGACTATCAACGCAGTTCAGTGGCAAGCATTTTAAAGAGTAGGGTTATACTTACAAACTGCTGTACATATCCTCAGGGACAATTCCGCGTGGCCTTTCCAGGAGTTATTAAATCTTTATGAAAATTACAAACAAAATTTTGATCACTAATACATTTTACATCAAAAACTGAATACAAAGACGTGTTGTAAATTATACATAATTAACATTAATAAACAATGCTCTTACATTTCCGTTCTATACCGGATTTCGGAATGTCTCTGTAATATATATATATATATATATATATATATACAGGGTGTTACAAAAACGTACGGCCAAACTTTCAGGAAACATTCCTCACACACAAACAAATAAAATATGTTATGTGGACATGTGTCCGGAAACGCTTACTTTCCATGTTAGAGCTCATTTTATTACTTCTCTTCAAATCACATTAAACATGGAATCGAAACACACAGCAACAGAACGTACCGGCGTGACTTCAAACACTTTGTTACAGGAAATGTTGAAAATGTCCTCCGTTAGCGAGGATACATGCATCCACCCTCCGTCGCATGGAATCCCTGATGCGCTGATGCAGCCCTGGAGAATGGCGTATTGTATCACAGCCGTCCACAATATGAGCTCTAACATGGAAAGTAAGCGTTTCCGGACACATGTCCACATAACATATTTTCTTTGTTTGTGGGTGAGGAATGTTTCCTGAAAGTTTGGCCGTACCTTTTTGTAACACTGTATATATAGACTATATATATATATATATATATACCTTTGTTAATCACTTAATCTGCCTGCTTCTACTTTGAGAATTCTTATACAACACAGTTCAAACGATTCAATTTTTATTCTATTTTTGTAACAAATAATTGGAGGTTCTTATCTTGATCGTAAACTATAACGCTCTTAACATTCATTCCCATTTAATATTATAAAATCTGTTTCAAAGTCACAAAACCTGTGAACATGCGCCGATACTTTTTGTTTGTGCGATTCTATTGCAGGGCATGAAATTGTAGTTTCCTTTCGTGAAACTGTGTCATAAAATGGTTCACAATTTTGTGTTCAGGTAGTCCCTGATCTCAGCTTTCTGTAGTAATATAACTTCTTATACCCTGTTCACCCTCAACTGGCGGTTCAAGGTCATGTACCCCTTCCTTCTCTCCTCACTTCACCGACCCCTGACACTGCCTACCCCTTCGAGCTGACTGCTATGTCCATGCCGGTGGGTGGCAAATCTTTTAATGAACACTATTTCCCCTCCGCATGACTGACCTGCAGCCGCCTCTGTTAACTGAACGGACTATAGATAACAGTTCTGAAGCATTTATTTATACGTTTTTTCTCACATTTTCTTTACTTTTTTTTAAATTTGAAAGTCCTTATGTATCTGTCTTGTGAGATGTAGATCTAACTTGTAACTTCTTACACTTATTGACACTAACGCAGTAACATTTGTAGATGCGCGTAAGCCATGTCCAAGCCCTCTCCTAGTCACATGGTTAGATAGATTTGTTTATTTCCGGAACCTGTAGCTTGTACATAATTGCGCATGTCAAAATCCATATATTTATAATGTGTACAATTTTTTTCCATTTTAGCATTATACATTATCATTGGATTTAAATTCCATTACCATTGTTTTAGTTATAAGAGTCATCTAAAATTAATATACATCAGAATACTATACCACTTTATTCGTTAGGTAAGTTTTTAATTAACTTTAGAGTCTTCTAAGTTTGTTGTAAAATATCATTCCTTTTTTGAACAAATCTTGTGCTACATTTTGTTTGCTTACTGTCTCTCGGAAACAGTTGTCTTCACCTCTCGTTTCGTGATTGTGAATGCTGTGATTGTTTACAGTTTTATGCGGTGTTTACTACCAGAAGTGTATTTATAAAAAATATGCCTCCTTTTATACTGGCGATTCTGCCTGTTATGATATACCGTTCAATTCCGCATAACACATAATTTTGATTAGTTAGTGCACTGTTAAATGATGCCAAGGCATTTATATTTTATGCGTTCTACACGCAATTCTCCCTCCTTTGTTAAGTCACAGAAATTTTTTGTTTTATACCTGCGTTCGCAATAAGCTGAAGATTATTGGTATCAGTGCGCGATGATCTACAAAATTAGACATTCCGCTCAGATCCGAAACGTACGTTGACGAAATTCCATCCTGTTAGTTAACTCAGTTCTCCGTTCGGGAGAGAAACAACTGGATATACCAGTAGCACTCTCAGGTTACCGTATGAACTGCAACTGCAGGTCTTCCCGAATTCATTCGCAGGTGTGACTATCTCATCACTTCTACCTCCCTCGTCAAAGCGATTTTAGGTACCTTTAATAAAAATTGTACTATCAGAAGTTAGGGTTCTTGCATGTTACATAATGCTATATAATAGGATCAAAACGGTAGAGGAATGTGAACAGCTGCAGGGTGATCTGGACAGGATATCTAGCTGAGTAGATCAACATGGGATGAAGCTTATTAAGTACACAGATTTTTTAAAAAGGTTGATTATGATTATAAGTTGGGAAAAAAGTGATTCTTAAAGAGGTTAAATGTGAATACTTTGGGGTAACATTTGAAAAACAATCTCAGCTGGGCAGGATACATGTTACCATTGCTTAAAATATGGTGGTGTAGTATGGGGAACCACATTTTGTGTGTCGAATACAGTAGTTGGAAGAGGCGCGAAAAAAGGACTGCCAGATTTATCTCTGGTATTAACTGCTGAACAGAATTAGTAACTAATATGATAAAGGATCCGCGATTGGAGTCATTAGAAGAAAGGAGAAGAGTGAAGAGAGTCATGGGAGTGTAAAAGGCATGTATTGTTGATGAGGCATGGAACGAAATTGGTGGAAGAATTAAGAGAAGTGCATGGAAGTGAAAAGATGATCCCAACCACAAGCTGGTACTTGATTTTACGCATAACGGTGTGCGAATATTTCCTTTCGTTAGTATGGGGGTAATGTATTGCAATAAGCCACCAAGAGATATTATGAATAATTTACCAAAACCGCTGAAAGAATTTAAAGTTGAAATTTTTAGATGGGAAAAGTAGGTGGATACAGGAAAGGGGGAAAATAGCTGCGTATGGAAATTGCCACCGGAGTGTGTAGTTAATTTTTTTTTTTTTACTTGTGGCTTAATGCCTTGTTGAGGTCATTAGAGGCGGGATGAGACTAAAAAGGAACGGAAAGTAATTCGGCCATTGCCTTTTGAAGGAAGCACCCTGGCATTTGCGTGGAGTGAACCGTGGAAAACCCAAATTTGGATGCCCGGACGGGGATTCGAACCGGCGTCCTCCCGAATGCGAGGCCAGAACTTTAAGCGCTCACCCACCACACTCGGTATCAATTACATTAAATTAACTCCTCATAAGTTGGAAAACTGTCGTCAGAAAAAAATGTGAGAAATCCCGCGTTGTTTGCTAAGCAAGGCGTCCCTTTCCATCTGAATGATGCGGCCTCTTATTTTCTGGTTGCAGTGGTTCCTGGAGACCGGGCGCAGCTGGTGCTGGAGAACGGCCATGGGCAGGTGACTGCAGGCTCCAGGCCGCTGCTGGATGTGCCGCACAACGAGCCTTCCTCCTCGTCTGGCATCGAAGTCAGCCACGCAGGGTAATGTTCCAACCAATCCTGAAACACGTGACCACCGAAAACGACTGCTCACCGAAAATTGTCATCATTATGTTCCCAAAATACTATACAGCTAATAGCGATGAATCAGGCATCACTAGATAGAATTTCTTACCGACTTCTAACATGGCATACTCAGTAAAATGCATTATTATAATTAAAAAAAAAAAAAACAAGAATAAGTTAAAGGTGGTTCCACGGGTAACGGGGACACAGTTTACCACACCGCAAACCGAGATGCAACCCACCACACACAAAAGTCGCTATGGTGGTGGCAGGTTTAGGGGTTAACAATAGCAGACGTTCTTAAATTCCCAAGTAAATAATTGTTTGTATTAATTATTGAAAATGACAAACAGACAATCCAAGATGGTTGCATTGTGCATACGTTTGCATCACTTATACACACACACACACACACACATATATATATATATATTTTATTTATTCACTGAGGCCAACTAGGACCACGTTAAGCCTTTGTGCATTTGGCAGCGAGTTTCATCTTCCTTTGGACCCAGAACTCCTTCATTCGTTTCGACTCCGCCTGTTTGCACTCCTCTGTCCACAGTGTACCGCGTCTTCCGTTGGAGTGTTCTTCTCGGCTTATCCCACTTGTCATATATATATCATGAGCCATTTCGTACATAATCGAAATCGGTAAATGGGGTATCATTTTAGACATTGACGACTCCGTTCTGGTAACATTATACTTTAAAAAACGAATTTTTCGGAATTCGACCATTAGAGGTACCTCACTATTCATTTCTTTTCGTCCACGAAATTTTCGCACGGTTCACTGTTTTGCTATGTAAACATTTCATTCTTGAAATTTCTGCACAGGTCATCTAGTTTTAAGACTCTCTTTGCTATGTATATACATTTCGATGAGTATTAGATTTCAACAACTGAACAAAAGACATTTATTTATAGATATATTATTGCAAGGGAAAGCCGAAAATTCACTGTCCACCAGTTTCGAACATGTTTACTGACTTTTAAGAGTTTGAAAATATTTTTTGCACTTTCAGTTCTTTTTTTATGCAAGAGTAGAGTGTATAGGGGCAGTAGTATGTAATTTATTCGATCATAATTCAAAATCCAAATTAGTAGATATTTTTAGTTTTAAGATAGATATATAGATAGATAGATAGATATGTTCACTTTGATCCCATGTGAGAATAATCTCAGGGATTTGGAACAGTACATACACTTATTTTTAATGTCAATATTACTATATAATTGATAATATTATTATATATTGACAAGTTAGCTACAACCCATTAGTATAACCAATATCTCCTGTAATCTACACATACAATCCCGAGTTAATTAATACTTATTATGTGGAACAGTGTATACACTTGTTACCAGCATCTAATAACCAGTTATTTTCTTACCAACCAGTTACCGTGATAAGTTTCACTGTAATTTGCGACTACATATTATATCATGTTAGTTGTTATTTATGTGAAACAGTTAAGGGGTGGGTAGACTGTATCTCAATCCAACTCAACGACCTGAATGCGAACCGTGATTAAACTGAGAATGTTTGTTCTAAGCTGGACGTCCGTAACTGTTCCCCCCATCCATTCAGCCTGCTGTACATTGAGTACCGACAAGGAAATTCGTCCGAAAAGTAAAGACAAGGCGCTTACCTCGCTAAGTCCTACCCAGTGTGGGCATGCTGTGTATTAATAAAAGAAGTTCACATGAGTTTCCAAAACACAGGCAACGACTGTTCTGCAACAACCACTGTTGATATTTTTCTCCTACGATCATTGCATTAATTTTCCCAAGTATCAAGATTCCTGTTTACAATGTCATACCCTGTTCACTCCAAACTGCGGCTCAAGGTCGTGTCTCTCTGGCATCGCTCCTACCTCTCCGAGCTGACCGCTGTGTCCAGGTAGGCGTTTGGAAAATTATATTTCTAAATGTGGGCATAGAGCAGATTGACCTTGAGCCTGGCTGTGTTTGTGTTTCTCGGTGGTTTTTACCATACTGCAGACACTATCTTGTGTTCCCAGGAGCGGCTGCGAAGACGAGGAGGAAGAGGAGGCTGCTAGGGCCACGACACCCAACCGAACTGCCACCGGGGGCGGCAGCAGGCGGGGGCGGCAGAGGCGGCGGTCGGGCAGGTCTCCTTCAGCAGCCGCCATCAGCTCTGCGCTCAGCCAGGTGAACAGGACACCCCACAAACTGTCGCCCCTCACATCACACTTCCCAGGAATATTGAGAAGTAGCAAGGAAACTGAATTCCATTACTCCCCCCAGTGAAAACTAACGTGACTAGAGATCAGGTGCCAATTTAACCCTGATCTGAGCCTCTATCACACCTGGTGAAGCCAATTATACTAACAAAACAACATCTTTTCCGGAAATGCATTGGCTGTTCTACAGGGATACAAGAGTTTATTCTCATTCTCCCCTCCAACACTACACGCAAACTACCCACCACCCGGCGGTCGCCACCACCACAGAAGTAGGCCATTTGAAGATTTACCTGCCATTACAGTGGGGATAGTGAACCATAGCGCTCTTCGCCCTTTAAAGGTGCACATGGGAAGCACCGCTGATGTGGCTCCCACCACGAACCAGATCGACGACCCTTCCACCGTATAGCAATCAAAACTAAATTTCTTAATCATCTCCGAAATCTTGTATCTGTCTGCGAAAATATCATAAAAGTTTAAGCTCCACTGGTATCACCATCTTTGACTAATGGCAGCAAGTGTTATTGAAGGCATTCCTGGTGTGGTGCTGATATGTGTTATTCGCGGTTTCCAGTACGATGATGGAGAAAAGATGAGGTATTGACTGCATGCTCTGATGTCATCTTCACGTCCTGTTCGTACACTGCGACAGCTGCAATGCTGTTCTCAGTATTTATAATAAGTATTGATAATTGATAAAATTGTGGTGGAGTGCCCGCTCTGGTGGCAATCTCCCTACACCCCCTCCCTGTCCCCTTCCAACCTACTTTTGACCTCTACTAATTTTTACTTTAAATTCTTTCAGTGTTTCAGGTAAGTTATTCATCACTTCTCTTGGCATTTTATTCCAGTCCCTCACTCCCTTTCCTACGAAAGAAAATTTTACTACAACCTTATGCCTGAAATCAAGTGCCAGCTTGTGGTCATGGACAACCTTAACCTTCCAAGCACCTCTCTTAATTTTCCCACCAATGTCTTCCCATGCTTCATCACCAGTATAGGCCTTGTACACTCCCATGACTCTCTTCACCCTCCTTCTATCCTCAAATGAATCCCACTCCAGCTCCTTTATCATATTAGTTAGGGGGCGTTTAAGTATTATGTAACGCAATTTGGGGGGGGGGGGGGTCCTTGTAAAATGTTACGGTGCATTACAGAGGCGGGAGGGGGTATTGGAACAACGCGTTACGTAACTTTTTTATTTTAATAAAAAAACTATGGAATTAAAATCTCCCAAGTTGGCAACCCTTTTCATTTATGTTTTACGGGGAATCCCTCTACTGTATTGTATGTCTTTTATATTTTTGTTCTACCAAGATGGTAACTCTTTTCGTTTATGTTTTACGGGGAATCCCTTGACTGTATTATATGCCATTTTTATTTTGTTTTCATTGTCAGTATTCATTAGTGTTTACTCAGAAGCACAACCCTCTTCGTCTGCTCTCCGGATGCCAGTAATGAAAGAGTCCGAGTGGCTGGCAAACCCGTGTACAGAGGAGAAGTAGATCCAATTGATTTTTTTTTACATCCCTATATATTTCATTTATTGCTAAATAAATTACATATTACTTAAAAATCTCTTTTTTAATTATTATTACTGCAAACGTGATTAAAACAATAACAAAGGTATTTTAGCGAATTTCCAACATGATTGTGAGTTTTAGGTAAAAATGGTCACTTGGATGTTACGTAACGTTTAGGGAGGTGGAGGTGGGGTACAGAAAAACTTTACGGTGCCTTACATGGAGGGGAGGGAGGGTATAAAATCTTCGAAAATTGTGTTACGTAATACTTGAACGCCCCCTTACTGATTGTGTTCTGCGGTAATTTCCAAAGACAAATCTGGTAGCCCTCCTCTGCACCCCCTCCAATTCCTGTATTTCATACCGAAAATGTGGATCCCAAACTACACCACCATATTCCAGCAGTGGTCTGACCAATGTTTTGTACCCCAATTCCCTTAGTTCTCTAATGTATCCCCTCAACACTCTTTCCAACAGGTGAAGGATTTTGAACCCTTTCACTACCACCTGGCCAATGTGTCCTGCCCAGTTAAGTTTGGTATCAAATGTAATGCCAAGGTATTTACATTTCGAGTCTTCAATAAGTAGCTCCTTCCGCACTAACGTGGTTATGTAGCATTCCATCAGCAGCGGGATGCTATAAAAACTCCTCAGCGCCGGAGAATAGCATTGCAGATCCACTTGTTCCAGCGTACACACATGAACTGACGACGACAGAACAGCCCACTATCAAAATTTCATCCTTCAATACCAAGTGTGTTGGTGAGCAGTAACGTTCTCGTCTTGCAACGGGGAGGAATGGGTTCGAATCCCTGTCCGGTCTTCCAGATTTTGGTTTTCCATGGTTTCCATGGTCGAATTCTTTCCTGTTATTATTATTTTACTATATATTTTTTAATTTTTAGTTGTATAATATTTTACATAATTAAATTTTTTCATATTTTGCTCTTCCCACCAACCAGAGATTAGTTTTGATATTTATCTATGCTCGGGTATTAGCTCTGAATCATTGCTCCTCCACTTTTCCGATGTTTGAATTTACCCCCACCATTTTCCCGACCGGCGGTCTTTCTGTGAGGCAGTCTCCAGCTGCACCCACCTCTCATTATGTTCTCCGGTTGACGATGGGTTTATACAGAAAATTTCTTTATTATTTGTGTTTGTGTCTTTCCTGTGTGTTCGCGCCCCACATCCATCATCTAAAGGTAAGTGGTGGATCATTCCCCTATCCTAATTTGATTCCTTTCCGCTGCTTAGCGTCTTGATTTCATTGTTACTATATATATATATACAGGGTGTTTCAAAAAGGATTTTATAACTTTGAAAATTCATATAAATTTTATGAAACAAGGTACAGAGCTGGTTTTGGTGTTGTTTTAAAGGAAAGCACTTCAAGTTTTTTTTACCTTAAACTAAATATGTTCTATGTGGTTTCTGTTGGTTAATCTGCAGACATCCCATCGGTAGTCGATTTCTTCCCAGACTTGCACTAGTATTTCAGGTGTAACTAGCTCAGCAGCAGCGTAAATTCTTGCTCTAAGTTCAGGTAGAGTGGCCAGCAAAGGAAGTATGTACACCATATCTTTTATGAAACCCCAGAAGAAAAAATCTAGCGGTGTCAGGTCTGGGGAACGGGGGGGCCATGCAATTGGCGCATCACAGCCAATCCATTGACCTGGAAAGCGGTCATTGAGAAAATCCCGGACGTCAGTCAGATAATGTGGGGGTGCGCCATCTTGCATAAAGAAAACATTTCGTTCTCGGTAATCCTCATCGATCTGTGGTATCAAAAATTGTTGCAACATATCAAGGTACACTATCCCGTTGATGATTCTCTCTTGGAAAAAAAAGGGGCCGTACATTTTCCTCTTGCTCAACGCACAAAAAACGTTCACTTTAGGGCTATCACGAACATGTTGCAATGTTTCATGTGGATTTTCACTGCCCCAAATTTTACAGTTATGTGTGTTAACTTTGCCACTTAAGTGAAAACATAAATTGTAGGCCTACTAGGAGGATCTTTAGCGTACTTGGTACAAAAATTACGCTGAACTGTTGTCGCAGACTTCGATTCTTCAAACCAAAACACACAGCTAGCACGCTCCGGTCCAGTGAAGGCAGCCATCTATAACGTAACTGCCGCTAGCGCTTGTGCGGCGTGATTAAACACTAGCGGACTACGCCAGTTAAAACTTGAAGTGTTTACCTTTAAAACAACACCAAAACTAGCTCTGTACCTTGTTTCATAAAATTTATATGAATTTTCAAAGTTGTAAAGTCCTTTTTGAAACACCCTGTATATAGTAATAATATTTTGTAGTATAAATATATTTTTTTTCATGGTGTATTCCTTTCCATCTTGTATGTTATCTACATTTAATAACTGAGTAAGCAAGTGAGCTTATTGTTGTGTGCAGGTGGCAGCAGTGTTCAGTCGGTCGCGAGGCGGCAGTGCCAGCCCCAACTCCATCCGCAGGTTCAGCAACAACAACCTCGCTGCACCGGTAGCGGTCTGCCACCAGATGCCAGGTCAGTGCAGATTGTAATAGACAGTTTAATTTAATTGCGATGGAGAAAGCGCTCTGACCTACACACCCATTTTTCCCTGTACCTGTCAATTTTGCCATCTACAAATTTCAACTTTAAATTCTTTCATCATTTTCAGAAAATTATTCATCAGTTCTCTTGGTGATTTATTTCAATCCCCGACCACCTTACGTACAAAAGAAAATCTTCCCACACCTTTGTGCCTGAAATCGAGGCAGACCTCCTTTGCACATGTTCAGACTCCTGTATCTGATACTCAAAATGTGGGTCCCATACTACACTATCATGTTCAGGCAGTGGTCAGGCAAAAGTTTTGTAACCCAACTCCTTTAATTCCCTCGTACGCCCCCTCATCACTCTCTCCAGCAAATGAAGGGTTTTGAAACCATTTCGTAATATATGTACAATGTGTCCTGCCTAGATGAGTTTGCTACCAAACGTTATGCCAAGGTATTTACATTTCAGGTTTTTAGCAATCAATTCTTTCCGAACCTTACAATCACAATAAAAAAAAATCATATGCGTTCCTAATAAGCTAACTCTTCTTTGAATTTATCCAAGTTGACTCACCGAGCTAGAAATCCTGTCTAGATCACTATGCAGCTGATCTTAGTCTTCTATCATTTTTAACCTATTATATATCATTATTTTTGTCATCTACAAACATCCTAACCCCCAATAGTAATCCACCCATACAATCATTCATTAGAATAACAAATAGGAATGGTCCTAATGCCATGACCACTTCCACTTGATACTTCATTTCCTACCCTATGTCTTTACTTTGTATATTTTAAGTATTCTTTTGCCCAGCAAAACAGTTTTTCATGCAGTCCAATAATTTTAATGGCTTGCCCTGTCAAATGCCTTTGAAATATTTATTGCTACACTATCAATTTGGCCTCCCCTGTCCATTTCACCTGAAGTTCTTGCATATAGTCAACTGAGATTAATACAATTGCAATAAGATTTTCTTTATGTGACAAGATGGTAATTTCTCAATGTACAATTTTATTCATGAAAAAGTTGGCTAAGGTGGGTTTTGCAGATATATGATGTGCTTTATTTAATGTGCTTTGGAATCATTCTTGGTTAGTTTAATGCATTTTAGGATTAATTAATTTTGGTATTTCATGATCTAATAGTATCAAGGAGTACATTCGTGATGGATTGGATTAAATAGTTCAGTACTGCAGGTTTGTATATAAATTGTTAATGATTGACTTATTTATTAGGTGATATTTCAAGCAAATAAATTAAAAAAGTCATTTCTATGGTTTATGACGTTTAAAGATGTAACGACATTAAAAGTAATTGTTTAGGAATTACAAAGTAATTTGAGAAGGTTTAAGAAACATTGTCAAATGTACCCAATTTACTATAAAAGGCCTCAATCTGTGACTGTTGTCATCAGAATCAGCCAGTTAGTATTGTGGATCAGTTTGGTATAGTTGCAGGTCCGAGCTACACATAGGTACAAAATTACGCAAAAAAGTATCCAAAAGCAAGGAAAAGTCTTTTAAAATTGTAGCGCAGGGAATTTGGTACACTTTCATACATTATTCATGTATTTCTGATCACATTTTTGGCAAGTTTAAGGAGTTATCAAAATTAACCAATTTCTTTCGGAGTGACTGTAGGTGTAGTGTTGACTGAACTATAGCGTGTGGCCAGAAGTTGCAATTTTTGAGAAATAAAATCTGATGTTCTTATCCATACAGTCAAACTGATTTGTTAAAGTGTTGGTGGTGTTGCAGGAACTTTTATATGGCCAATTAATAATTTACTTCTAACAATACATATCATTGTTTAGCACTCTAGAGGAACTTTGATATCATAACAGTATCAATCATGCTGACCTCACAATTGTTCTACAACAATTATAAAAACATAAATAGACATTAATACTCTTCAGAGAGGTATGCTGTCTATGCTGAAACACTTCTCGTGGCAAGAAATATGTTAGTTTATTTAACTACTTAAGTAATGAAAACTTGACTGGGCATGACACATAATGGAGTGCACGCTCCGGTCGCAATCTCCCTGCACCCCCATCCTTCTCCCTTCCTCCTCCAGCCCAATTTTGCCCTCAACCAAGTTTTACTTTAAATTCTTTCAGTGTTTTAAGTAAATTATTCATCACTTCTCTTGACAATTAATTACATTCCCTTACAAACTTTGGGCAAGTTGTAAGAAGATATTTCAAAATTATTCATTTATCACAGATGGTAATGTTGGGATGAACCATAGATATGAGGCAACTGAGTTATCAAACTTTGGTGAGACCATTGCTGGAATATGGTGTTGAAGTTTGGCACCCAAATTTGGTTGTCATATACAGGAGTTGCAGGGCTTGCAAAGGAGGGCTGCTAGATTTGTTTATGGAAATTACTGAAGAACAAAATTGGTATATTCAAGTTCTAGAAGAGGAATTTTCTCCGGTTGTCACTTAAAACTGTCTTGTAGTGTGAGAAGCTTCGTTCGACACCGCAAGATGTGACGGGAGCGTACTTAAACAGAGTCAGGTCACTGCAGTTTAATTGTGGGTCGTCTTCAGTCAAAACAGATTCGCCACCATGTAAAATTTCATTAATTTTACAAATTGTTTTATATCCCTTATTCCCACACTACACTTTATCAAATTTGTTTTTCAGCAAACTAGCCACACTGCCCCCTGCTTGGCCTATTTCAGTTTCCACACTTTTCATCTACATATCTACATCTACATATATACTCTGCAATTCACAAAACTGTGGGTGGCAGAGGGTGCTCAGCAGCAAACCTAATCTCTTTGCTGTGCATTCCAATCCCTAATGGTACGAGGGAAAAAAGAATTCATATAAGAATCAGTGCGGCACCTTATTTCTCTAATTTTCTCTTTCCTGTCATTCTGACCCAAATAGGTTGATGGACGAAGTATTTCACTACACTCGTGGGAGTACACATGTTTACCAATAAGTTTATACAAAACGAGTGCCATCTATCTACCAGAGACTCCCAGCCTAGTCTACTAATCAGTTCTGTAACGCTTTGATGTAGCAAGCGGTCACAAAACGAATGGCTCTTCTCTGTACTTTCTCTATACTCTCAATCAACCCCTTACGAAATGGATCCCAGATGGCACAACAGTAGTCCAATTGTGGACGCACAAGAGATTTGTACGCTATCTCCTTTGTTTGTTCATTACAATTTTTCAAGATTCGACGTAGGAACCGCAGCCTAGAATTAGCTCTACCTACCAACGTATTAATATGTACTTTTAATGACCGCCAAACTTTCATTCAGTTCTAGACCAATTTTTTCAAGATGCAAAATCACAGTTGTGATGCCTGAAAAACTTGACTTTATGTACGCCAAATTTCTGAAAAAATTACTGGTAAAGGGGCAATTTTTATGGAAGATGCTTCACTGCTATCAAAATTAGAAGCTATTTTCTTTATATTTTTCATAATATTCACAGTAATAGCTAACTGCATTGAGCCATGTGCCCCAACGAGTAAGTACTGGTTGTGGTTAAATTTTGCCACTCTCATTGGAGCTTTAACAAAAATCTTTTTTCATTTGATATTAACCTATCAACATCAAGGAAATTTAGTCTTACTTCCTTGCCAACTCTATTTAATCCATGAGCGAGACAAGTTAAATGCACCATTGAAGGATACAACATCTTCAGACATTTCCAAGCCTTTACCCAGGTGGGGGACAATAGGCGGATCCTTGGATTCATAACCTGAGGGCCCCATACAGTCGGTGATCGGGGCCCCCCATCAGCCGGCGAGCCCGGGTATTTTTGACCCGCTTATCCCCCCCCCCCCCAACGCCAGCCCTGCCTTTACCATGTACGGCACAACGTCGGTCACAAATAGTAAGACATGCTCTCAATTAAATTCACCGCTCCATAACAGTTTCATGGCATTGTCAAAATGGACGGCAATTGTTGAATGGTTTACTGATTCAAGAGCTTCACAGCCCAGTAAAAATATATCACCCGGTCTGTCAGAATGTAGGGTTCCAACGATAACATTTACAATGTATCTCCCACAAGCATCAGTACTTTCATCCATTGATACCCAGATCTTATTGGTGCCTATCTTAGTTCTGGTTGTCTCCAATACATTTTCATAACAAGACGGTAAATAGTTCTTCCTCAACGTTGATTCCGTTGGAATTGTCAGTGTTGTGTATTTCTCCAAGAACGATTTGAAATGCTCATTGTTCACTTTATTAAGTGGTATGCTGGCTGATACCATCATTTCACAGAGTTCTTTAGAAAAAATTGACAATTTGGAAGACAACAAAGCTGTAGATGTATCCAAGAAAAGTCGCTGTTTGCTTTGTCGAGTTGAATGTCGTATTACGTTATTCTTGTGTCTTGATGTATTGCAGTGCTGCTGCACATGAAATCGCTTTGTTGCATTCACTTTAGTTTCACATAATTTACAGAAAAGAACTCTTTCATCTGTGCTAAAATACTCCTCTCCAAATACCTTTACATAACTCTGTAACTTTACACTTTCAGAAAGTTTTGTTTTCGGCATGGCGGTACTCACTGATCCACTGCAGATTTAACACTGGTTCAGGATTATTTTCAAAAGCATTGGTGACAGTGCATAAGTGGCTGAAGGCTTTGTGCTTGTTTCAACGTGGAGATTCTGGTATGTGGGGAATACCTGACCTTGGTAGGGAGGGGTTTCCCGTTAAGCAGCAGTTTTGCCGTACTGAATCATAGGAAGACAATTGATTCCTCTCAACTCATCGGTGGTCACTGCAGTGGACTCAACTCCTATGATACTGTTACAAGTGAGACATTGATGACGTGGCTCGACACAGGCATGCTGCTGCTGCATAGTCGAATTTAAAAAGCGGGCGGAACATTAACGTTTAGAGAGTGACAATAATTTATAACTTTAATTCTTGACTGGTGAATTCTGAACAATTTAGTGACAATTAGTTTCTTTTCTTTCTCCAATGTATAAGAGGAGGATATTTCTTTGAATAAATATCTTAATTTCTCTTCATTTATAACTTCTATCAAAAAATTACCAGATTTTTCCTCAAAATATGACCATATGACCATACAAATTGTTGAAATATGACCAGAATTAGTAAAATGGCCTGAATATGCATTTATAGGCTATATAAAATACATTTAAATACAATCAGAAACTTTGAATCATTGTTTATTTCAGCATTTCAGCTCAAAAAGAAGGCAGAAAAAAATGACTTTTCCTAAAGATCCCAACTCTAGTGATGAGGTGTGGAAAAATATTGGTAGAAGAATAAGGACAAGTGCATGGATGGGACGAAATGATTGTGGCCACAAAATGGCACTCGATTTCAGGCATAAGAGAGTGGTAAATTTTATTTTGTAGGAAAGGGTGTCGGAGGCTGGAATAAATTTACGAGTGGATGTGCTGAATAACTTATCAAAAACACAGAATAAATTTAAAATTAAAAACTGTAAAGGCTAATAGTAGGTGGGAAAGGGGTGGGGGGAGGGGGTTGAAGAGTTACATTGAAAGAACTAAGGATAATAACAATAAGAATCAGTTAATTGGTGAATATTGATAATTGCCAATGGAGCATGTGCTCCATTGCAATTAAATTAAAAATTAATCTCACGTGTTACACTGAGGATTGTAAACATGAGGCAGGTTGGAGTGCTTGTCGCTCTCTCCCTCTAGTGGTGGAGCAAAAAGTAAATGAAAATAAAAATTCCTTCCTTTTAATATTGAAAAATAAATGTCATCAAAATTTAGGTAGAACGCTCACAGACCAGTGCTTAAATAAGTTAAATGAATATTTAATTTTTTAAAATTAAAACCATTTGCAACAAGTATTTTTAATAAGTTTTCCCTGTTTTACCCCACACTGAAGCTAATTCTGACTACGCCCTTGATTGTAAATATGTATTCAAATGACAACAGCAAACCAGAAATGTTGGCAAGTTATCCAATACGGCAATGTAATTGACTAATCTGGTATTAGAAACATGGATATTTACACCTGTCTGTTTCACAGTAGGAAAGTAATCACATACTTTTTATTAAGACAGGTGCGTGGATGTGAAAATATGACCATGACCACAAGCTGACACTAATTTTCAGATATAAAGATGTGAGAAAATAATCTTTCATAAGTAAAGGGGTCAGTCATTGGTATAAATTACCAAGGGAATCAATGAATAATTTACCATAAATGCTTGAAATTTTTAAACTATCATTCGTAGAGGTCAAAAGAAGGAGGGCCCAAAAAAGGCAAACAATATGGGAAAAAATCATGTAAACCTTGTATTTTAAAAAAGACTATTAAACACAAACATTTTTTCAGTTTTTTTTTAAAAAAAAATTTATTTGAACTCTAGGAAACTATTCACATTACCCAAACTAGTTTCCATATATAACAGTAATTAATAATAATTAAATGGAAAGGATAGATAAAATACACCCAACACTCACCAAAGATGATGGAAGGAGGGAAGAAGCAACTCAAAACAACACACAAACACAAAAAAAATAAACAATATTTCGGTTTAAACCCTTTTGTCAAGTAGAAAGTAGGTGGTTGAGCTCACGCAAGCCTTTTGCTGGATGCAGCCACTCATAGAGACAGTAATTAATAAATAAAAATGTTATCATTTATCAAGTAAATGCTATTTTCAAATAGCATTTGAATGTAATCATCATTATTCTCATTGTCACATTGACAAGTACAAACATGAAAACTACACTCATTGTCACTTTTGCACTGTCGTTAAAAAGAAATTCTAATTGACTGACCTAATGGTACAAAAGATGATTGCCAGATTGAAAACTGCAGTATCATTTCAGTAATTGGTAATAAAAAAAAATAAAAATAAAAATAAAAACTATATAAACTTTAACACTGAGAGTTAGGAAATGGGTTGAAGAGAAAGTTGAATTATTTTTGTTAGACTCTTAACAAAATCCTTCATTTACTGGAGAGGGCAATAAGAGGATGTACCAGAGAAGTTAGGGAGTTGAGTTTTCAAAACTTTGGTCAGATCATTGGTTGAATATGGTGGTGTAGTTTGGGACCCACATTTCGGTTATCAAATACAGGAGTTGGAAGGTGTGCAAAGAAGAGCAGCTAGATTTGTTTGTGGAAATTATCGCAGGGCCCAGTCAGTAACTGATATGATAAAGGAGCTTGACTGGGACTCATTGGAGGAAAGGAGGAGGGTGAAGAGAGTGCTGGGAGTGTACAGGGCATATGTTGGTGATGGGGCTTGGAGGGATATTGGTCGAAGAATTAGGAATAGGTAGTGCATGGAAGGGGAAAGGCGACCATGACCACAAGCTTGTGCTCAATTTCATACATAAGTGAGTGGGAGAATTTTATTCTGTTGGTAAGGGTGTCAGGGATTGGAATAAATTACCAAGTGCAGTGATGAATAATTTTCCAAAAATGCTTAAGGAATTTAGAATTAAAATTTGTGAATCATAATAGTAAATGGGGGAGGAATATATATATATATATATATATATATATATATATATATATATATATATAAGAGGTAATTAGATGATTAGGGAAATTGTCACCGGAGTGTTGGCTCCACTGCAATTTAATTAATAATAATAATAACTTCTATTTCTATAATATGCAGAATTATTTACTTAAAAAGAAACATTGATAATAAACTTGAACCAGATAAGATCTTTTATTAACCTTTAATTTAATTTAATTGCAATGGAGCACCGACTCCTGTAACAATTTCCCTACACCTCCTTTTTTGTACCACCCCATTTTTTACTTCTGTGAATTTTAATTTTAAAATTTCCAGTGCTTTTTTGTAAATTATTCATTTCTTGGTCATTTATTCCAACTCCTGACCCCTTTACTTATGAAATATAATTTTCTCACATTTTTATACATGAAAATTAGTGCCAGCTTGTAGTCATGGTCATCTTTCGCTTTCTATGCACCTGTCTTAATACATCCACCAATATCTTTCCATGCTTCATTACAAATATATGACTTGTAACTTACTTCATTATTATTAATTATTGTTGCAACAGCTACATAAAGTTTTTTAATTTTTTTTAGTATACTATCTATAGTATTATCTTAGACTGAAGTGATTAATTTTAAGTTTTGTTGTAATTTGTGGTCTTGTATTAGACATGGTTTCTTATAAAGACTATTTTTTGTGCTGATTCTGAAATGTGGCATTTGTGCAGGCAAGATGACAACCAAAGATAAGAAGCTGCTGAAGATGATCCTGGTGATCTTCGCCTCCTTCGTGGTGTGCTACCTGCCGATCACGGTGAACAAGACGTTCCACTCGGTGACCGAGCTGCACGCCCTCAACATTGCCGGCTACATCCTCATCTACCTGTCGACCTGCATCAACCCCATCATATACGTCGTCATGAGCTCGGAGTACAGACAGGCCTACAAGAACCTGCTCATGTGCCGAGGCAGCGGGGGCGTAACAGGTAGGCGATCCACACGCCCGTCAACAGAGTGCAATAGGATCATCCAGCTATCATAACCAAGATAAAATACTTCAGCAGGTTATTACGTGTTACTCCAAAAGCTGATGCTGGTGTAACAACATATATGTTGGCCTATTTATTTCACTAAAAGTCTATAAGACAGGAGGAGGGGGAAGAGGATCATGGGAGTGTACAAGCAGGGGCGGGTCCAGGGGGGTGGGCTAGGGGGCTGAAGCCCCCCCCCAAACGTATTTAGGTCCACCCCAGACATTGTAGTTTTGACCTTTTTTTTTTAGCTCTACGTATTTGAGGCCCGAGGAGGCTTTAAATACTACCTTTTTCCCGACTCAAGCCCCCCCCCAAAACAAAATCCTGGATCCGCCCCTGTGTACAAGTCGTATACTAGTGATGAGGTATGGAAAGATATTGGTATAAGAATTAAAAGTAATGCATGGATGGGAAAAGATGACCATGACCACAAGCTGGCACTCAATTTCAGGCACAATTGTGTAGGAGGATTCTCTTTTTTAGGTAAGCATGTCAGGGATTGGAATAAGTTACCAAGAGAAATATGTTCTACTGTAAAAGGATCAAAACGATAGAGGACTGTAAACAGTTGCAGCGGTAAACATGGGATGAAGATAAATGCTAAGAAGAGTCAGCTAATTAGATGCACAAATAAAAAACTAAAGGTTAATTATGAATATAAGGTGGGGGAAGAATTGCTTGCTGAAGACTTGAAATGTAAATATCTTGGCATTACATTTGATAACAAGCTTAACTGGGCAGGACACATTGAACAGGTGGTAGGAAAAAGTTTCAAAATCCTGCACTTGTTGGAGAGAGTGATGAGGGGATGCACGAGAGAAGTAAAGGAATTGGGTTACAAAACTTTGGTCAGACCATTGCTTGAATATGGTAGTGCAGTATGGGACCCACATTTTGAGCATCAAATACAGGAGTTGCAGAAGGTGCAAAGAAGGGCTCCTAGATTTGTTTCTGGAAATTATCGCAGAATGCAATCAGTGACAGATATGATAAAGGAGCTGGAATGGGATTCATTGAAAGACAGGATGAGGAGGGTAATGGGAGTGTACAGGGCGTATACTGGCGATGAGGCATGGAAAGATATTGCAGTAGGTATGAAAAGTAGTGCATGGAAGGGAAAAGATGACCATGACCACAAGCTGGCACTCGATTTCAGGCACAAGGGTGTGGGAAGATTTTCTTTTTTAGGTAAGGGTGTCAGGGACTGGATTGAGTTACCAAGGGGAATGATGAATAACCTACTGAAAACGTTAAAAGAATTTAAAGTTAAAATTTGTAGAGTGCAAATGTAGGTGAGTGAATGATAGGGGGAAGATGGGTGTGTAGGGAAATTGCCACCGGAGTGTGTGCTCCATTGCAATTAAATTAAATTAAAAAATTAACTTAAATTAGTCACAAATAAGACTTGCTGCCTTTCTTTTCAGCCCTCAAATTCTCAAACACTTTTTCAAAATTGATGGTTGGGATGTTAATGGTTTTGGTCTGGCATTTGAGAGAACATGGGTTTTGTCATCACAAACATAAACAACTACCATTTCACTAAAACTTAGGATAATAGTGAGAATAAAAATGCTGCTAAGCAATGAAAATAAGGAAGGATAAGGAAGTAAAACCATCACTCACCAAAGATGGCAGAAGATCTGTGATGGACACACAAACATAAACAATTGCCTCTTATAGTACGTTTTGGTGTGTACCCATCTAATCGACTTGCCTTATGACTCTCCTCTGAACATGATTAAAGTTTATGCCATAACACCGTAGAGTGTTCGTGTTTATTTGTTCATTGTTTCCCTCCTATCTTCACATCCGGTAAGTGATAGGTTGACATTTCCTATCCTTCGTTATATTCACTAACAAGTCATTCCACTCAAAAACTGCTGATTACTAAAAAAATCCCCAAAATCTTTATTGTATCACAACTAATTTCGTAAATATTTTTGTCTTCTATGTATGTTTAGCTTAAAAACTGACCATGATGGGAGAGCTTTTAATGCTGTGGTCTGGTACTTTGGAGGAAAGTTCCAAATCTCTATCCAGCCACCTATGTTTTGATTTTCCACAATTTCAACTAATCATTCCAGATGAATGCTAGGATCATTCATAGAAAAAACCATCACCAAATTTTATCCTATTCCTTGTCCTCAGTCCTTTAGCCACTAATTATCCTGATGTCAATGGGCCAAAAATATGTAGATACTATCTTAAGCCTTTCAAAGGCAGTTCACCATCATTATATACCATCGAAATGATTTTATCACTGCTAATATTCATTTTATGAATGTCAGCCCATTCCTCTTCCCATCTTCTGCAATGTGGCAACAAAACACTTCTGTCTCTGGTCAATACTAGTGCTGTAGCATCTGTATTGTCTTTGCTGATTCAGAAAAATTTTCAAAGATTTACAATGCCATGATAGTTCTTCCAATTACTTCTCCAGAATTCCAAATATTCTTTCTCATAAACTTTTACAAGAATCTTCTTTAAATTTGCTTCTATCCAATTTTATATTTTTTGCACTACCATTCCTTATGGAAAAGCCAGTTAAAAAGTAGAGTGCCCAACTGCGGGTTGGAAAACTGGAGTTGAAGACTTTACTTCGAAGCTTAATATGCACAACAGCTATCCAAGTACACTCAGCCTACTGTCAAATCAGTATCAAGGAGCAAGCTCTGTGACAAGACAGTGATTTGTTGATGTAGGACTTTATTCATTGAAAAAGTTAGTCAAAACGGGATTGCAGGGGTATAATCATTAGGTTTACATGTTTAGGAATTATTTTGAGTCAGGGAAAAGCATTTTTACAGTTTAAAGAAGCATTTTTCAATAATATTAAATGTTTAGGAAGCCTCAAGGCTTGGGAAGCATTGTTGTGTGTCGCAGTACACTATAAAATACATTGCTTCTTGGTTGTTGTCCCCAGTTTTCAGTATGGTAGCACAGTAGTTCAGTATCTCTATATCATGGCACTGTTTGGAGAGCCCACAAAACTGCGCTACTTTCAGGCTGGAAAATGGTGAACAAATGCTTAAAAGGTAGTAAAAGTTATTCAAACTTGTAGTGCAGGAGATGTGGTACACTTTGGCATAGTATTCTGCTATTCAGATTAAGTTTTTTTTTGGCAACTTTTGAGGGTGTACCAAAAGGAGTTGGTTTCGGGTAGCGTGATTGTTTGGTTTGGTGTTAGCCTGGCCAATGTATGTTAAGACCTAGCAGTCTCCAGAAAAGAAACTCTGATATTATTTTGTATGGTCAAACTGATTAACTCAAGTTTTGGTGGTGGTATGGAACCTTTTATGAGGGTATTCAATAAAACTAGGAGTAAACTTCTGACAATCAGTATTATTTCTTAGTAGTAGAGAAGATCTTGCAAGCTAAACAGTATTAAAACCCAATGTGCCAGACCTCTCAACCTGTTGTGCACCAAGTCATTGTCTTATGACAGCTTGCCTGGAAAGATATAAACAACCAAAGCATTACCTCCACAAATCTGACCTAAGAGGGTGATATAGTCAAGCTAATCTTGGGTTTTTTGGTCAGGCAATTAAATACACATTCTGCAAAATTGCACATTACTTTTGAGTTTCTTGCAGGTGATGCCAACATTTTTATTCCAACCTGAGGCCTTCATATGGACTGTTTTGTGTTAATGTATCCACATTATTTTCAGGTGCACTGAATAAAAAGCTTATATTTTTCAGCAGAGATAGAGTTTTTTCTCCAGCAAAGAATGTCGATTGTGCGAGAGATGTGATGTCATTGTTGTTGTTTCAACTTGTTCATCTGCAAGTACACACTACCACATTTGACTCAATCCACAACCCATGTCTTTCTTTAAGCTTTTAGGACATTTATAAATTTCTACAGCTTCCCTAACTTTATTTTCTAAAAAATCCTTGTGTTGAGCAATAATTGCAGTTTTCTTTCAGTGAACTCTGTGATCTCCTTTAACAGGATGTTCAACCACTGCTGATTTGGTGGTTTGTTCAAGTCTCTTGTGATGATAATGTTATCATACTAACAGTTTCCTCTCAGGACATCTCACCAACACAGCTTGACCACAATCACAGGGAATCACGTACACATCACTTGCTTGTAACAGACCTCTGTGATCTTTTGCTGATCTTAAGATGCTTCTCACTTTATCCTTACTGCTGAAGATAAGTTGAATATTTACTTTGGCTGGCAAGAAACTTGCCCTTCTTCCTACCATTCATCCTGCATTGCAGGGTGGTCTTCTTTACTGTCTTCTTCTTCCATAAAAGCTGATCTTCTGCATCTTCAAGTGAGGCATTCACTAATCAAATGTCCTTGGTATCCAGCCAGTGCTTCCTTGGTCTCCCTCATGGTCTTCAATTCTCACGAGTTATATCAGGTGTGATTCTCACAGCTGAAGAGCTGTTGCTTTGCAGTACATGACCGAACCATCGCAGAAGGCCCTTTCACAGTTTTTAAAGGATTGGAGCCACAGTAAATGCCATTATCATTTGTGATGCAGTCGCAGTGGTCAGCAAATCATTTTCGTTTTTCCTTGACATGCAGCTATTGTTTATGTCTTTTCATCACTAGTCAACATTCAGTTCCATACAGTGCTACTGGACAAATGATGATTCTATAAATCTTTGATTCAAGATACAGTGGCACCTTGTGGTTGAAAAGGACTCCCGTGATCCAACGCCTCTTTATCCAAGCAGCAATGACTCTGTTTTGGACATCTGAGCATCTGACCATCCAAACAGATTAGTGGTCCCAAGTACTTGATCTCAGATGACTCCCACATTACGATGCCTTTGATGCTAACAAACCCACCACTTGAAATTCACACTCCGTGTACTCGGTCTTTGGGCCGACAAGAAACGTGCAGTGCCAAACCCGAAAAGTAAAGTCAGTCTAATTTTTCAAAACGGTGCCTGTAAAATGTGTGATATCTTATAGTTACCAGATGACCTGTGCGAAAATCTCGTGAGTAAACAGTGATGAATAGTGAGGTTGAATGCTTGTAATATAATGAAAAATAGATAAATGGCTCGAGACACAAAAAACGCATTTTAGAAATATTGAAATTTTTGCCATTTAAGGGCAGAATTACGAAAAATTCCTTTCTTAAAATATAATTTTACCATGGCAGAGACCTTAATCTTTAATATGATATCTCATTTATCTGTATCGGTAAGATATCAAGGGAGATAAGCGGCTTGTGACACAAAAATGAGTTGTAGAACTATTTATACTTTTTCCCTTTAAGGGCGGAATTCCAAAAAAATTCTTTCTTAATATAAGATGTCACCAAAGGTGAGACATTATTCATAATAATCCTACTTCATTTATCGATATCGGTTACATATCCAGGGAGATAAATGGCTCGAGATACAAAAAACGCATTTTAGAAATATCGACATTTTTGTCCTTTAAGGGTCGAATTACGAAAAATTTCTTTCTTAAAATATAATGTTATCACGGCGGAGACCTTAATCATTAATATGATACCTCATTTATCTATATCGGTTAGATATCGAGGGAGATAAATGGCTCGTGACACAAAAACGCATTGCAGAAATATTGATACTTTTGCCCTTTAAGGGTCGAATTCCGAAAAATTCCTGTATTAATGTATTATATCACCAAAGTGGAGATCTTAATCTGTAAAATGATACCCCACCAAACTTTTCAGGTAGGTATCCAGGAGGATAAATGACTCGTAACACAAAAAACAGCATTTTAGAAATATTGACATTTCTGCCTTTTAGGGGTCGAATTCCAAAAAATTCCTTTATTCAAATATGGTGTTACCAAAGTGGAGACCATAGGCTTTAAAATGACACCTCATTCATTGATTTCGGTTAAGGCTTGTGACAAAAAACACCTTATTGAAATAATATATATATGATACTTTTTTGCTCTCCTTGTAGATTTTTTAAAGTATTATGATGCCAGCCTATGCAGTGTCTCACCAGTATCAGCTCGCCGCTTTTGAAGGTGCGGCCACTCCTGGAGGCGGGGGCTCGGGGGCGGACGCGGGGGCGGCGGCCGGAGGAGGGCGCGCGGGCTCGCAGAGGGCGTGACGTCTACTGCGGCCTCTCTGTGGGGCGTCGTAACCAGTCACTCAGGCGTCGAACCAAAGTGTGAGGACACCCTGACATTGTAGACACCAACCTCGTAGTGCATTATTGGGCTAAATTCTTTAGTCTTTCAGTTTAGCAATATATTTTTTTTAAATTGACATCAACTTTCCAATATTTTCTCTTTTTATTTTGTTTTTTGTAGTAGATGTAAATATAATTTATGAAATCATGTTCATCTCACTGCAAATTCTTGCCAATGTTTATTCAGATTATATACAGCGTTATTCAAAAAGATTGAGCAGAGTTTACATTTTATTTCTCGCAATATATAAAATATACAAATACGTGCCACACATCACAGGGCACGGGTAGCTTCAAAGTTGTACTGCAGTGGATTTTTGAGTGCACTGTGTGAAAGCACTTCGGATATGTTCAGTGTCTTTATTTGACTTTCAAGGACAACCAGTGAATATCCTTTTGTATATGCACCCCTCTTCTATGAAATTTTTAAACCAATCATAAATTTGTTTATGACAAGGTGGCACTTCATTGTAGTTATAATGGAATTCATGATGTGCATCAATAATTGATTACCTTTTCCATACAAAACGACTCCTGTGGCGTCGCCATATCCATGAAGACAACAGCGTCATTGGTGGTAGAAAATTGAACTAAAAGGTGGTGGTTAAAAGCTTTGAACCTTCCTTTACCCAGTAATGTATGGCATTTTTTGTATGCTTTGTTGTTATTAACAAATCAAAATGCAAAATCTGCTCCTTTTTTTTTAATAACCCTGTATTTGTTCCAATAAGTTCATGGACTGTAACACTGATGCAAATCATTTAAAATAATAGTTGTTCTCTTTTTTTTAACCCTCTACACATGACACACCTCCTCCACCAACATTCCACTACTTTTATGTCATAACCAAAAAAAGTGTTTTTTCACATTTTTTTATTTTTTTAAATTTCAAAACGAATTTCTATCCTTTGTCTCTTCCTTGTATCTATTTTGAGATTCTATGGTAGATGTTATAAAGTATGGCAAATGATGGATCCTCTCCTAGATTCCATTTGTTTCAAATATAAGCAAACATATTAATGTTTATTGGCCTGCATACTTAATTTTCTTTTTCCTTTAACACAACTGTTAAAAGAAGAAAACCTTAATGCTTCCCTTTTACCTTGCTCACCAATCACAGGTTATCTATAGCTACTTAAAATCCATTTTCATAGTGTATACAGAGTCAATAAACAAGCAGCTGTATATTAATTTGGAGGTACAGTACAATACAGTAGGACTCCAATTATCCGAAGCAATTGGGACCAGACCCCTTTCAGATGATAAAAATTCGGATAATTGGATTTTTTCTGAAAAAGGATCAGTTTTAATTAATTTCTGTATGTCTGTTGAAAATGGGGAAAAAACTATTTTAAGGAAAAAGAGCTTTTAATTAATTAAATGATAAAGCAGCACTTTTATATGTTAAGTGTAGTTACAAGTGCTGTACATTAGTACAGTATGTACGTACCGTACTGTAAATAAAAGTCATTGCTTGCTGAACATCTCAGTCAAAGTAAGCTGTTAGACTGTATTCATCCATTTTCGGGCAGCAAAGTCGGGCATCCGCTTGACAGTGAGAAGTTGCATTTGGTGTGTAGAGCAGAATCTTTATTTTTTGAATCGCAGTACATTTCTATCTTGTTTGAAAAAGTGATTCAGTGATTTGGATAGTCGGAGTTTGGATAATTGGAGTTCTACTGTACATTCATTTTCCATAGATCCCAATATAAGAGCTGTGGAAAGTTTTCAATTTACACATAAACAATTGCATAGCAAAATAGATCAATATACCAGAAGATGTACCATCACAGTATAATATGTATAATTATTATATAAACTACGTTTACACAAACTACTGGCAATTATTTTGTAGATACCTTAGAAATAAATTCTACGATGAAGTTGGGTTCACCTCTGGGGTTCAGTTGGTGTATGGTGGTGGATGAAGAAATGAAATTTCATGTGGTTAACATAGCTTCCACATCTATTCTATCTCTTCATTCTGGCAGAAAATTTCTTACCACATAAGTCTTCTTTATTAGGAGCCAAAAAAAATAAATTATTTGCATTAAATATTCTTGGTTCATACCTTGAAGGGATTTTGTGTAAATATTAATACTTTGAAACAACTTTTTTCACACTCCATAACATGGTTCAGCTGTTGAACTATTTTCATTAACAGTTGTGTGTCTTTGTTACTAATTTCTTTAATTTGAAAAGTTGTCAAAATGTGGGTTTATTCTTCAATCAAGACAACCATGACCACATTTAACCCATTCTCGTACCTTTCTCTGAAGACAATTCATTTTTTTTACTACCCTAGCTATGCAGCTGTAAGGTATTGTAGTTTTATATTTTCCCTTTCTTTCCCCACCAAAAGGTGCATTAGTCAAGTTTCAGCTAGTTTTCAAAGCAAATTAACAGGTTCAAAAACAATGTCTGTATTCTGCAGATGTTCATTTATACATTACCATTACAGTATTTTCTTGTTACTGGCTACAAAAAAAGAAGACTACTTTTATAGTAAGGAAGGAGAGGCAAATTCAACCCATAACTTACCACTTAGGTTGTCATTGACAGGTCTATGTTCCCTTTGTTTTTTTTTTTTTTGTTTTTTTTTTTAGTCGTCAGTCTTTCGACTGGTTTGATGCAATCCTCCATCCTTTCCTATCCTGTGCTAACCTCTTCATTTCTACATACCCCTTACAGCCCACGTCATCAGTTATCTGTTTCATATATTCTAATCTCTGTCTTCCTCTACAGTTCTTACCTTCGACTGTTCCCTCCACTAACAAGTTAACCAATCCAGTATGTCTCAAAATATGACCTACCAGCCTGTCTCTTCTTTCTGTAAGCTTCTTCCATAAACTTCTTTTCTCACCCATCATTTCCAAAACTTGTTCATTTCTTACTTTGTCTGTCCACTTAATTTTCAGCATTCTTCTGTAACACCACATTTCAAATGCTTCAATTATCTTTCTTTCCGGTATTCCTAAAGTCCACGTTTCGCTACCATAAAGAGCTGTGCTCCACACAAAGAGTTTCAAAAAGTTCTTTCTAATTCCTAGATCAATATTTGAAACTAAAAGGTTTCTCTTTTTCATGAAAGCTCTTTTTGCTAGTGCTATTCTGCTTTTGACATCATTCTTGCTTCGGCCATCGGTTGTAATTTTACTTCCCAAGTAACAGAATTCGCTTACTTCTCCTATTGCATCCGATCCTATTTTTATATTTAATCTAGTATTGGTATCATTTCTGCTACATTTCATCACTTTTGTCTTGCTTTGATTTATATTCAGTCCAAAATCTTCCTTCAGTATTTCGTTCATACCATTCAGTAACTTCTCAATATCCTCAGCCCTCTCTGCTAACAAGACAATGTCATCAGCAAAACGTAGCATACTGATTTTTTCTCCCTGAAAACTTATGCCACATGGAAATTTTTCTTTGAGTTTCTTCATTGCTGCCTCTACATACAAGTTGAATATTAATGGGGATAAACTACAACCTTGTCTCACACCCTTTTTAACTGATGCATGTCTCTCGTGATTCTCTACTTTTATTACCGCCACTTGATTCTTATATAGTTTATAGAGTATTCTTCTATCTCGATACTTTAGACCTGACTTCTTTAAAATTTTGAACATCTTGTCCCACCTAACATTATCAAACGCTTTTTCTAAATCAACAAATGCCATAAAAGTATCTTTGTTTTTCTTGAGCCGACCTTCAAGTATTAATCTTAAAGACAGAATTGCTTCCCTTGTACCGCGATTTTTCCTAAACCCAAACTGATCTTCACCTACTATCTCTTCTACTACCCTTTCCATCCTTCTGTATATTATTCTGGTCAGTAATTTTGAAGCATGTGATGTTAGACTAATGGTGCGATAATTCTCACATTTGTCGGCTTGTGCTTTCTTTGGAAGTGTGAACATGATATTTTTATTAAAATCAGTTGGAATTTCTCCTGTTTCATAACTTTTGGATATCAGCTTGAATAATCTTTCGATTCCTTCCTCTCCTAGGGATTTAAGAAGTTCTGCAGGGATCTCATCAATTCCAACTGCCTTATTTGCTTTTAAGTCATTCAGAGCTTTATTAAATTCTGTCCTCAAAACAGGATCCCCTAAGTCATCAATGTCAACATCATCTTCCTTTTCCATTACACTATTGTTCAAGTCGTCCCCATCATAAAGTTTCTCAATGTATTCTTTCCATCGGTTAGCTCTATCTTCTGAGCTAAAAGAGGTTTCCCATCGGCAGCTTTAATGTTCATGCCTCTTTTCTTCATTTCTCCAAAATTCTGTTTGATCTTTCTGTAGGCAACATCTACTTTACCTACGACCATTTCCTTTTCTACTTCTTCACACTTTTGTTGTAGCCATTTTTCTTTTGCTATTTTGCATTTCCTATTTATTTGATTTCTAAATTGCCTGTACTGCTCTCTTCCTGCTTCATCCTGAGCATTTTTGTACCTTCTCCTCTGATCCATCAGCTCCAAAATTTCTTCTGTGATCCAAGGTTTTCGGGCAGATTGTTCCCTAAAGCCTAATGTTTCTTTACCGGCTTTCATTATTTCGGTCTTTAATGCATTCCATTCGTCCTCGGTTGAGCTCCTTTCAGAGATACTTCTTAGACCCAAGTCTACTATTAATGCAAATTTTTCTCTAGTGCTAGATTGTTTCAGTTTATTCACTTCCAGTCTGTTCTGCTTATACTGCTTCCTTATTCGCTTAAATTTCAGCCTGCACTCCATTATTATCAAATTATGGTCAGAGTCTATGTCTGCTCCTGGGTACGCTTTACAATCTAGAACTTATACTTCCTTATTAGACATACCTAGTAGCAAAGAAACATTCTGCACCAAATTGTGATATTCCCCCATACAAATTTCTGATTTATTTATTGCCATCAGTCTGTTGACTGGTTTGATGCAATCCTCCATCCCTATCTCAACATACCCCTTACGGCCCACATCCTCAATGATCTGCTTCATGTATTCTAATCTCTGTCTTTCGCTACAGTTCTTACCTTCGACTGTTCCCTCCACTAACAAGTTAACCAATCCTGCATGTCTCAAAATATGACCTACCAGCCTGTCTTCCTGTAACACTCTTCCACAAACTTCTTTCCTCAAACATTTTCAATTTGTACTTCATGTGTCCACTTAATTTTGAGCATCCCTCTTTAGCACCGTTCAAATGCTTCAATTTTCCTTTTGTCTGGTATTCGTAAAGTCCATGCTTTTCTGTCATAAAGTGCTGGGCACAACACATAGATTTTTTTAAAAAAATTCTGAGTCCTAGGTTAATATTTGAAACTAAAAGATTTCTATTTTTCATGAAAGCTCTTTTTCCTAATTCTATTCTGCTTTGAATGTCATTCCTCCTTTGGCCATCAGTTGTAATTATACTTCCTAAGTAGGAAAATTCACTAACTTTTCCTATCACATCTGACATTATTATTATATTTAATCTACTATGATTTGTATTATTTCTCCTACATTTCATCACTTTTGTCTTCCTTTGCTTTATATTTAGTCCAAAATCTTCATTCAGTATTCTATTCATTATATTCAGTAACTTCTTAACTATCTCAACCTGTTCTTCTAACAAGACAATGTCATCAGCAAATCATAGCGTACTGATTTTCTCCCCTTGAACACTTATGCCACATTCAAATCTTTCATTCACTTTATTGCTTCTTCTACATACAAGTTGAATATTAATGGAGATAGACTACAACCTTGTCTCACGCCCTTTTTAACTAATGCGCGTGTCTTATGATTCTCTACTTCTGCTGTAACTACTTGATTCTTATAAATATTATAAAGTCTCCTTCTATTACAATATTTTAGACCCAACTTCTTTGAAATTTTGAATATCTTGTCCCACTTCATCATCATCATCATCATCATCATCATCATCTAGGACAGCTTCCGGCCACTGGCCGGGTCTGCTGGGAACAAAAGCCTCGCCAGCGCTTCCTGTCTAACCACCATCTCTCTTCTTCCACTGACGCCCAATTTCCTCCTCTTTCCTCCACACACTTCTTAACACCTTTAATCCATCTGTCCCTCAGTCTTCCTCTAGGCCTCTTCCCTTTCAGCTCCATGTCCAGCATCTTCCTTGGTAGCCTCTCCTCTCCCATTCTCTTTACATGCCCATACCACTGTCGCACCTAACATTATCAAAATCTTTTCCCAAATCAACAAAAGGCATAAAACTATCTTTCTTTTTCTTAAACCACTCTTAATCTTAAGGCCATAATTGATTTTATATATATATATATACCACAGTTTGTCCTAAGCCATTCTGACCTAATCCTTCTACTACACTTTCCATTCTTCTGCATATTAATCTGATAAGTAATTTTTAAGCATGTGATGTTAGATCTTATAATGCAAGTTTAAAATGTACGTCTCATATGTTTTAATAAAAATCATTTCAGGCTTATCGGAATAAAATAAACTCAATGGATATTTTATCCGACAAGTGGATGGAAAGAAGATCCCTACACTTCAGGGAAGTTATGTCAGAATGTGTCAATTACCAAGAGTAATAAATGAACTTGATTTCAGTGCTACAGCAGTGGTTTGCTTAGCTCATGTAGATTAGAACACAGTGAACAAAGTGCCAGACAAAGTGGATATTAAACACTTTAATCTGTGAGAAAAGTTAGTTTAAATTTCTTTGGAGGTGACCTAAAAATGCTTTATCGATGAACTGCTTTTTTTTAACCTGTGTGTACAGACTCATCTAGTGTTAAGGAATTTTAAGTGAATTTGCATCTAGTAATAGAAGATAAACATTCTTTGTGTTCGAAATCCAAAGTTTCATGTTAAACCTGTCATGAACAGGAGAAATTTGTTTCAACAGAAAAAAAAAGACAATTTGTAAAACTTTTATGTGTAAAGTTCTATTTGCTTATGTCTTGTTTTTGGCTGATTCTAAATAAACTTTCTTTTGTAAAGTTTTTAATCAATAGAACACAAATATTATGAGGGTTTTTCAGTAAGTAATGTCCCATATCTTTTTTATTTTTTTTTCGCCGAAACTATTTATTCAAAAGTGTTAAAATTTGGTCACAATATAGCTACATGTTTCTTCTACACATACTATTTTTCAACATATCCTCCATCAACTTGTACAGTCTTATGCCGGTGTGAAACAAGTGCCTGTATTCCCTGCTGGTACCAACTCTGGTCCTGTCCGCGAAGCCATGTTTTCACCGCTTGAATTACGCTCTCATCATCATCGAAGTGTCTTACACGCAAACCGTCTTTAAGAGGCCCGAAGAGATGGAAGTCTGACGGGCAGTATGGTGGATGGGGCAATGTTATCCAACCCAATTTGGGGAGGTGTTCCCAGGTTCTGAGACTTGTGTACGAGGGAGGGTGCATTATCGTGCAGCATCAAGATTTCAGCCGGATTCTTGTGATGCCTAACGCACCTGAAACGGTTCTTGAGTTTGTCCAGGGTCTTCACGTTTGCTTCGGAATTAATGGTTGTCCCTCTTGGCATCACATCAACCTCTTCACTGTCCCAAAAAACAGTAACCATGACTTTTCCAGCAGAGGGAGTTGTCTTGAATTTTTTCTTTCTTGGTGACAGGATGGTGCCATTCCATCGACTGTCTTTTGGTTTCTGGCTCAAAGTGGTGCACCCAGGTTTCATCACCCGTCACAATCTGGGACAGAAAGGCTTCCCCTCAGCATCAAACCACTCCAACAAATCAGATGAAATGGTTGTTCTTTGCATCATGTATTCTGCTGTGAGACTTCTCGGGACCCATTTTGCGCAAACTTTGGAATATCCGAGAGTCTCGATCATTACACATACACTTCCACTGCTGACTGACAGCTGTAAGTACAATTGTTGCACTGTGATGCAGCGGTCCACACGAATAATGGCATCCACGCGCATCACCATGTCTGGAGTGGTGGCACTGACAGAATGGCTGGAACGTGGCAGATCTTGGAGTTGAGTTGTTGGACTTTTTGACGCCTTAACTCTCTTTGCCCACCTCCCGACAGTGCTCCTATCGACTGCACAATCTCCATACACTGCACACAAACGTTTATGGATATTTCCCACAGTTTCTTTCTCTCCAAACAAGAACTCAATCACTACTCGCTGTATGTAACGTGGATCACTAACAGACGCCGTTTTGAAAATTCACTACAGCTTTGCCATCTGTTGGAATGATTTGAAATTTCGTCCACCTGGAGGAGAAACATTGAACTTGAAGTACAACTTTCAGTTTTTGCTCATTATGGAGAAAAAAATATGGAGCATTACTTATTGAACGACCCTCATATATTGCAGTTTTTTAATTATAGGTACTTGGTTAACAAAATTAATTCAATGGCCAGAGATGAAAAACATTTGAATGACTGCAAGTAAAGTTAACTATTATTGAATGCCATAAAAAATGTTATTTCAGTGAATCAAGAAAACGTTTTAATATTTTCGGAACATTTACGATTTTTATATGAAGTAAATATTAACGATACAGTAGCATTTAATCTGGTGAACTATTTAAAACTGCATGTTTTATGTATGCCTGTATTTGTGATAACTGTGAAAGTATAAAACTGGTGATATCATTAGACATTTCTAACAACGTCTCAACAATGTCCATTTAGAAATTATTATTTAATTAAATATTTACCAGCACATGTTCTCTAAATGTCTAATGGACATAAAATACTGCCATTACAAAGTGGTTAAAATGAACTGTCACATATATCCAAACATATTTTTTATTTGATATTGAGGAGGAAACTATTGAAAATAGACTGATTGTTCTTTTTGTAAAAAGGATTGTGACTCGACCTATAACAGTAGTCCGTAATAATTTTTCTACTTGCCTGACAAATAACATAACATGAATGATACTTGTAAATTTAAGTGGTAGTATATTATTAGGAAGTAAGTTTCATTCATTATAATGTTAAATATTTCTTCATTTCTCGAGTGTTAAGAAAAAGTAACTACATTCAGCAACTGCTTAAAATAATATTTAATATGTAGCTAAGCAACTTACACCAAAGGATATTTTATTTCTAAGTTTAAGTTACAGTGAATTTTGATGTAGACAATGCTACAGCACTGTCACCATGAATACATTTTTCATACCCCTCTCTGAAAGTCTCCATATGTGTAAAACTGATGAAACAAAGAATTGCAGATCTTTATCACTAATATTTCAATCCAGTAAGCATATCACAAACTGTCAAAGCAAAACCAGATTTATGCAGTCAACTCCACCACAAAACTGTTCTATGAAATGTTTGTCTTCGTAGCTCATGTACATAGCCTCTATGTAAAACTGTCAGATAAATTAAGAAATTGTATGTTTGTGTCTATATTGCTGGTGTCAAGTGATATATTTTCTCACAGTAACTATTTTAATGCTATTCTGCAACCATATATCATAGTAGCTATCTTCTGAAAGGCATTTACTCCGTATGTATACTCTCTCCTTTATACTGAAATTAAGTTACAATTTCATGTAATTTTTTAATTTAATTCTTTGTCACACTACACTGCAACCTAGATTCTCATATTAAGTTATGCATGTCTACATTACTCGCACCACACGACTGAAGTGTACCCCTCTTTGAAAAAACTTTAAGCACTTGCAAGTAATTACAATGCCACATTAACATCTTATCTGATACTATGGTAGTAACTCTCACCTCACTCTGTCTGTTTTCAATTAACGTCGATTGGCTGTCATGTCTACAATGTTCTTACAATTTCAATTGTTGAAAGTGTAGTTTATGGTACTGTTATGTGTGTTTGTGGGTATACTTAATTCATTTACTCATACTTCAAAATTTATATTGCTTTCAAATACAATTGGTTAATATTGTTTTGTGTTTGTAACAATGATAGTCAAGTCTTTTTATGATTCAAAATTAAAATGCATTGAGAATGGAACATGTCATAGTTCCAAGGAATAAATCCATACCACAATTCCACTAGAATAATTTTTACCATAATAACCAGCTTCGAGATACTCAACTAAAACATATACAACTCATTTTATAATGGCTTTCTTAACGAGTGAAAGTTTGTTTAAAATTTTGTTTTTACAGCTATAAAATCCACTTTAAATCATTACACATGCACTGCATATGTTCAAAAGCATTAAATACATTGGCAGATTCCAAAATATTTCAGTTAACTGTAGCAGAAAATTTAAATTGAGTGGCAGTCTATTGTAGTTACTTTTATTTCCACAACATTGTCCACAGTTAAAAAGTTAAGATTGACATAAAATACATGATTTTTATTGTATCACGAATAATGGATAACGATAAATAAAAATTAAAAACATTTGTTACAGTAACAGAAAATATGTCTATAATCACTTGTAAATTATATTAGTTTAGCTCCATATACATACAATACAGCATTACCTGTTCTTGCCAATCACCTTATGAGATTATTTATGATTTGCTAATGACCTATATAGATATTATCAGCACCCAAAAATGTAAGGGAAAGTTTCTTAAAATAGTTGGGCATGACCAACATTTGTTTTGGAAGAAATTTTTGTCAGCATTCTATGTAAGTTATAAGTGGATGAACGGACAGCTTTTGCCAAAGATATTGACTGCTTGTACAGATTCCAAAGCTTGTGTATTTATAGTTTCATTCAGATTGTTTAGAAACAATTATTTCTAATTTAATTAAAAAGAGATGGTATTGAATTTTTCATTAGCATTTGTTGTTGTCTTATATTCAGTAATTAATCCTTCACCAAATATATTTTCACAATTTTTTATTTTGTTTGCTAATTGGATGTACATATATTGATACAATATGGAAAAATATGATTCATTTGATCACCAAATAAAATAATTCATTCCTAATAAGCCTGTGTACTGCTTTTACTATCCTTAGTCTTTGGCTTAATATTAGTGAATTTTAATTTATAGCATTGGTCTCTGTACTCTACTGTTTATAAACAACCAATCTACTTTTTTAACCAAAACGAAATACCTTGTAATCATTAATACTTATCTGTAATTTCAAATCTAGAATACTTCATATTTTATAGAATTATTACAGTAACAACCCTTTCAAAGACAAAAATAAGAAACAACAGTAACAAAATGGAAAGATATGAAAGCAAGCTGAGATTTGGTAATCTCAGATTTAACAGTATTTAGATATAAATTTTATTTGCAAGTTGAAGGGCATTCTTCTATTCAGATATTCACAGTTATTCAAGGAAAATATTATGAGGAATGACAAAAAAAGGATTTTAAACCATACCAGATTTTTTCTTGATCATATGCCCTACCAGATACTAGATGTCTTCAAAGGTTACTGTAGATGTGTGTCCCATTCAAGGATATAAGAAAGTGGGAAGAAAAATTTATTCCAAAACAGAAAATAAGGAGACGTAGAGAACCCGTGTACTATAATAGGGTAGGGAGGAGGTTATAGAGGTTGGTAAGAATAGAACATAACAGAGTTAAGAGACAGCAGGGTAGTAGGGAATATTTAAAACAACTATAAAAATACATAATAATAGCCAAGAAGGTGACTAAAGATGGGTTTATGAATAATGTTGTTAGTGTAGGGAGACAATTGATTGATGCATCGAGAAACTTCTATGACTATTTTAGAAAACTAAGGTAAAGGGAGAGTGTTGGGAGACTTATAGATAATGATGGAAAGAAGTTACTGAGGATTTTAAAAAGACAGAGATTGTTAGTAACTGGTTTAGTGATAGCATTAGGGACAATGAATTAGAAATTGGGGGCTCTAAATTGGAAAACAAACTTAACAACACAATTAGAAATGAGTAGACCAAAAAATTTGAAATTCGTCCTGAGCATATCATGAAGGAACTAAGAAAGCTGAAAAAACGAAAAGGGGCTGGTGTAGGTAATATTACTACAGATGTCTTCAAGATAGCCGGATGTGACATTGTACCTTATCTTGAAATATTATTTAAAGTGAGTCTGGATACTTGCTGCTTACCAGAGAACTAGAAAAGTGCGATAGTAGTGCCAGTACATATAGGAGGGATGAGAAATGGAGTCAAAAATTATATGCCAATCAGTTATTGGTAAATTAATGGAGAGGTTGATATGCAACCACATCAGAAATGTATGTGAGGAAGTAAGTGGTTTTCAAGTAGGCAACATGGGTTCAGGCAAGGATATTCATGTGAATCTCAGTTGGTGGGATATATGCAAGATATTTCAGATGAAATGGACAAGGGAGGCCAAATTGATAGTGTAGCACTAGATCTTTCAAAGGCGTTTGACAGAGTAAGCCACAAAATGGTAGTAAATGGGGTAAAAAACTATTGGAGTGAATGAGAAAGTGATTTGCTGGGTAGAAGAATTTTTAAAATGTAGAAAGCAAAAAATTAAAGTAGGAAATGCAGTATCAAAAGAAGTGGAAGTGAATACGGTAGTGCACATAGTAGCATATTGGGACAATTGCTATTCATTATTCTAATGAATGTTTTTGTTAATAATTTGGTATCAGAATTAAGGTTGTTTGCAGATGACATAATGCCATACAACAGGATCAAAATGGTAGAGGACTGTAAACATTTACAGGGTGATCTGGCTAGGATATCTAGTTGGGTTGGTAAACATGGACTTAAGATAAATGCAAAGAAGAGTTGGCTTATTAGATAGATAAAACTTAAGTTTGACTATGAGTACAAGGAGGGAAAAGAATTGCTTGCTGAAGACTTGAAATGTAAATATCTTGGCATAACATGTGATAACAAGCTTAACTGGGCAGGACAGATATAACAGGTGATAGGAAAAGGTTTCAAAATTCTGCACTTATTGGAGAGAATAATGAGGTGATGTACAAGAGAAGTAAAGGAATTGGGTTACTAAACTTTAATTTAATTTAATTGCAATGAAGCACAGGCTCCGGTGGCAATTTCCCTACACACCCATCTTACCCCTATCCTGCACCTACCTACATTTGCCCTCTACAAATTTATCTTTAAATTCTTTCAAAGTTTTTGGTAAATTATTCATCATTTCTCTTGGTAACTCATTTCAATCCCTCACACCCTTACCTAAAAAAGAGAATCTTCCCACACCCTTGTGCCTGAAATCGAGTGCCAGCTACCATATGGTGGTCTGACCAAAGTTGTGTAACCCAATTCCTTGACTTCTCTCTGTACATCCCCTCATCACTCTCTCCAACAAGTGCAGAACTTTGAAACCTTTTCCTACCACCTGGTAGAGCATTGCTTGAATATGGTAGCATAGTATGGGACCCACATTTTGGGTGCAAATACAGTGTCTTTGGAAATTATTGCAGAATACTATCAGTAACTAATATGATAAAGGAGTAGGAGTGGAATTCATTAGATGACAGGAGGGGGGTGAAGAGGGTCATGGGAGTGTACAAGGTGTATATTAGTGAGGGGGTGTGGAAACATATTGGTTTAAGAATTAAAAGTATTGCATGGAATGGAAAAGATGATCATGACCACAATCTGAAACTCAATTTCAGGTACAAGGGCGTAGGAAGATATTGAAGGGGGTCATGGACTGAAATAAGTTACCAAGATAATCTATGAATAATTTACCAAAAACGATGAAACAATTTAAGGCAGTCACCATTAACATCTGTATCTGCACTGTTATGTCTGATTTGGAGTGCTATACAGCTGTCATCTCTCACTGCATTTCGAATTTGGAGTGTCTTGACGTAGTCACATATCTGCAATTAGTCACACCATCTTAGTGCTATAAAAGTTTTATGTAAATCACACCTACCACAATGTCAATGCAAAGATGTGAGACCCAGGCCCCCCCCCCCCCCCCCCCCCTCCATGAGTGATGAGAGGTCATTTATATGCTTATTCAAACTAGCAAGTTCTATTGTGCTGACCTCCGCTCTGCAAAAAGTCCTTCCTGCACCTTGTAGATATTAGGCTAAGCCTACGTACTGAATTCCTTATTGCGTTTCCCTTATAACATATTATTATTTTAATGTCGTGATGTGTCATACCACATTCCTTTTTTTTTTCAATATTTTCATGAATATAGTTATAGTTTTTGCCAATTGCCTTCTGTTAGCAGATGACATTAAGATTTTTAAGAAAATGATGAGTCGAGATGACTGTTTGGAACTTCAGAATTGCTTAAGAACTATTGAGAAAAAGTGTCAACAAAACAGTACGAAACTGTGCCTGTACTATTTTCTACCGCACTAAGTCCACATTGCATTTTGAACATGAGATGTAAAATCAGCTACTCAGCCACTGCACAACTGTAAGAGGCCTAGGAGTCCTTCTGACCGAACATGTCCGCAACGAGGCCTCCAAATACCTGGGCTTATGTTTGACTCATCAGATCACGCTAATTGATCAGATTCAGAATCTTCAGAATAAATGGCTTATAGGTTGTCACATGAGCTTTCACTACAAATATGTTCTGTTGCTTGCTGTTTGAGTCTACCTTGGCCTCCATCTTTTAGAATTGGAATGGAATGTCCGTGGTTTCCAGTGGCGGATCCAGGATTTTGGTTTGGGGGGTTAGGATTTGGTTTGGGGGGGGGGGCTTGACTCCAGCCTTGACTGCTGCCCTTATAAAAACTGTAGAGGAAAAAAAAAGAGAGAGAGAGAGAGAGAAGTCACCAAAATCCCATGTTCTCAGATGTGACCTTGGTGGTTTCGGGAAGGGGGGATTCAGCCCCCTAGCCCCCCCCCCCCCTGCATCTGCCACAGGTGGTGTCCCATTTCTACATAAAGTCATCTCTGGTGTTATAGATTGCTCTGAAATTCTCAGACATGTGTATTTTCGTTGTCCTTCTGGTACACGGTTAAGAGAGCTATTAGGTTGTCGGCATCTGTGCACGAACTATGAGGCTAGCAGTGAATTACAACACCTACAGAGACTGGGTAACGGTGTACCTCCTGAACTTGAGTTTTTTTCATTGACAGTTGCTGGACTTACTATAAGTTCTGTCATAACTATTTGATTATCCCACAATTATTCGTTTTTCTGTCTATTTCCAATACAATTTTTTTTCTTTTTCTGTAGCTGTATGTTGAGTCTTTGTTATTAGTTTTTGAATATTTAATAATTTTCTCTCATGTAATTATATTGTTGTTTCAGTAATATTAACTTATGCTTAATTTTTTCTGTCATTTCTTGTTTTCCCTACATGGCTTTTTTTTTTTTTTTTTTGTAACTGGTTTACGTCTCTTTTTAACATCGAGGTCTTTAGAGACGGGAAAGGATGGGGGCAAGGAATGGGAAGGAATTCGGCCATGGCCTTTTTGAAGGAAGCATCCCGGCATTTGCCTGGAGTGATTTGGGGAAACCATGGAAAACCCAAATCTGGATGCCCCGACGGGGATTCGAACCGCCGTCCTCCCGAATGCACGTGGCTTTTACCTCTACCTTCCCCCCCCACATGTAGTTTTTTTTCAATTTTGAATCCAGAAGACATTTTGCACTGTTTTCTCTTGTCAGACTATCGTAAATTACATACGGAGATAATTAACTGAGGGAAATAAATATTCACATGCTGTTTTCAGTTCTGTTCCTCATTTTAACTGTGAAAATTGTTATGAAAGGAAAGTTATGTGGCCTGGCTCAGAAATCCCCCCTCCCCCCATGTAGCTCAGCGTAACCATCTAGTTTACCCGCCCCCCCCCTCATCCCTGGACCGAGCCACGTAGTTTGTGCACGCTCCCTAACTAATTGTTTCTAAATAGTGATAATTGTATTCACTAAATAGTTATGATAAGATAAATCAGTATAAAATGGTTTTTCTGTTGGAATAAATAAAAAACTGCTTGCAGTACACGCCAGTATCTACATATTCTGGAATTTAGATAAGTATGAGAAAGGTAAGCAGATCACTTGCTCAACATAAGCACGTGAGGCCCTGGACGAATGTCAGTTTTTAGTCCAGTCTGCATTTCAACAACGGCAATAAACGTCAAAAGGTAATTATACATATTTCTTGTGTCATAACGTAGCTAGAACTGCTCACATTCTGAACTAATTTACTGTTTTATATATATCTGGTGGCTATGATATACACATATTCCTTAAACCAGTGTTTTTCAATCTTTGAATACACGATCCCTTTACAGATAAAAAAGTTTTGGTGAGTACCAGCCCCCTCCCCCCAATGTTTGACACAAAAAAAAATTGTGACCCCCCCCCCTCCCCCGGTCAGTAATAAAACTGTCGGTGATTTAAAAAACAACATATATAGTTTTTCTTTCTATTGAAACTATACCTGTTGATGGAGAGATCAAATGCTGTGAAAGGTAGTCGCAGGAACTCTGCGCGCAGTGATATACTCTTTGCCAAGGTGGCAGCGCGGGAGGCGAGAAGCTTTAGTCACCAGCCACATAGGAACAGTTTGTTTTCGTACATTTTAAATTTGAAGATATATTTCAGAGAACAATTCAGCAAATGGAAGGAAGGCACAAGTACAGTGGAGTCAAGGTCGGAAGAGTTCAAGGAGATAATAAGAAAAGGGGGAAGAAACATTCATTCCAAAGCAGAAAATAAAGAGAAGTAGAGAACCTGTGTACTATAATAGTGAGGAAGTTAAAGAGGTTGGTACGAAGAGAACATAACATAGTTAAGAGACAGCAGGGTAGTAGGGAATATTTGAAACAACTAAACAAGGACTTAAAAACAGCAAAGAAAGTGGCTAAAGATGGGTATATGAAGAGTATTGTCAGTGCAGGAGGACCACTGACTGATGCAGCTAGAAATTTCTATGGCTATATCAGGAAATTGAGGGGAAGGGAGGGTGTAGAGACGCTTATAGATAAGGATGGAGAACAAGTTACTGACGATTTGAAAAAGGCAGAGATTTTAGGTAACTGGTTTAGTGAGATCATTAGGGAAAATGAATCAGAAACGGGAAGGTCTAATTCGGAGAACGAGCTTAACAATATGATTAGAAATGAAGATACTAAGAAATTTGAAATTCATCCTGAAGAAATCATAAACGAAATAAGCAAGCTGAAAAAACATAAAGGGGCTGGTGAAGATAATATTTCTACAGATCTCTTAAAGATAGCCATATGTGACATTGTACCTTATCTTGAAATATTATTTAAATTGAGTCTGGATACTTGCTGCTTACCACAAGACTGGAAAAGTGCGATAGTAGTACCGGTACGTAAAGGAGGGGTGAGAAATAGAATCGAAAATTACAGGCCAGTCAGTTTGACTTCAGTGGTACCGGTAGGTAAATTAATGGAAAGATTGATATGCAACCACATCAGAAATGTATGTGAGGAACATAAGTGGTTTTCAAGTAGGCAACATGGGTTCAGGCAAGGATATTCATGCGAATCTCAGTTGGTGGGATTTGTGCATGATATTTCAGATGAAATGGACAAGGGAGGCCAAATTGATAGTGTAGCACTAGAATTTTCAAAGGCATTTGAAAGAGTGAGCCATAAAATGGTAGTAAATAAGGTAAAAACTATTGGAGTGGATGAGAAAGTGATTTGCTGGGTAGAAGAATCTTTAAAAGGTAGAAAACAGAAAGTGAATTTAGCAGGAATAGTGGGAAGTGTAAATAACATTTGCTAATTAGAGAGCAAGAATAGTAAGGCAACTCAGAATAAGCTATCAAAATACAAAACTAAATGAAATACCACAAAAAATCTTAGTTATGTTGTTACTGAAGTATGTTAAGTTATGTAACTTGGCCATAATGAATGCTATATAGCTACCCTTCTACCTAAATAAATGCCTCAAATGTATTGCTTATTAATCTTAAAAATACACAAAATAAAATTTGCCTGGAACCTCTTTCGAGTTTTACAAATTTTATTAAATTTTATGATAATTGTGACACGCATAGTGGTCAAATTTAAAATTAAAAGTTCAACAATCATCATCATCAAGAGAAAACCATTCGAAAGTGAAAACGGGTCTACTGCAGATCGCGATTCCGCTACAACAACATGTAGTAATATCGTTGGAATACTGATGTAGTCAGTCGCAAGACGTATTATTATATATAGTGTCTCTGTATTATTATCACGCAGTAATGTCGTTGTAATACAACCTGGACCATTATTTTCAAGCATAAATTATGTTGTAATATAGCCTGGATCAGTATGAAACCGTTAAATGTACTTAGGGAATAATTTATAGTGGAGACTTGCGTTTGACCACTGTAGTATTATGATGACAACTCCTGGCGGAATCGCGATCTCCAGTAATCCCGTGAAAACTTAACTAAGAACAATATCACACATCTATTTATCAGCGGACAGCCTTATTCTTGCATGATTTGTTTTTATGAAATTGTATTTATAAAAGTGTCGATATTTGATATATCGATACTTTTTTCCGATATATCGACAGCCGATATTGATACTTTTTAAAATATCGATACATCGAAAATCCGATATTTTTAGAAATATCAACAGCCTGGGCCTGATACAGCACACAGTTAATTGTTTTCATCAATAATCCAGGAGACGCTACTGCGATTCTCGTGCTTATGCGGACCTGAGGTTTTACAGCTGAGAGCGAGACCAGTTGCTGCTGAATCGACAATGCGGTGAGAACGGAGGATTCCGTCTCCAGGAGACGAAGGCGATGCAGGATCTCAGGCAGAACGAGCAGCCCAGGCAATGTGAGGCACAGCCCCGCATGCGAACCTACGGCCTCCTGCGATTCCTGTCCACTGCGGTCGCCGTGGAGGGACTGGTCAGTATTCCCCACCTCAGGGGTCGTGTGTAATTCGGAGAGGTAAAAAGACTATTCGTAAAAGAAGTTGACAACCATTCTAGGCTTGGTAGGTACATAGTCCTTACTTAGAATTAAGCCATGATTCTGAGGGAATTTGTCTATATACAAAACAGAAAATTACAATATTAACTTTGAAAATCTTAGTCAAAGATGTCACCACAAGCGTGAAAAGTATCTTGGTGGACGAAAAATGCTGTTAAGAAGAGATTTCAGACAAAGATGTCACCAAAGGCGGGAATAGTATCTATGGCGGACGAAAAATGTTGTTAAGAAGAGATTTCAATAAAAGGGAAGGCAAAACAAGAGGGTTACTATGCAAAGAAGAAAAAACTGTTGATTCTGGTTGAAAATACGGTTAGCTGCTACCTTGGCACTTACTCTTTAAGGAAAAGTGTCCCCGAAAGCCATAAAATATGTAACAAAGGTGTAATCCCCGCCGAATCATACGTTTACGCACATTACTGACTTTGCGTTAATAGACGTCTAGAACCGCCTGTGACGTAATTATAATCAGAATTTGGCGTGACCACTGTCTTCTTCACTCAAAATCCATTAAGCACCATCGAATGTTAGTAGTCATTCTGGTCCAGGCTGCAATTCAACCTAACCACACCGTCCACTAATACAGCTCTTTGAAAATCAACATTTGTACAGCTTGAGGAAGAGCACATTCCCGGCAAAGATGGCTGCTACACATCGGATAAAACCGCACGTAACCAGACGATTTTCACTATATTACTTCTTTCCTACCTGTTTTATCGGCTCCGCGTACACCTTTTCTTGTATAGAAATGCCTAAGGAATGTGTTAATCACATTTTCATCGAGAAATAACAGTTTTTTTCTACTGGCCGCACTTTGCACAACATTCAAAAATTGAATCATTGATCACAGGGTGGTAGTCTATCCAAATAGCCTGAGGGCCTATGTCATGAATGTTGGATTTCAGTACCTTAGTAATATTTTTTGAAGGTAGAAGGGAGATCTTTTTATTTTTAGACCTCTTGGTTTGGCATATTCTTGTAGAAACAGAAAAAACACACTTGAAAAAAATCACCTATGGGCTTCATATTTTGGAAAAGTCTGAAAAATTATTGTTTGATAACTGCACGACTTTCGCAACCCACGTGAAATTGATACTAGCCTGTTGAAATTTGGTTTAATTGCTTCGTCAATATGTCCGCTACACGTTTTGCGCTCTTGTTTTATGGAAAACTTGCCAGGAATTAATTAAAAACGCAGAAACATGACAGTGACGCACAGCCAGTAGATTCCGCCAGCGTGGAAAATTCAGTGACAGTCTCTTAAAATGTTGGTTTAATCCTTTGTTGTGATGTTTTCTTGATGTTTCAACTTTTCTCCTTTGTAAAAAAACTCGCAAAAAATTGACAAACAGACAATATTTATGCGAGTCGTAATCATGGAGGAAGGAAATATATGGAGACGACGCAAGAGACCTTCACCACGCATTGAAGTGAAGCAGGGCGGAGGAGGAGTGGGGGGGCATGGCCGGAGTGGAGGGGGCATGGCCGCTTCCATACAGACACGGGGAATATGTACAAAAACCTCAAGGGGACTCTAGGATAAAGGTGACGCCGATATCTGGTGATGGATTATTATGTAACTCGATATGACAAATAAAAAATGAAGAATAAAATTTTTTGATATTCTGCTTAGTTTTCGAGATATTCTGTCCCAAATGTGAAATGGTTTTGGTTGAAATTCAGAAGAAAAAATTGGTTAAAGTCAAATTTGATGATGGATTCTTATTTAAAAAGACGAGACAAATGAAAAATAAAGAATAAAAATTTTCGATATCTCACCTAGTTCTAGAGATATACTGTATCAAAAGTGAGGTTTCTTGAGTTGAAATGGAAAAGAAAAATTTCGCAAAAGTCAAATTTAATGATCGATTCTTATGTAACACGACGAGACAAATCGAAAATAAATCTTGCTTAGTTTTCGGGATATACTGGGAAAATCGCAATGTTTGGAAGCGCAATACCGCTGCTGCCGCCATGCGGGAGAGTTTAGAACCTGCTTCACCGATTTAACGTCACTTCTCCTCCATATATTTCGTTCCTCCGTGGTCGTAATATGGTGGTGCTCTCCATCTTATATCGAAACGAACAAATAGAGATAATCGACTGCTTCCATTGTAAACAAATACGCCATTTCAGTGATGGATACCACAGAACGAAAATTTGATATTTTTTTTTTCTCTGTGACAAAACGAAACTATTTGGGAAGATAGTTCCATGTAGCAATAATTTTTGTTATTTTTGCAGTGCTGATAGCATTCCGCAACTTCTCATATTTTGGCATTTTTGATGACTTTTCCGCAAAACAGGAAGAGGACATATTGGCGAAGCAATTAAACAAAATTTCAACAGGTCAGTCGTGCAGTTCCCGATAAAGCAACGACAGAGGTATTCGGAAGTCTTCTATGAGGTTAAATAAATTAAGTAACTAGTGTCTCTTTACTGTCGGTTTGCTTTGCAGGCGGAGTCTGCTCTTGTGATTGGCCTGGGAGTGTACATGCTCTACACTGCGACGTCGCTGAAGCAGGTTTATGACGTCACGGACGCAGCCGACAACGAGAAACGCAAAGAACTTAAAATTGCGATTGACGGTAAGTAATGACAGAATTCGCCCAGCTCCTGGTACCTCGATTGAGGGTCTTGTCCGATGTAGCATGGGGACTATCACGAGTATGTGTTAGTTGTAATGTCTCGTTGCTGGTTTTTATTATTTATTTCTACCTCCTTTCCGGGCAGCAATGCAATACATTATCTGAACTGTTTTTATCGTTGAGAATTACATTTTTACCCGTATTCCCGTTTGGTTTTCAGCGTTCTTCTTGCCTTCTACCAGGTCGCACAGCTGATACAGTGTTTTAAGTGTACACTATATGAGCACACGTTGTAAGGCGCATTGTATTTTCTTAAGGGGCGTCCATTAACTACGTGAAGTAAAATGAAAAAGGGGGGGCTCATGCGAAATCTCACTAAGGGAGATGGGGGGCGACGGAAATCTCACTGAATTTTTAAAATTCTTGAAGGACAGGAGACCAAAAAAAAAAGTCCACCAACGACACAAATGTCGAGTTTAGGTGGGTATAAGGTCTAAAAAGCTGATAAACGTCATATTAGGGGGAGAGGGGGATCCGACCAGATCTTACCTAATCTCACCACAGGGGAGGGGGGGGGAGGTCCGTAATTCAGGAAAAACACCTCACATAATTAATGGACATCCCCTTAGCAGCTTTCATATACTTATACTGGATCAAACTGCAGATACCTATATTCAGTAATGTACATTCCATTATGATATAACAACAACACATTCTTTAGGTAGGAATTCATTGTAATATACAGTAGTTACAATACATACTAGCATTCTGTACATGAAAATGAAACTCGCCTGTTCCTGTCTAAAATTTTAGGAGAATGGACCTCTTTCCAGGTCATCGCCGTACTCACCTACGATGGTCATCCGAGGTAGTACTACATGGAATAACCATAGTAGGTGAGTATGGCGGATATCTGAGGATAGGTACCACTCTTCAAATGTTTTGGAGAGGCACAGTAGTATTACTCCTGGCGTCATGGTGTGGGGAGCCATCGGGTATGGGGTCAGGTCACTGCTGGCAGTGATTGAGGGAACTCTGACGGCACAACAGTACGTCACGAACATCCGGCGACCTCAGTGTTACCTCTCATGCGACAGTATCGTGGTGACATTTCCACAGGACAATGCTCATCCACACTCGGCACATGTCATTGTGAACTGTCTGCGTGATATTGAGGTACTCCCGTGGCCAGCAAGATCCCCAGAACTGTCCTCGATAGAACATGTGTGGGGCCAGCTCTGACGTCAACTCCGTCCCAGTGACAGTATTCAGGATATCAAGGACCAGGTACAACAGTAGTGGGTCAGCTTGCCTCAGGAGAAGATACAACGGCTTGGTGACACGCTTCCCTATCGAATTAGTGCATGCATCCAGCCAGAGGGGTGCAACGTCACACTGATAACTGGGCTCATATTGCCAAGTTCTTCGTAAATTTGATGAAATAACTTCACATAACGTATCAGCCCATGATGTTTCATTTTCTTTTATGGGTGCTTCACTTTTTTTGTCAGGCGGTTTACGTACTGGTTCCGTGTAATCTAGCTTACTAAATTTCAGAAAACTGAAGCAATAAATTACTAAAGTTGCGAAAATCAAATCACGTTTTGTGTTTGCAGTTCTGGTTGTGTATGGCTGCCTGTCCATTGTCTGCTTCGCCTTGGTACACGCTGTCAACGTGGTACTACTGGTCGGCGTATTCACGGTGAGGACCGAAGGCTTTTATACACACACTACAAAATATTCGTTATTCATAGTCCTCATGAAGCTACGACAAAATTTGATTTTATATTTATAAAACACACTGTGGCATCACAGTTCCTCCAACTCACCACGGGAGATCTTGTATCTATCCTAGAATGCAGCTTTGGCCTACTGTTCCCAGGTTGGAGAGAGTCATATAGTGATTGACGTTCTGCCGAACAGGGACTTTCTCCGTTTCAGTCTGCTATACATTCTTTCTTGTAGTTCGCACAGATACCACACATTTAAACTATGATTTCAGCGAATTACTTCATCAGGTGAAATGGTAGGACCATTTCACCTGATGAAGACAGCGAAGATAGCGTCGAAACGTCTTGCGCGGCAGAACTCATGTGAATTAACATCCGAGGAGAAATTTTAGCTGAACACATCATGTTTAATATCAGAACATGTTCTCACTCACTTTTGAACTTTACTATCACCCACAGCATTATCACCGTACACTACACAAATCTTACGTTGAATTTCCACCGACAAGTTTCTTGCACTCATTATAGATCGTATATCACAGTAGGCGGGCGAATTAATTTTCTTAAATATTATAAACTCTTACAGCCCAGCACACATACAGATTACACATTTAACACTCCAACTAAAAAATAATAATTTAGAAAATACTAGTGCGAATGCCACCGGAGTGTTAGCTCCATCGCTATTAAAAATTAATAATAATAATAACAGGACTTTTACATGGCGACCGTGACAGGACATTGAATGTAATTAATGAGGACCTGTAATTCCACAATGCGACACCGGGAAAGTTGGGAATTGACTTATCTAAACATAGGCATGTTCACATTGCAACGTAAGCACTTATGTCGTACTTTGGTGAAGTTTCCGGTATTCCTTGGTTCCAGAAAACGCGGCTGCTGGTGTGCTTAGCCATGATGAGCTTCAGTTTGCTCTACTCCTGGCTCTGGCTGCCATACCTGATGCTGGCCATCGGGAGCAGTATGATAGACGTGATCCGGCGGAACGTACCACTCATGTCTCACCTCTCCATAGGGATCATACTGCTGCTCGGTGAGTATACTGGACATATACGACCACACCCTCCTCATCCATAGGTTACTTCCATATATGACGTTTCCCCCAGCGACAGGTCCCATATTATATTAGTCACCTTACTGAACCAATGGTGAGAGATGTAGTAGACATTCCCTTTCTTTGCATCTAAAATAATTATATAGCGTATTCGAAAAGAAGTAGGAGAATTCGCATTTTTATTTCCTACAAACTATCATTTTTTTTTATTTTTTTTTTTTGTAACAGTTTAACGTTCCTTTTTAACAACGTGGTCTTTAGAGACGGGAAAGGATGGGGGCAAGGAATGGGAAGGAATTCGGCCATGGCCTTTTGAAGGAAGCATCCCGGCATTCACCTGGAGTGATTTGGGGAAACCATGGAAAACCCAAATCTGGATGCCCGGACGGGGATTCGAACCGCCGTCCTCCCGAATGCGAGGCCAGAACGCTATCCGTTACACCACCACGCTCGGTCACAAACAAACTATCATAATCATCCTCAACAGTTTCCAGCCTCTGGCTGGGTCTGCTTCATGCACAAGCCTCTCAATCTCACAACCTCCCTGTCACCACTTTGTTCCAGTCTTCTCCTCTCTTCCGTACACACTCCTTTCCGCCATTAATCTCATGGTCTTCCTCTGGGTCGATTACCATGCATCTTAATTCCGTGGATTTTTCTTGGGATTCTCTGAACCTCCATTCTCTTTACATGTCCATACCATCTCAGTCTAGTCCTCTCTGTCATTTCTAGTAGGGGTTCCTCTCTTATGCTGCATCTAATCACTTCATTCCTACAAACTATGAAAGGTACAAATACCTGTTACACATCACTGTATAGAGAAAGGTACGACATGAGCACCAAGAGAAAACAGCAAAACAGTCATCTCTTTCTTGCCAACATCTTCATTTCAAGAGAGCTTTTCCCTTTTCATATTTATAGTTTTTGCACGAATTTCTGATGCCTGTCGTAAATATGTTTATGACGAAGTGGCACTTTAATGTCTTTACGATGGACTGCACGCTACACATCAGCAATTTATTCAATTTTTGTATAGTGAAGCGCATAACATGACTTCTCCCATTATGCCGCCATTTACACGTAAACAGACAACAGCGCCATTGACGGCAGATAATGGCACTAATAGGCGGGGGTTACAAATTATGAAACTTCCTGCATCCAGTGTTGTTTGTTGCGCATTTCTGTCTTTTACGATTTGTACGAAATAAAAATGCAAAATATACTCCATCTTTTTAATCACAGAAATGTAAATAGATAACCTAAATCCTTAGCTTGCTATAAAAGCAACATGTATGGATAAAGAGCAAGAATATCTCTGGCCGTTGTTCGCTCGTCGAAGAAACGTGGCCCCATGACGTCACAGAGTTGCAGACACGTTGACCAAAGTAGCCTTTTGTTGGTTTTGATTGTTACACTGTAATATTATGTCTTCCTATGCAAATAACTGAATGTGTTTTCTATTTTTTTCTGCCAACAGTGTTGAAAGTTCCCCTGTGGACCATTATCTGCGTTTTCTGGCGTCGGAAGTGGACAGCCGTGGTGTAGCCTGAAATTGTTTGTGCGTTGCAATAAATTGACACGTTTTATAGTGATGTAATTCCTCTCTGGCACGAGACGACACACTCTGAAATAGCAAAACAAGTGAAGCAACCAGCTACTAAATCAACCACCAAGCGTCACATCAAAGAGATCTAGGAGTAAAGAAATCAATAGCATCTTTGTTACTCGTTATTCTTGAAAGTTTTATATAATTTATTTGATTAACATGATTACTGAGTTCCCTAACTGAATGCACTGATTGTAGATACAAATAGATTGCCGTTCTAAAAAATTAATCCTGCTTATTTTTTAAATAAATGTGGTTGTTACGAAGTACAACTTACCATAACACCACGAAGTATATACGACTTTATTTTTATTGATTTGTCAAACTTTTGGTGTACGTCGGAATACAATGTCCACACTTATGCCAAATCACAATGAGATATAAACTTCAATACAAAAGTAAAAACATGATTAGTCAAGCCAAATTTTTTTGAGGAACACTGCATATTGAAAACGGTCGGCACAGTAATTTCGGTAATAATCCAGGACTTAATTTAATTTTAAAGTAGTATAAGCGACTGTCACAATTTCCCTGCGCACCTGCGTTCCCATTCCGTGTATCCTTCGTTTGAGTAGCAGCGCTGTGGTGGCGGGCGTCATCGAATCTCTGAAATTTGACGAATTATTGAGGTGACGTCGAGATGCCAGGCACAACGGCTTATATGAAAGTTAGATGACTAGCTATATTCATCACTCAATGCAAGCAGCGTGGATGATGCTGTGTATGCAATAATAAAGGAGTGCTGTTTTTTTGTGTATGGTTTACTCATCTTTGCTAAGGTTAGTAAAGAAAGTTTAAAAAGTGTTTGTACATGAACCGAAATACCAGTGCGTTTTAGTAAAACTGCATTTCAAAAGTGTCATAAATTCATTTCCTCACTTCATATACTGTGTAAAATAGATTGGTATGTCACCAAATACAAGAAAGACAGAGACGTTCATACTACCTCATTTTCGAAAAGAGTAATAAATTCCGGTCTATTAAATCGACTCAGGATATTTATACATACAACGCACACACACACACACACACACACATATATATATATATATATATATGTCCCAAAAACACGAAAGTACCATGGCGCATGTATATTCCTCAAATTTTGACCTATAAAGCTAGGTTACTTTGAACAGTCAGCGAGTGCAGTAGCGTATTTTGTTGTTGTTTTTATATCTGTAGTGGTGTGGGTATTTGAATAGTGTAATCTCTGAGTGTTTACATTTTGTAAACAGTGGTCCTTAGTAGCGTTTGAACAGTCAGCGAGTGCAGTAGCGTATTTTGTTGTTGTTTTTATATCTGTAGTGGTGTGGGTATTTGAATAGTGTAATCTCTGAGTGTTTACATTTTGTAAACAGTGGTCGTTAGTAGCGTTTGAACAGTCAGCGAGTGCAGTAGCGTATTTTGTTGTTGTTTTTATATCTGTAGTGGTGTGGGTATTTGAATAGTGTAATCTCTGAGTGTTTACATTTTGTAAACAGTGGTCGTTAGTAGCGTTTGAACAGTCAGCGAGTGCAGAAGCGTATTTTGTTGTTGTATTTTATCTGTAGTGGTGTGGGTATTTGAATAGTGTAATCTCTGAGTGTTTACATTTTGTAGACAGTACTAGTTAGTAGCGTTTGAACAGTTGCCGAGTGCAGTAGCGTATTTTATTGTAATATTTTATCTGTAGTGGTGTGGGGATTTGATTAGTGCAAACTCCGAGTGTATATATTTTGTAGGAAGTACAGGTTATTTCGAGTTTCTGTTCCTTTTTTCTGTACTTTTTTTGTTTCCTTTCTTTTTGCGTTTTTCAAAAGCAGTATATCTAGGGACTGTGATTGCTGTGTGCAGACGCGAGCTGAGGTGGCTGATCTGCGAGCTCAGCTTGCAGCTGTGTTAGCGAAAGTTACGCAGCTGGAAGCTGCCGTAAAAGGCTGCAGCAGATGTGATGTTGGGGAAACTGATATAGCCAAGCCTATCACAGATTCTCCCATATCGACTGTCGTACCCGCAACCCAGGCTGAAGTGTTGGATGCTGTGCCGCAGTCGCCTGTTGGTGACTTCGAAGCCGCACACGGGGGCAGTCGAACAGGCTTAAAGGCCAAGACGCTAAACTTGTTCGTCTGTCCAACCGGTTTGATGTATTGTCGGAGGCTGACTCAGTCCCACAATTGTCATCCTGCGAGTTGACGGCCCCCCAGCTCGCCAGGTCTGGGCAAACGCAGAAGGGCATTCTGGTAGTTGGGAGCTCTAATGTTAGGCGGTTATTAGAGCCCCTTAGGGAAATGGCGGATTCCTCGGGGAAGAAATCCAACGTCCATTCAGTGTGTATTCCGGGTGGCCTGATCCGAGATGTGGAACAGGCCATCCCGGATGCCATAGAGGGGACGGAGTGTAGCCAACTACAGATTGTGGCTCATGTCGGCACCAATGATGCCTGTCGCATTGGGTCGGAGGTTATCCTCTCTTCCTTCCGGCGGCTGGCTGAAAGGGTGAACTCTGTGGCCAGTGACCGCAAGATATCGGCAGAGCTAACCATCTGTAGCATCGTAGACAGAGTTGATTGTGGACCTCTGGTTCAGAGACGTATTGAGGGGCTGAACCAGAGACTACGACGTTTCTGTGATGACATTGGCTGCAGATTTCTCGATCTTCACCATAGGGTCGAGTCTTGTAGGGTTCCCCTTAATAGGTCAGGTGTGCACTACACACGTGAATCGGCTACACGGGTGGCAGGGGCCGTGTGGAATGTACTGGGTGGTTTTTTAGGCTGAGGGAGGAAGACCCGAAACACGAAATTCAGTTACGGGCAACCCAATCAGATACAACACCGGAATGTAGGAGCAACGTAAAAGAATCTCGTCAGTTAAAAGTTCTCCTAATTAACTGTAGAAGCGTTTGTAACAAACAACCGGAACTTGAAAGCGTTATTTGTAGTACAGAAGCGGATATCGTTATCGGTACAGAAAGTTGGTTGAACCGCCGAAACTTTTAAAGATAGCATGAACGTTTTTCGTAAAGACAGATTACATTCTCATGGAGGTGGGGTATTTATAGCTGTGAGTAAATTTCTCCCATGTAATGAAATAGACGTCGATACGAACTGTGAAATCATATGGATTAAACTCAACGTTGCTGGGTCAAAACTAATCATAGGTGCCTTCTACCGTCCACCTGATTCGGATATAGCTATCGTCGAGGAGTTAAGAAATAATGTAAATAGTATAGCTAGCCGTTTTAAAGATCATGCTATGATTCTAGGAGGCGACTTCAATCTGCCTTATATTGACTGGCGTAATTACGTTCACATCACAGGTAGCAGGGATAAGGCAGCTTCTGAAGTAATTCTCGATTTGTTGTCAGATAATCATCTCGAGCAGCTAGTTAATGAACATACGCGGTGTCATAACGGTAGCGAAAACATTTTAGACTTGCTGGTTACCAACAGGCCAGAATTATTCACCGACATTTCAACGACCACAGGAATAAGCGATCACAAAGCGGTAATTGCGACTATCAAATTAATGACCGAGCGAAAAAGGAAAAAAGGGCGGATTGTATACAAATTCAGTAAGGCCTCAAAGGAGTGTTTTAGAACCTACCTGAGGAATAAATACCATAACTTCAAGTCAACAAAGGACACCGTTGAAGAGATGTGGCATCGTTTTATACCTATAGTCAGGGAAGGCATGGAAATACATATACCAAAGCGGACAATAAAGGGAGAGGATGATCCACCGTGGTACACATGCGAAGTCAAAAGATTACTCAAAAAACAAAGGAAAATACACGCACGCTCAAGAAGGAAGGGGTGTCGCAGCGATTTAGAAACCTTAGCTGATTTAAGAGGACGTATTAAGAATGTAATGCGCGAGGCCTTTAACGATTTTCACTCCAACTCTCTCTCTAAGAGTCTCACAGAAAACCCAAAGAAATTTTGGTCGTATGTACGAAAAGTTAATTGTACCAACAGCAATATTCCAGCACTAATTCGTGAAGGTTCCGAGGTTAATGAAAGCCGCGATAAAGCTAACGTACTAAATACTGTATTCAAAAATTCATTTACAAATGAACATAAGGATAGTATTCCCGTTTTCCCACGCCGTGGCGAGTCGGTGATGGAATCATTACTAATAGATACTGCAGGTATCGTTAAGCAATTAGAGCTCCTGAAGTGGGGGAAAGCACCGGGCCCGGATGGAATTCCAGTAAGAGTATTTTCAGAGTATGCTGCAGAAATCGGGCCATTTCTGTCTGATATATTCAGTAAATCATTAGAAGAGCGAAAAGTACCTTCAGACTGGAAAATCGCGCAAGTAACTCCGATTTTCAAAAAAGGTGATCGAAGTGATCCTGGGAACTATCGTCCCATATCTATAACATCTGTTTGTAGTAGAGTTATGGAGCATATTATATGCTCGAACATTATGAATTTTCTAGATTATAATAATTTGCTTACAACAAATCAACATGGATTTCGGAAGAAAAGATCATGTGAAACACAGCTGGCCCTATTTACACACGACGTAATGAAAGTTATCGATACAGGTTCACAAGTAGATGTAATTTTTTTAGATTTCCAGAAAGCCTTTGACTCTGTGCCACACAACCGCCTTTTAGCGAAGCTTCGAGCGAACGGTATATCGGATCAGCTTTGTGAATGGATAAAGGATTTTCTAACTGGTCGGTCGCAGTATGTTGTCGTGGAAGGAGAAAGTTCTTCTAATCTAGATGTTACATCGGGTGTACCTCAAGGAAGTATAATAGGACCACTTCTTTTCTTAATTTTTATAAACGATCTCGGAGACAAAGTGAAAAGCCTTTTTAGATTGTTTGCTGATGATGCGGTTATTTATAGGGAAGTAAGAACTTTGGCCGATTGCTTAGAAATTCAGCGCGATCTGGATGTTGTTTTGGCTTGGTGCGCTGAGTGGCAACTTACTCTAAACTGTAAAAAGTGCAAGACAATGAGCATAACTAACAAAAAGAATCCGAATGTTCAGAAATACGAGTTAAACAATACAGTTATTGATATGGTTGATTCTATTAAATATTTGGGAGTAACAGTACAAAGGAACATGAAATGGGACATAAACATTAATTCTTTAGTAGGTAGAGCAAATTCTAGGCTGCGATTCATAGGTAGAATCTTGAAAAATTGTAATGAACAAACAAAGGAGATAGCGTACAAATCTCTTGTGCGTCTACATTTGGATTATTGTTGTGCCATTTGGGACCCGTTTCGTAAGGGATTGATCGAAAGTATAGAGAAAGTACAGAGAAGAGCCGCTCGATTCGTTACCGCTTGCTACAGTCCTTATGAAAGCGTCACAGAACTGATTAGTAGATTAGGTTGGGAGTCTCTGGTAGATAGACGACACACGTTTCGTTTAAACTTATTGGAAAACATGCGTACTCCAACTTTCACTCATGAGTGTAGTGAAATACTTCTTCCACCAACCTATTTGAGTCGGAAGGACAGGAAAGATAATATTAGAGAAATAAGGTGCCGGACTGATTCTTATATGAATTCTTTTTTCCCTCGTACCATTAGGGATTGGAATGCACAGCAAAGAGATTAGCTTTGGTGCTGAGCACCCTCTGCCACCCACAATTTTGTGAATTGCAGAGTATATATGTAGATGTAGATGTAGAAACAATATTGTTATTACTTATCAATAAATCTCCTGAAATATATTTAAGTGAAAAGAAATTTTCTAATGGGGAAGATGTACTGTACATGGCTTAGTGCGCAGTTGTGTACCTACGCACCAAAAAAAAAAATATTACGACGAACGAATTAAAAAAAACTGCCAGTAACTTTTTAAAATCAGTAGGCGTGATTACAGGCAATTTATATTTTTTAGAAAAGTTTATGTTTACTTAGCTATATATTGATAGAATTTAGATTTTTTTTCCTTTTAAAGAAAAGAAAGTAAATAAGTAAGCAAAGTAAAGCAAGAAAAATAAGTGAAACATGAAAAGTGAGAACAAAAGGAAATAAGTGAAACATATAAGAAAAGAATGAAAATAAGTTGTATAAAAAAAGATGGAAAACAAGGAAAAATAAAGTAAGAAAAACGAATGAGCAAATAAGTAAGTTAGAATAGAAAAGGACATAAAGTAAGTAAGTACGAGCTGTAATTAAGTAATAAAATAAAATTAAGTAAGGAAATAAGTGAGAAGATTAATTAAAACGAGTAAAGTAAGAAAAGTGAGTAAAGCAATTAAAGAAATTAAATACTAAAAGTATGTAAAACATGTAAAATTAGAAAAGTAAGTACTTAAGAAAGGCAAGTTCCATTCATATTTGACCAGCCTTCGTATTTACAGTTGCGATCTGGATTCGGCTGACATTGGTTTAGACTTTAGCGGAACAACCTGACGCAGATGCTATAACGGTAGCTGTTAAAGTTGACGCCGAAATCTTCGGTTATCGCTAGTACACTTTCATACCAGTTATTTAGAGTAGTCTTAAAACTGCAGTCGAGAAACGTACTAAAAGGGTTGCATATGTCTGGGGCAACAGCACTATAATCATTTCACATTTCTATGCAAATAAGTCAAACCGGGTGAAAGTACCTAGACCGATTTGGTGGTTCGAGGTGTAGGAATCCATTTCGCAATGTCAGATCGGTATATTAAACCACATTACTTTGATTGTTTGATTTTATTGTGGTTACTGTATTTCTGTAGTACTATTGCATAACCTACTCATGTTGGCGTCCAATGGCTGTGCTCACAAGGAAATGAATTCTTTAAAAGACAAACGTTTTTCTGTTAACGGGAGCAGCTAAATCCTAACAGTGCATGTGCAAATTTTTTGTATTTAATCTACACAAAAGCATAAGTCGAAGACAGTAAAAACAAGAATTTAAAGAAAACATTAAAAATTTGATCTTTATTTTTACACTGAAAGCCTGATAAGTCGAAATTTTGACCTAGTAAAAAAATTAAATGACGGGATTATTTTCTTTTATGACGAAGAAAACCTGTGCTACTATCAGTCTTATTTTCTCTTTACCTATAATCTCAGGGGCGTAGCTACTATGGGGCTACGCGAAGGAGTGCACCGGGGCCCCTACGCTGAGGGGGCCCCCAAGCATACCTCTGGGGTCCCCCAAGCGCAGTTCAGAGGCCCATGCGAGCCATCATTGCAAACTTTTTTTTTTAGCTCTACATCGTCTAAGGGGGCCCCTGAGACACAGGAAGCCCCTCACTAAGGGCCCTCTCACTGCTCAGGGGGGCACCTAACCACTGCTCAGGGGGCCCCCTAAGCACATCTCAAGGGCCCCATCCTCAGCTCAGGGGGCCCTTACCAGCAACACAAAGCAAAAAAAAGGTCGCCCATCTGACCTGAGGGCCCATAATAAATTTTTTGCACCAGGGCCCTTGTTGACCTAGCTATGCCGCTGTATAATCTTCAGACATTTCTTATGACCGTATAAAGTGTAATTGATCAGACAATTTGTATTATTTCCTTACACTACCTAAATGTCTTAAATGACTAATCAAAAGTGATTGTTGTATTACAGAATTAATGCCTAATGTCATTGTCAAAACTATAGACGTTGAAAACAAAGTTTAGTAACCGTCACGCCGCAATTTGATGAATCATGATGGATTTTATGTAACTCGACGAGACAAATCGAAAGTGTAAAAGAAAATGTTTTGATACGAGAATTGAGCTTTTCCTGGCGTATAGATGAAATGAATAATTCTCGGGTTTTCTGCCGGTTAGTTTGTTTATTTGACTCATTACACAACGTTTCGGAAGCAACCTCCGCTGCCTTTGTCAGGTAAGCTGTCATAACGAAGCTTAAGTGTGACTGCGTTAGCTTTTTTTTTAATTGAAATACTTTAGCAGGCATAAATCGTAAATTGTGACCTATCTGTGGCATTTGACTGCATTTATCATTGGATTCCCACAATAATTACAGAATTCTGGTATAGATAGTGTTGTTCATAAGTGACTTAATTCTTAGATTCTGAATATAAAACAGAAATTTTCACTGCAACATTTTAATGCTGTGTCATCCGCTACATTCATTTTCTGAATGGGGTCGACCAAACATAGCGTACCCCAGGGTTCTATACTGGGTGCACTACTATGTTTTATATAACCTCCATTGCTGGTGTACACTATAGTTCTATACCACCGGATATACGACGACCAAGCGTGGTGAGTGACGGTTAAAGCTCTGCCCTCGCATTCGGGAAGACGCTGGTTCGAATACCCGTCCGGGCATCCCGGTTTGGGTTTTCCATGGTTTCCCCAAATCACTCCTGGCGAACGCTAGGATGCTTCCTTTAAAAGGCGATGGTCGAATTCCTTCTCGTTCCTGTCCCCAGTCTCATCCCACATCCAATGACCTAGACGTCGACTAGGCGTAAAGCCACAAGCAAAAAAAGTCGGAAGTACAATGTATACTTCCCCAACTTTCCATACCATATACTTAGTGTTTCCTCTAAGATATCATTGTTAGTACTGAGAGGTAAACATTACCTTGTTACTAACAAAACTGTGGCCGGGGAAAGGAAGGCATAGGACTTTTTTCTGGAAGGGTGCATAGTAAGAAAGTCTTTGGGAACTGAACTCTGATAAAAGAAAACTTGTTACCGATAAATTTGAAAAAATCGTTTATTTTTCTGCAAACTGAATTTAATACACTGTGTGCTATGGAACCGTCATTAGGACACTACTTGTTACTGTGAGTTACTGTCCAGCTGTTGCAGCAGTAACACTACTTTGTGATGCTCCCGTTCCGTTGCTTTCTGCAGTGCTGTCGCACCGCGTCTGTCCTTGACACTGGTGTCAGCTCCGGCCTCTAGCAGCACCTTGACCGCCTCGATGTTGCCGAAGTGAGCCGCGTCGTGGAGGGGCGTAGCACCGTAGGTGTCTCTCACGTTGACGTCTGTCCCCACCACCAGCAGCCTCACCACCTGTTGCTGCCCCTCCTTGGCGGCGCAGTGCAGGGCGGTCTTCCTCTGGTCGTTGACGGCGTTCCTGTTGACTCGAGCCTCCAGCAGCGCCTTCACCGCCGCCTCACCACATCGCCGAGCCGCGTGGTGCAGGGGTGTCCAGCCGTAGCCGTGGGTGTAGAATACGTCAGCACCGGCTCGAACCAAAGTGGCGACGGCCTCCGTCTCTCCATTGTAGGCCGCCCAATACAGGGCAGGTCTGCCCTTATCGTCCTTGACATCAGCTCCTGCTTTCAGCAGCACCTGAGAGAAACAATAGACACAACATCACACTGTGGTGGCCCACAGGGTTGAGTGGCGAGTAGAATGCAACACAGCTTCAGTAGGTCTGACAGTCAGCGAATTAAACAGAGCAACGACATCATTTGGCTAAAGGATGGGAGGACACGGGAGATAGTCATTGGTCAAAAAATCTCCCCACTCTCAGGAGAAAGTGAGGGGGGGGGGGTTGTCGAACAAAATCAGAGTGCAGAGCCAAGGAGGAGGACGTCGAACTTGGTCAGATGGTCGATCCATCTTAGAATCTTCTGACTAGCTCTGGACTTAAGGGGTCCTGGGATCGAGAGCATGTAGCATTTCTTAATGTTCAGTTTATCCTTTTTGAAAAGGAACCGTGTTGCATTTATGATCTTATTATTATCAACTCCGAAGTGGTTTTCAATATGTTTATCTTTATTTATATATATATCGTAATATGCCTTTTGTGCGGCTATAGTAAATAATTAATCTGTTAGCCGTTATTCTGCACAATTTAAATCACTCTTTTATTATTTTAAATACATCGTTCTTAAATACATAATCGGACTTTACAGTTGCAAGTTCTCCTTAGCGCTGACCTAGGCAATCTCCTAGTTAATCTCTGTATATCTGTTGCTATAGAAACCCTCCTTAAAAAGAGTATTGATAGGCCCGTGCCATGGAACTTATACTTCAAAGATGTCATTATAATATCTGTTATGCTACAAGCAGTTGGTGACAACCAGGCGGGGAGAGATGGCAGCTTAATCATAAAGACGACGATACCAGCAAAGCAGGTGGGAGATAACTAATTTGGCAATGTAGAACGGGACTTGCATATTATGGCAGTTAACAGAAAACGGGTTATGACATTATTTTGCAATATATAAGGGACTTGGTAATATAAAAGGAACTGAAGGAATCACTTGGACTAATATAGACAACTATATACCTTTTGTAAATAAATGTGAATACAGTACATACCTTGCTGGACTATCATTTATGTATTCTACTGCTCACCTGACTCAGTGTCTCACCCACATATCTATGTACCTCTTGGGAAATGGCAGTGTAAAAGCAAACAGTTTCGCCAGACCTCCACAATGCTCTAGCCTTTGTATTTCACTTCCGAACTGTTGGGATTCACAAGAAATGATACATGCAGGCTGTACAGAAGCAGTGGTGGATATGTTTTCATGATTAACAGATATACGGGAAGTGCTCCGTTGTTTATTTCATAATCTGAGCTTTCGGCTGCCATTATATAGCCTTCGTCAGAGATACTGTTTATGATGACACAGCAACGAGCGCCAAGCATCGCAGAGTAAAAGGTCGCTATCTTCGTTGATGTTGTTGGAATTCCTTAAGATTTCTGCTGCCTCTTTCACACGTCGATGCCACCACAACAGCCTCAAGTCTTCAAACAACGCGGCATACCCCGAAATCTATTAATCAGGAACAAAGACGGCCGCGCACGCCTTTGGAATAGGTAGTATACGTTACTTTCATCTAGAATATAAAACCCATTACCGGCTTCCAGGAGCCATTAAATGATGCCCCGTTCCCAGAATAAAAGCCATTAACGACAGGAAAAACCCATTAAAGCAACCTCAGATTCAGCTGCATATGCCATTACCGCACCCTACCCCCAATGACTCACCCCTCCCACTCTCTGCAAACTAAGTATGAATCACTACCTCCCACTCACTCTGCCCATGACTCACACAACCCCAATTCAGCTGCTTATGCCATTACCGCTCCGGGATTCTAACCCACGTCCCCTGGCGGGTGCCACACGACCCAGTGGCGACGACGAGGCTCGGTATCCCCTGCAAATACGCTTCGCATCCACGCGCCCGAAACCGCGAAAAACAGAAATCTCGATGGCTGCATGGAGATTCGAACTTGAGCTGCGTCCTCCCGCTTAACCCACTATGCCCAGCCAAAGCCTTCAGCGTCATGGCTCTAAACCAGTTTGATAATACGTAATTTATAATACTTGCAGTGCCATTCACAATTTGATATGCCTTTCATTTTTTTTCCGACGTTACAATATTCTCACTTCTTAAAAAAAAAAAAAAAATTCTCGTTTCAAAATAGATCACTGAATAATTTTTGTAATTTTTGCTTATGGGATTAGACCGCGTCGACGCTGTTAGAACGCCTTTACCCCAAAATCACTGATACAGTTTGAATGCAGCTTTTTTTTTTATTTGGATATTTGCTATCCGACCAAGCTATATCGTATATTTTGTAATGTTAGAATAAATTGATGTTTAGAAGCAACTGGACAAAACCAGGATTCATACATGGTTTCCTACCATAATCTGCTCACTGCCTAAGCCAATGGAGATAAATGAACGTAATGTGTGGAAGATTTACTGAGCATAAAATATTGTATAAGAAGTACGGAACATTATATGTGCAGGATTCTAACCCATGTCCTCCAGAAAGCGACGTCAGAGCGTTATCACTCACTGGTGAGATGGATGTATATACAGTTATATTTCGCTATTGATGCTCGGTCGGGGATTCGAACCCACGTCTTCCTGAATGCGAGACTAGAACGTTAACCATTCACCCACCACGCTCGGTGCCAGGTATTTACGAAACTGAAAGAACGTTGAGCGAAACAGTTAAGTTTATTTCCTTTACACATTGGACCAGATATGGTATCCGTAAAATTCCCTATTATACTTATGGTCTTACACCTCATCTACTTCGAGGTCATCAGAGGCGGAATAAGAGCGGTGCAAGAAGCAGAGAAGAATTTGACAATTACTGGTTGAAGGAAACAGTGGAAAACCAAAATCGGAATGACCGGATGCGGATTTGAATCTGCGTCAAAGAACACATGGGCTGCAGACAATGGTGTATTTAACATTAAGTGTCTGAAAATTACCATACCTAAGTAATAATGGGAAACCATTGAAAACCTAAATTGGTATGCCCTGAGTTGGGAACGAACCAGTGTCCTTGGCAAATGCACAATCCCCAATGATACTCGAGTCCAGCCGAGCAGCCCATCAGGACTACGTATCAGCGAGGCAAGTAATCGATATAAAACAATCAAATCTGATGAAGTACAGCAACAATTTATGGTAAAAACATTTCTACAAACTATTCTATAAAATATTTAATCCATACATTTTTTTCATTTCGAAATAGCCGTCAGCAGTTTTAACCTTCCTTTTGTGTTATTTCTGCTTCCTCCTCAGAAACAGTACCAATTGTATCATTTTGTTGTGTCTATGATCTCGCAGCTAATTTTGCAATTTGACTACATAACTCAAATTATGCTAATGCATCCGGCGATAACGATAAAACCTTAAAAGTTTAAGGATTTTGTAAGACTAGATACTGAATTTGACAAAGAATTTATTTTGAGGATCTCTTCTTTACAGTAATATATTTTCCCCCACAAATCTTTACATTTTTGTAATTGTTTAGATTTCTTGAATTTTTTTTCTTTTTTTGGAATTACCGTTGCATCACTTGTCTTAATACGACAAACAGAATCTGAATTACTTGTCATTTTGGCAAAAACATAAAAATATGAAAACTATACAAATAAAACACATTACCTCCCATTGGTGATCCTACCATTGTATCTGCGTAAATGTTTCAATTATACTGCAACACAGATACTTTCTGTTGTTTCAATTTACGCTATGTGTGACGCGTTTTGAGAATTAATTCTCATTTTCAAACGCATTATTATTTCATCGTAGTATAATGTAAGCAGATAGGGTGAGTACATTAATTAAGTGTAGACATAAACTACAAGCTACTCTGTACCCTACATGCGGTTTCACTTTCAAAGTTAAATATATATTGTCAACAAAAGTGTAAATATTTTAAACCAAGTTAGTCATAACTATTTATCATTACTGATAATCCACTATGGAAAAAAAAAAACAAGTACATTTTTGGTTGAACGAGTGATAAAGAGAAGGAACAATATGATCTTGGTGAAGTGGCTTGGGTTTTGATAATTCGCTAAGAACAGGTTCAGAAAGGGTAGCAATACTATGCGAATGTTTACCATAAGTTAAGTGAACTACGTAGGGGCACATTACAACTTGCAAAAACTTACATCGTTGAGATTTTTTTCAAATTTCCTGACGATCAACTTCAAATAAAATACATTCATTTTTATGGTGATCAGTAGGTTACAGTTAATTCAACTTAAGTGAACTGTGGGTTTTTATATTGTGTTAGATCACGGCAATAAGTTAGGGTGGTGTTCTTGTCAGCGGTTCCATGCTATTAATAGCACTCTGCAGTCTATCATACAGCGTTATACTTTGACCATGTATGTTTAGTTACAAATAATTGATAATTTATTGTTGTACGGCACATATATACACTAAGAAGAAATATTAACAAATTTTTCATGCGCTATGTTATTTTGACGCAGGTTTAGACATTTCATATGCTTTTTGAAATTACAGAAATGCATTTTTCAAAGGATTCGTTAAGACTTGTGATGGAAAATATGCAAAATATTTAGTTACCTCAACGACATATCGAGTCTTCTTCTTCACGATCATGAAGTCAAGTAGTGGGAGAAGGGGCTTGCAAATAGTTCCACTAACCGCCGCTACGGTGTGGTGCCGCTAGTGTTCCCCATGTATTCTTATGGACGGGCGTCGGCGCTATCAAAGGGATTAGTTAGCATATTATTATCATAAAGCCATTAATCATCGGGACCACCCACGTCACAGCGGAACCCCAACCCAAATCGTCTTAATGGTGTCATAAATGTGAATAATATGCAAATGAGGCCACGTGCCACTTCTTAACCCAAGTTATGGGTCATAAATTGTATACTAATGAGGGTCGGACCCTTTTTATGGTCGCAGGTGTGATCCCCACATCGTAAATCGTCTAAATGGCTTTATTATTAATTTTCTCAAACCACCCTACGCGGCCAGGGTACAAAACCTCAATTACATGGTCTCAGAATATTAATTACACGCTAATTCAGGTGATTACGCTCGAAATAAGGTGTAATATTCGCTTCTGGAGTCCTTGGTTCAATATTTTATAACGGGTAACACAATTTATAATTTTAAAATAGCGTTATTACATGTCAAGTAATAAGGATTTTTTCTGGCCATTACAGAGGTATTTACCCCAAAAAGATCGGATAAGTATTTTCCGAGATATGAATTTTAGTATAATCGAATGTTTTTTAAACCTTGTTTCGTTCTCAGGGCGAATGTCGCTTTCTGAGGAGTAGCCGCCCCGATACAGCGTACCTGCGTCATAAATATTCTCCCCCGCGCCATAGACCACGACCCTCATAAATATCGGCTTAGCCGCCGCAGCTGTTTGAGCCTGCGACAATAGTCTTATTACAATTAAATAGACATTTGGTGAACTAAAGATTTTCCTGGATATTAAATTATTTTTAAACTCACTTCTTTCAGACCTTTGTCTGCATACTTTAATCAATATTCCACAACCATTTGAACTCAATAGGGGATTTCGACCTTGGTATACTGAGAAATATTGCGTGATTAATAAAGATGATAAAGTGGTGTGTACTTTATGTTCTGGAACAGTGATATGTAGACAACATCTGTAAAGCGGTACTAAGAAACAAATCGCGCATCTTTGTTAAAATATCAAACGAGAATAATATTAAAGACTCGCTTCAAAACTTTGTTAGATGACTCGACTTCAGCATGCATGCTGCTAAAAGTAACAAAGTATGAAACTAATATACGTTATTTGGCATCTAAATCGCAAGGACAGAATTTGAACTAGTTTTATCTACTTAAATAAACACAAAATTGTTGATCTTATTATTGCTTAATGTAAAAAATGTATATTTCTGGTTGCAAATCAGTATTTAGTTTTATTTCTTTTCCAATTAATTACTAATTCATTATTATTTGATGGCAAGTCATGGCTTCATTCAACATTTCTTCAGAAAAAAATGGCACGTAGATAAATAAGGTTCGCCATCGCTGCTGTAGAGGGTGAAAACTGCACTTAGACACAGGAATGGACGGAGCGCAGGGGACGGGAACGGGAATGAATTCGACCACGGCCTTTTGAAGGAATCATCCCGGCATTCTCCTGGAGTAATTTCGGGAAACAATGGAAAACCGAAATCTGGATGGCAGAACGGGAATTCGAACTCACGTCCCCCCGAATGCGTGGCCAGAGCATAGAGGGGAAGCTGAAGATTTGTTATGCTCAGGGTGCGTCCATAAACCACGTAACTCCATTTTTGACTCACCACAACAACCACAACACTTGTTTTTCATTCTGAAAGATGCGAATATTTCAACGATTGGACAAAAATCGGGAATTTTAGATATAGTAAACATCTATGTTATAACCCAATGTGTCTTGTTAGCAGTTTTAGATTATTTATCGTTTTTAATAGAGCTGTTTACAATTACAGAACTGTGCAATTTTCAAGGAATTGAAGGACTAGAGTTCGAATGCAGTACGTGTAGATCTTACATAACACTCGAGTGTGTTTTACGAATGTTGTTAACATTCATTATATGTGTCTCGATATGTGAAGCTGTTCATGTTTATTGGAGTTGAAATTAGAGTACTAATATTGAACTAAATCAATTAAACGTGACATATATTAGTGTAGACTGCGAGATCACTGAGAATGGGCGGAGTATTCAGGCGCCTTTACCACTGAGCGATTGCTTGGGTCCAATGATAAATATTTACTTACCTCAACGACATATCGAATCTTCTTCTTAACGATCATGAAGTCACCATGCTGAAGCGAGCAAGATCATTTCCTTTAGTGTAGGTGATAGCTAAGAACAGTTTCAGAAAGCTTAGCAATAATATGCGAATGTTTACCTTAAGTGAAATAACATTATAACTAACAAAAACTTACATCGTTGATTGTACAAGTGGTATATAGAAGAATAAAAAATAGTCATGGTTCATAGAAATCAAACACATCTATAACAAGAGGTAAAAGTAGTGATAAAAGGATGGAGTGAGCCCGCACCCCGGACCAAAACACCCCATGTATTTCTTATGGACTCGGGAGTGGGCCCAGGACCACCCACTTCGCGCACGTGCCACTTCTTAACCTGAGTTACGGGTCATAAATCGTATTCTAATGAGTGTCGTGTGACCAAATCGTCTAAATGGCTATATTATTTATTTTTAAACCTCAATTACTGAACAATATTCACTTTTTCTTTTTATTTTATTACAGTCTTGTGGTGTGACGTATCGAAGGCGGGCAGGCGCCAACTTGCGGTCAGTTTGTGGTCATTCCCACCCCCACCCCCCTCACAGCGGACGCAGGTGCGCGCCTCTGCCACGTGCCACCTCTTATGTACGCCGGAGTGAGCCCACTTAATCCCTTATGGACCTGTGTGTGAGCCCAGGACCACCCACGTCGCGCACGTGCCACTTCTTAACCTGAGTTACGGGTCATACATCGTATTCTAATGAGTGTCGTGTAACCAAATCTTCTAAATGGCTTTATTATTTATTTCTTAAACCTCAATTACGGTAAAATATTCACTTTTTCTTTTTATTTTATTACATTCTTGTGGTGTGACGTATCGAAGGCGGGCAGGCGCCAACTTGCGGTCAGTTTGTGGTCATTCCCGACCCCCGCCCCCGTCGCAGTGGACGCAGGTGCGCGCCTCTGCCACGTGCCACCTCATATGTACGCCGGAGTGAGCCCACTTTTTCCCTTATGGACCTGTGTGTGAGCCCAGGACCACCCACGTCGCACACGTGCCACTTCTTAACCTGAGTTACGAGTCATAAATCGTATTCTAATGAGTGTCGTGTGACCAAATCGTCGAAATGGCTGTATTATTTATTTTTTAAACCTCAATTACTGAACAATACTCACTTTTTCTTTTTATTTTATTACAGTCTTGTGGTGTGACGTATCGAAGGCGGGCAGGCGCCAACTTGCGGTCAGTTTGTGGTCATTCCCACCCCCGCCCCCCTCACAGCGGACGCAGGTGCGCGGCTCTGCCACGTGCCACCTCTTATGTACGCCGGAGTGAGCCCACTTTTTTCCCTTATGGACCTGTGTGTGAGCCCAGGACCACCCACGTCGCGCACGTGCCACTTCTTAACCTGAGTTACGAGTCATAAATCGTATTCTAATGAGTGTCGTGTGACCAAATCGTCGAAATGGCTGTATTATTTATTTTTTAAACCTCAATTACGGTACAATATTCACTTTTTCTTTTTATTTTATTACATTCTTGTGGTGTGACGTATCGAAGGCGGGTGGGCGCCAACTTGCGGTCAGTTTGTGGTCATTCCCGCCCCCCCCCCGTCGCAGAGGACGCAGGTGCGCGCCTCTGCCACGTGCCACCTCTTATGTACGCCGGGGTGAGCCCACTTTTTCCCTTATGGACCTGTGTGTGAGCCCAGGACCACCCACGTCGCGCACGTGCCACTTCTTAACCTGAGTTACGGGTCATAAATCTTATATTCTAATGAGTGTCGTGTGACCAAATCGCCTAAATGTAGTAAATAATAATAATATACTAGTGAGGCGGCACCACCTCTAAGTTACAGCCTCCTGCCCTCCCAAAGGGGTCGTTGCGTGGTTTATGTAATAATTTCAGGCAGTGCAAGACCGTACCGTGTGGACACAAATCTGTACTCAATTACTGAACAATATTCACTTTTTCTTTTTATTTTATTACAGTCTTGTGGTGTGACGTATCGAAGGCGGGCAGGCGCCAACTTGCGGTCAGTTTGTGGTCATTCCCACCCCCACCCCACTCACAGCGGACGCAGGTGCGCGCCTCTGCCACGTGCCACCTCTTATGTACGCCGGAGTGAGCCCACTTTTTCCCTTATGGACCTGTGTGTGAGCCCAGGACCACCCACGTCGCGCACGTGCCACTTCTTAACCTGAGTTACGGGTCATACATCGTATTCTAATGAGTGTCGTGTAACCAAATCTTCTAAATGGCTTTATTATTTATTTCTTAAACCTCAATTACGGTAAAATATTCACTTTTTCTTTTTATTTTATTACATTCTTGTGGTGTGACGTATCGAAGGCGGGCAGGCGCCAACTTGCGGTCAGTTTGTGGTCATTCCCACCCCCGCCCCAGTCGCAGTGGACGCAGGTGCGCGCTCTGCCACGTGCCACCTCTTATGTACGCCGGAGTGAGCCCACTTTTTCCCTTATGGACCTGTGTGTGAGCCCAGGACCACCCACGTCGCGCACGTGCCACTTCTTAACCTGAGTTACGAGTCATAAATCGTATTCTAATGAGTGTCGTGTGACCAAATCGTCGAAATGGCTGTATTATTTATTTTTTAAACCTCAATTACGGTACAATATTCACTTTTTCTTTTTATTTTATTACATTCTTGTGGTGTGACGTATTGAAGGCGGGTGGGCGCCAACTTGCGGTCAGTTTGTGGTCATTCCCGCCCCCGCCCCCGTCGCAGAGGACGCAGGTGCTCGCCTCTGCCACGTGCCACCTCTTATGTACGCCGGGGTGAGCCCACTTTTTCCCTTATGGACCTGTGTGTGAACCCAGGACCACCCACGTCGCGCACGTGCCACTTCTTAACCTGAGTTGCGGGTCATAAATCTTATATTCTAATGAGTGTCGTGTGACCAAATCGCCTAAATGTAGTAAATAATAATAATATACTAGTGAGGGCGGCACCACCTCTAAGCCTCAAAGAAGTTACAGCCTCCTGCACTCCCAAAGGGGTCGTTGCGTGGTTTATGTAATAATTTCAGGCAGTGCAAGACCCTACCGTGTGGACACAAATCTGTACTTAGGTGAATGTGTTTGAGTGTTTTGTAAATAGTGTTTCAGAGAAGAGGAAATATACCGTTTTTCTGTGTGTATCTAGTTGGTAAATATATACAGTACACTGCTTCGGTTGCTGCAAAAACATGTATACCGGTATAGTTAAAAAAAAAATCCAATACTGCACAAATATTTTTTATGGAAAGTTGAAATTTATTCACAAATTCATCGATTTTGTAAAAAGAAATTGTATTATCACATGATCGAAATGCAGTCTCATATTCGCCTATTCCTCTTAGACAGGTGGTCATGGGTTCAAAGTTCTAAAACATGTAAAGCAAGATTTAATCTTTAAATTACAAGTCAATCATATCAATTTACAAGTAAATTATCTGACAATAACAGAGAAATTCACCCCAAAAAAATCGGTTCACTTATTTCAGAGATACGAAATATTATTGTTTAGAGCTATTTACTGCTCCCCAGACTGAATCCTCCGCGCCCCTACCTTGAATGTATTATCCCTTCACTGGAGCCGGCGGCAGACATAGCAGAAGTCGGCCGACAACACAAAAAAAGCAGGCGCATCTGCCCCTCAGCAGAGAGGGGGGAGGATGGATGGAAAAATGGAACACATCCTCTAAGAAACACGATTCCTTACGCCAGACGTTTTAAAAATCGCGTTTACAATTATAGTACCCTACCGATAGAAATTCTACGATAATTAGATTTTCGTCGATTCCACTTACAGAAGCGAATAGCACGGTTAGTTTTCATACTTATAGAATATTCGATTGCAGAGATTTCAAGAGTCAGAAGATTTGATGAAGCCGAATGATAGCAAAGTAAACCACTACATCGATTTTTTTGGTTTTGGAAAAGTTTTTTTCGTTACTGATATTACTTATCCTCTTCGTCCGAAAACATCTACAATAGAAGGGTTTCTCAAGAATTATGCAGGCTACGAGAATTAAATCTTCAAATAAATTATAAAAGAGTGTACTAAAGGCAAAGACTCGTAATTTCGTAACGACCTGGTTCAGAGTTTTTACCGACTGCGCATTCAGCCCCCTGTCATAGCCTACCTTAAACTAGCCCGGTAATACTACCTGTTATAGGAGACCTACAGTTTAACCTGGAATTCTAGCGCGTGTAGGAGAGTTACAGTCTAACAGGAAATTCGAACCATGGAAGCGTTCTGATGTACTTCACATTACACAGCTTGCTGTGCCAGAGGTGAAGGTCGGGTTAAGGGCCAATGAAAATCAGCGCCGAGACAGGGATTCGAACCGGAGACCGGGTTTCTCAAGAATTACGCAGCCTATGAGAGGGAACGGGAATGAATTCGACCACGGCCTTTTGAAGGAATCATCCCGGCATTCTCCTGGAGTAATTTCGGGAAACCATGGAAAACCCAAATCTGTATAGCCAGACGGGGGATTTGAACCACGAGTCCTCACGAATGCAGACCAGAGTTCAGATATAGTAACTAACAAGTGTAGTAATTTATCTGTAGTTAATTCCACACTTATTTCAATTAGCCATATTTTCAAACACAAAGTTTAAATTTTTTAGCTGGCCGTACTTTTGAACAGTAACAAAATCTTTCATATTTTTACACACTTCCAAGTGGATGAGGTCACATATAAAACATTCTCGGCCCATGAATTCAGAGGGAACAGGCGTTACATCAGTTAGATTAAAATAAAGTCGGTCGTTTCACATGCAGTACTGGAATCCAAGAGTCAATTTTTGACTAGTTTTATATTTGCCGCTTTCGAAACAATTATTTAGAATGTCAACAGTGAATTCGCAATAATTTTACCTCGTCTGTAGTACGTAGATGTAATCACCAAACGCACCCTCCAAGATAATAGGTAAAATCATAGTCACTTCCGTCGCTTTTTAATTCTTCAGAAATGAAGCAACATTTTTTCTTTTTTTCCGGTGATCTTTCTATGAACGTATCGGTTTCTTGGGACACCTGGAACACCGAATGATAGACCCGAGCGTTACAGCCTCGCTGTACAGCATCAATATCGAGGTGACTTCGCTTCCGAGATCACGAGCCAGGAACCATTTCTTATAAACTGAGGGCTCGGTGTTTAAGCGGACTGATCAGAGATCGAAAGACCTTCGGTACGAACCCCCTTTTATTGTTCTCCTATATTACACAAAAAGTGCTCAACAAACTTACAATCTATACACTTCACAAACAGACAAGGAGGACGACTATGCAAGTCTATACATAGACACAGATGTGACGTTACTTGGAGATCTGTTAGAAAAAAAATAGGAGTGTATTTATTGGAAGGTAAACGAGATTCCTTACGCCAGACGTTTTAAAAATCACGTTGTCAGTCTAATTCATATGCACTACGATCTGGAGTGTAATGTACGCTGTCCCACGATCGAACTGTTATAAACTTTACGTTACTAATAATCAATTTTTTTTGTACATGTGTTTATAATTAGCTGTTTACAATTATAGTACCCTACCGATATAGAAATTCTATGATAATCAGATTTTCGTCGATTCCACTTACAGAAGTGAATAGCACGGTTAGTTTTCATACTTATAGAATATTCGTTTGCAGAGATTTCAAGAGTCAGAAGACTGGTTTTTCTATGTTTCGTCGCGTAATCTAACATACTTAAGAGGAGTGTACAAATTTAAAATATAATGTGAATTCAGCATAAGAAGTACAAGCGCATCCAGGCAAGAGTTCAGATTTAGTAACTAACAGGTGTTGTAATTTATGGTGCATTAACTAACAAGAAGCGCTATTTGTCGAGATTGTCTCTTTTCAGAGTTATTGCTTGTATGCCGGTCTGAATATCTAGCCTGGAGTGTAAGTTTTTAAAGCATGATAATGAATAAGCAGTTGTTGGAGATGTATGTTATATTGAATGCGTAGAGACGGCTTGCTTATCACAACATGAACAAAGTCATTTCACAACAAGGGAAGTTAGAGTAATATCTCCTGCACAAACCAGTTAAAAACTTTACGAGACAAAGTTTTATATTCGTGCTGTAAGTATCTACCAAGTTTACTAGGACATTTGGTGTTTACTGCATAATCTTAACTATATTGGGACCCCCCATTGATAAATATTTTCTTACCTCAACGACATATCGAGTCTTCTTCTTCTTAACGATCATGAAGTCACCACGCTGAAGTTAGTAAGATCAGTTCCTAAGGTGATCGCTAAGAACAGTTTCAGAAAGGGTAGCAATAATATGCGAATGGTTACCATAAATTAAGTGAAATAACATTACAACTAACAGAAAAAAAACTTATATCGTCGATTGTACAAGTGGTTTAGAGAAGAAGGAAAATTAGTCATGGTTCATGGAAATCAAACAAATATATAACAAGTGGTGAAAAAAAATTATTTTATTTTACCATATGATACACTTGGCACCAAATATCACTTAAGGGGTTAGGTGTACCCACTCCCATAAACATACAGATTATTAATCACTACTCTGAGCCCTCACTCGTATTTGGACATAGATATTCACAACTGAAGAGTGATCTTTTACCACACTCTTGGCACCAGATGTCGCTATCGCAAAATATATGGCGGGGTATTACCCCGCCATATAAGATCACTTTCACCGTATATTTGTAGTTGTAAATCGCTAATGTCGTATATTTCCATCAGTTCACTGTCATTGTTTATTACATCTATGCATGGTCCGCAAATACTGACGGCGCTATTATTTTTTATGTTTTTTGCCACATAATATGTTGATCTGACTTTAAATATACTGTCATCCTTATTGCACTGGTTATGCATTAAAAAAAATAGAATATATGAATCACTAAAACGTGTGTACAGGTCACAGGTTAAAGGTTCCATCGAATTAGTTGCGCACTGAACTCGAGTAAAATTGGTAATGCAGTGGCCATGTCTATTCGTGTAAGAATAAGGGTTGCTATTCATATTTGATAGCAACCCCTGCCATTTCGATCTTACGAACAGTTCATGACCAATATTCGTTATTATGGTTGGTAGCCCAAGGGAACAAATATCTGACGCACGCTGCAAGCGTCCACATACGTCCATCAGGGCCGTATATTCCAACGTGGGCATGTTCACAGGAGGCAAAACAGGAGCCTGCGGTCCTGCCATTTTTCTTTTTTCTACAAAAAAATTTTTTTTTAAAAAAAAAACGTACTCTTAGCTATATGCTCGTAGATAACTGCACACACACACACACACACACACACACACACACACACATATATATATATATATATATATATATGATCAAAACAAAATTATTTCGAGGAAATTTGAGCGTCAACTTACCTCAAGTCGTGATGGATATCGACACACAACATCACGCACACACACAATAAAATTCGTCCACAAATATCAGCTCCTACAACGCTCAATGCCCGTCGAGAACACGATTATTGTGCGTAATACTTATCTAACACGTAACAAGCTGAGCATGGCTAACAAATTTTACCTACAATAACCTCAATTACTGCTAGGGTGTGACGGTTGATTAACTAAAACTGGAGTTAAACTCTAATGTACCCCACACTCATTACATAAAGTTGTAGCTTCACACGCGCCTCCGTAATATGCTGGGCTTGCCTAGCATGATACACCTGCAATAACCTCAATTACTGCTAGCTTACACTAACTGTAAATTGTGACTTTTTAGTGAAGTGAATTGAAATAATTTTTTTCAACTTCTATGTTTATGCAATTGGTGGCTTAAGGTATTTTATTCATTTTTTTTAACACCTTTTTTTAAGGAATTACGTGGGGAAGTGACATATAATACATGTTAACTATGTATGCTAGCGAGTGTTTTGTGTACGAAAAATGCCCACTGGCGTGATGTCTATGTGGGAACCCATTACGATTATATCTTAAGATTTTTCTGTAATTGATGAAAACTTATGTGATGGTGCAGTCCTTATCTCCGTTGTACATTTGGTGTGCGTTTTAACATTTTGATTTAAAAGAGAATAATGTACAAGGCGTTTTGTTTAGTGTTCATCCTTTGCACTCGCTGACGATAACGTGATGTGTGTGTTGGAGGGGATGTCGTCGTTCTCAAGGGTTCCAACCAGTTTATCTAATGGGAGCTGCATGAACCGGTATGAGTCCAGAAACCTTAACGTGATTGAAGTATATTCAATCTTTTTCGAAAAAGAAATATAACGTTCTGGGTATGATGCTAGCATGTTACGTGTTAGCTTACGTTATCTAACAGGCAATATAACATTAACTAGATTTTAAAATAAGTCTCACCTACCTAGTGATAGATAGTGGTAGATTTTACCACCAGACTGAAAATTTGTACAGATTTCAGCCTTCATGGATGGGAATTTCGTATACATGTCGTGTAATTGTTATGTCGATCATTGAGTTCATTCATGGAGGAAATTTACATCGCGAGTACGAGCTAGTAAATGTTTAACCACCGAGCATCGTGGATGGGGATTCCGGAGGAAGCACGTTTGAAATCCCCCGTCTCCTATTAAAAACGAAAATTAATGTGTTAGGAAACGAGTGTTGAGTTTATTTATATGTGAAATGCCTCGCTCGCTGAAGGTTAGATTGTTTAATGCGGAGGCGGGGGCGAAAGTGTGAAAAATTATTACCCCTGTTAATAAAATACGTGTGGGGAAAAATATCTTGCGTTTCATGCATTTCTTTGACTGCTCTAAAAAAATACCTAAAAGTTCTCCATTTACCCCTCTCTCCGTTTTTACATGCACGAGATGTGGGGAGGGGCGTGCGCGACGTGGGTGCTACGGCTTATAAAAAGACGCTGGATCTTCTAAAAATAATCGTGTTCTCGACGGGCATTGACTGTTGTAGGAGCTGATATTTTGTGGACGAATTTTATTGTGTGTGTGCTGTTGTGTGTCGATATCCATCACGACTTGAGGTAAGTTGACGCTCAAATTTCCTCGAAATAATTTTGTTTTGAACATATATATATATATATATGTGTGTGTGTGTGTGTGTGTGTGCAGTTATCTACGAGCATATAGCTAAGTGTACTGTTTTTTAAAAAAAAAAAAATTTTTTTCTTTTTTTGTAGACAAAAGAAAAAAATGGCAGGACCGCAGGCTCCAGTTTTGCCTCCTGTGAACGTGCCCACGTTGGAATATACGGCCCTGATGGACGTATGTGGACGCTTGCAGCGTGCGTCAGATATTTATTCCCTTGGGCTACCAACCATAATAACGAATATTGGTCATGAACTGTTCGTAAGATTGAAATGGCAGGGGTTGCTATCAAATATGAATAGCAACCCTTATTCTTACACGAATAGACATGGCCACTGCATTACCAATTTTACTCGGTTCAGTGCGCAACTAATTCGATGGAACCTTTAACCTGTGACCTGTACACACGTTTTAGTGATTCATATATTCTATTTTTTTTAATGCATAACCAGTGCAATAAGGATGACAGTATATTTAAAGTCAGATCAACATATTATGTGGCAAAAAACATAAAAAACAATAATAGCGACTTCAGTATTTGCGGACCATGCATAGATGTAATAAACAATGACAGTGAACTGATGGAAATATACGACATTAGCGATTTACAACTACAAATATACGGTGAAAGTGATCTTATAGGCGGGGTAATACCCCGCCATATATTTTGCGATAGCGACATCTGGTGCCAAGAGTGTGGTAAAAGATCACTCTTCAGTTGTGAATATCTATGTCCAAATACGAGTGAGGGCTCGAGTAGTGATTAATAATCTGTATGTTTAAGGGAGTGGGTACACCTAACCCCTTAAGTGATATTTGGTGCCAAGTGTATCATATGGTAAAATAAAATAAATTTTTTTTTCACCACTTGTTATATATTTGTTTGATTTCTATGAACCATGACTAATTTTCCTTCTTCTCTAAACCACTTGTACAATCGACGATATAAGTTTTTTTTTCTGTTAGTTGTAATGTTATTTCACTTAATTTATGGTAACCATTCGCATATTATTGCTACCCTTTCTGAAACTGATCTTACTAACTTCAGCGTGGTGACTTCATGATCGTTAAGAAGAAGAAGAAGACTCGATATGTCGTTGAGGTAAGAAAATATTTATCAATGGGGGTCCCAATATAGTTAAGATTATGCAGCAAACACCAAATGTCCTAGTAATCTTGGTAGATACTTACAGCACGAATATAAAACTTTGTCTCGTAAAGTTTTTAGACTGGTTTGTGCAGGAGATATTACTCTAACTTCCCTTGTTGTGAAATGACTTTGTTCATGTTGTGATAAGCAAGCCGTCTCTACGCATTCAATATAACATACATCTCCAACAACTGCTTATTCATTATCATGCTTTAAAAACTTACACTCCAGGCTAGATATTCAGACCGGCATACAAGCAATAACTCTGAAAAGAGACAATCTCGACAAATAGCGCTTCTTGTTAGTTAATGCACCATAAATTACAACACCTGTTAGTTACTAAATCTGAACTCTTGCCTTGATGCACTTGTACTTCTTATGCTGAATTCACATTATATTTTAAATTTGTACACACCTCTTAAGTATGTTAGATTACGCGACGAAACATAGAAAAACCAGTCTTCTGACTCTTGAAATCTCTGCAATCGAATATTCTATAAGTATGAAAACTAACCGTGCTATTCACTTCTGTAAGTGGAATCGACGAAAATCTGATTATCATAGAATTTCTATATCGGTAGGGTACTATAATTGTAAACAGCTAATTATAAACACATTTACAAAAAAAATTGATTATTAGTAACGTAAAGTTTATAACAGTTCGATCGTGGGACAGCGTACATTACACTCCAGATCGTAGTGCATATGAATTAGACTGACAACGTGATTTTTAAAACGTCTGGCGTAAGGAATCTCGTTTACCTTCCAATAAATACACTCCTAATTTTTTTTCTAACAGATCTCCAAGTAACGTCACATCTGTGTCTATGTATAGACTTGCATATTCGTCCTCCTTGTCTGTTTGTGAAGTGTATAGATTGTAAGTTTGTTGAGCACTTTTTGTGTAATATAGGAGAATAATAAAAGGGGGTTCGTACCGAAGGTCTTTCGATCTCTGATCAGTCGGCTTAAACACCGAGCCCTCAGTTTATAAGAAATGGTTCCTGGCTCGTGATCTCGGAAGCGGTCACCTCGATATTGATGCTGTACAGTGAGGCTGTAACGCTCGGGTCTATCATTCGGTGTTCCAGGTGTCCCAAGAACCGATACGTTCATAGAAAAATCACCGGAAAAAAAAGAAAAAAAATGTTGCTTCATTTCTGAAGAATTAAAAAGCGACGGAAGTGACTATGATTTTACCTATTATCTTGGAGGGTGCGTTTGGTGATTACATCTACGTACTACAGACGAGGTAAAATTATTGCGAATTCACTGTTGACATTCTAAATAATTGTTTCGAAAGCGGCAAATATAAAACTAGTCAAAAATTGACTCTTGGATTCCAGTACTGCATGTGAAACGACCGACTTTATTTTAATCTAACTGATGTAACGCCTGTTCCCTCTGCATTTATGGGCCGAGAATGTTTTATATGTGACCTCATCCACTTGGAAGTGTGTAAAAATATGAAAGATTTTGTTACTGTTCAAAACTATGGCCAGCTAAAAAATTTATACTTTGTGTTTGATAATATGGCTAATTGAAATAAGTGTGGAATTAACTACAGATAAATTACTACACTTGTTAGTTCCTATATCTGAACTCTGGTCTGCATTCGTGAGGACTCGTGGTTCAAATCCCCCGTCTGGCTATACAGATTTGGGTTTTCCATGGTTTCCCGAAATTACTCCAGGAGAATGCCGGGATGATTCCTTCAAAAGGCCGTGGTCGAATTCATTCCCGTTCCCTCTCATAGGCTGCGTAATTCTTGAGAAACCCGGTCTCCGGTTCGAATCCCTGTCTCGGCGCTGATTTTCATTGGCCCTTAACCCGACCTTCACCTCTGGCACAGCAAGCTGTGTAATGTGAAGTACATCAGAACGCTTCCATGGTTCGAATTTCCTGTTAGACTGTAACTCTCCTACACGCGCTAGAATTCCAGGTTAAACTGTAGGTCTCCTACAACAGGTAGTATTACCGGGCTAGTTTAAGGTAGGCTATGACAGGGGGCTGAATGCGCAGTCGGTAGAAACTCTGAACCAGGTCGTTACGAAATTACGAGTCTTTGCCTTTAGTACACTCTTTTATAATTTATTTGAAGATTTAATTCTCGTAGCCTGCATAATTCTTGAGAAACCCTTCTATTGTGGATGTTTTTGGACGAAGAGGATAAGTAATATCAGTAAAAAAAACTTTTCCAAAACCAAAAAAAAAAAAAAAAAAATTGATGTAGTGGTTTACTTTGCTATCATTCGGCTTCGTCAAGTCTTCTGAATCTTGAAATCTCTGCAATCGAATATTCTATAAGTATGAAAACTAACCGTGCTATTCGCTTCTGTAAGTGGAATCGGCGAAAATCTGATTATCATAGAATTTCTATCGGTAGGGTACTACAATTGTAAACGCGATTTTTAAAACGTCTGGCGTAAGGAATCGTGTTTCTTAGAGGATGTGTTTCCCCCCCCCCCCTCTCTGCTGCGGGGCAGATGCGCCTGCTTTTTTTTGTGTTGTCGGCCGACTTCTGCTATGTCTGCCGCCGGCTGCAGTGAAGGGATAATACATTCAAGGTAGGGGCGCGGAGGATTCAGTCTGGGGAGCAGTAAATAGCTCTAAACAATAATATTTCGTATCTCTGAAATAAGTGAACCGATTTTTTTGGGGTGAATTTCTCTGTTATTGTCAGATAATTTACTTGTAAATTGATATGTCGCAACACTATTTAAAGATTAAATCTTGCTTTACATGTTTTAGAACTTTGAACCCATGACCACCTGTCTAAGAGGAATAGGCGAATATGAGACTGCATTTCGATCATGTGATAATACAATTTCTTTTTACAACATCGATGAATTTGTGAATAAATTTCAACTTTCCATAAAAAAATTTTGCTAAATATGTACAGTATTGGATTTTTTTTAACTATACCGGTATACATGTTTTTGCAGCAACCGAAGCAGTGCACTGTATATATTTACCAACTAGATACCCACAGAAAAACGGTATATTTCCTCTTCTCTGAAACACTATTTACAAAACACTCAAACACATTCACCTAAGTACAGATTTGTGTCCACACGGTAGGGTCTTGCACTGCCTGAAATTATTACATAAACCACGCAACGACCCCTTTGGGAGTGCAGGAGGCTGTAACTTCTTTGAGGCTTAGAGGTGGTGCCGCCCTCACTAGTATATTATTATTATTTACTACATTTAGGCGATTTGGTCACACGACACTCATTAGAATACGATTTATGACCCGCAACTCAGGTTAAGAAGTGGCACGTGCGCGACATGGGTGGTCCTGGGCTCACACACAGGTCCATAATGGAAAAAGTGGGCTCACTCCGGCGTACATAAGAGGTGGCACGTGGCAGAGGCGCGCACCTGCGTTCGCTGCCATGGGGGCGGGGGTGGGAATGACCACAAACTGACCGCAAGTTGGCGCCTGCCCGCCTTCGATACGTCACACCACAAGAATGTAATAAAATAAAAATAAAAAGTGAATATTGTACAGTAATTGAGGTTTAAAAAATAAATAATAAAGCCATTTAGACGATTTGGTCACACGACACTCATTAGAATACGATTTATGACCCGTAACTCAGGTTAAGAAGTGGCACGTGCGCGACGTGGGTGGTCCTGGGCTCACTCCCCCGTCCATAAGTAATACATGGGCTGTTTTGGTCCGGGGTGCGGGCTCACTCCATCCTTTTATCACTACTGGTAAAAATAATTTTATTTACAATATGATACAGATTATCATTAATCGCCGTCCTCACTACTGGAACTGTCACTTGTATTTGAATATACATATTCACAACTAAAAAGCAACCTTTTATCACACTCATTATACCAAATATCACTGTCGCAAAATATATGGCATGGGATTACACTGCCTACAAGCACACTTTCGTTGTATATTCGCAGTTGCAATTCACTAATGTCATAAATTGCTAACAGCTCATTCGTATTGTTTATTTCAATTATAGAGGGGCCACAAATACTGACAGCACTATTGTTGTTCTTTTTGTTTTTCACCACGTAATAGTTCCTTCTAAGTTTAAATACATTATCGTCCTTATTGCACTGTTTCTGCAATAGAAAAAACAGAATTTATGAGTCATTAATATGTGTATATAAATCGCATGTTAGCGGCTCCATTGAACTAATAGCACGCTGCACACGAGTGAAGTTAGTTATACACAGCCCATGTCTGTTTGTGTACGAATAAGGGTTGCTAGTCATATCTGATAGCAACCCTTTCCATTTCGCTCGCACAAACACTTTATGGGCAATATTCTTTAATATTATGGACACCTCCAGTGAATAAATGTCGGACGCACGTGGTAAACGTGAGCATACCTCCACTATATTCCAATGTATCCACATCCATAGGTGGCAATACTGGAGCCGGAGGCCCGGACATTTTTCTTTTTCAACAAAAAAGAATTTTTAAAAAAAAGTACACTTAGCTATATGCTAGGTAACTGCACACATACATATTACAAACAAATAAAATTATTTCGAGGAAATTTGAGCGCCAACTTACCTCGAGTTGTGATAACTATCTCCAAACAACAGCGGGACACAAACGCACAATAAAAAATCCTTCACGAATATCAACTGCTACAACACTCAACTCCTTCCGAGAACGCGATTATTTTAAGAAGATCCAGCGCCTTTTCATAAGTCGTAGCGTCCACGAGACCAAATCACCACCCCCACAACTCGTGTATGTAAAACGCAGAGAGGGGGTAAATGGAGAATTTTTTGTATTTTTAGAGCAGTCAAAGAAATACATGACACATGTAGCGGTAATAAGTTTTCACTCCATTCACACCCATCCTGACAAGCCAAAGAATAGCGCGTACATTTTATCAAACGCAAGATAATTTCCCCCACGTATTTTTAACAGTGGTAACTGGAGAATTTGGACATTTTTAGAGCATCCAAAGAAATAGGTGACAAATGTAGTTGTGATAAATTTTCACTCCATTCACACCCATCCCGACAAGCCAAAGAATAGCGCGTACATTTTATCAAACGCAAGATATTTTCCCCCCACATATTTTTAACAGTGGTAACTGAAGAATTTAGACATTTTTAGAGCAGCCAAAGAAATGCATGAGAAATATAGTAGCAATACATTTTCACTCCATTCACCCACCATACCTGCAATAAACATCCTAACCTTCGGCGGTCGCGACAGTTCCCAGAGAAACCAGCACGCCACCCACGCCCCTCCACCATACACGTCACGTTACTGTCGTGGAGTGTAAAAGATGATAACTATGGATGTTTTCGATCAAAGGGACAGGCATTACATATACTGAAATCGCAATTATTCATTCATACTGAAAATACGCTTATAATAAAAAGTGCTGTACCAATTCTACACAACACAAAAACATCTCATTTAATTTTTTCTCCCCTTACATGAATTGAAGTAATGTCAGTTTTTTCCGAGTTGTTATAGACAACACACTTTGGCTTTATAAAGGTACCTGTTTTGAAACTACAGGCAGAGTTTGTACGTAATACTTTGTCCGAGGATTGTAACTCAAGTCCATAACGGACGTCTTAATCGTCGGGTCTTTTATTTTAGCCTTGTCTGTAGCACAAGTAGTTTTGTTTTCGTCTGTACTGACATAAACGTGAAATTGGCGTTATTTATTTATGGTAGTATATAATTTAAGAAAAACTGTATGCGTAAAAAAAAAAGGTGAAATATCTTTCTAATGAAGGTTTTCATGTAAAATAATTTACTTGTAGGAAAGTAGGGCATCTTGGTAGAAGATATACTAAGTGTGTGTGTATTATATATATATATTGACAAAAGAAGTGGAAATTAATAGCCTTACTGAAAATAGGAATTCTATTAACAAGGAATCCTGCGGCTTGTTAACTATTGGGATCGTTGTGCTCAGGCCTATGGTGTATATATTGAATAAAGTCTACATCTGTACCCACCGTGTCGTTTCGTACCTTTTCATTTTGATCACCCCTTGTACTATCAGTTGGCTGTACTGGTTGTATGAAATGAAATTGACACATGCTTTGTAACCTTAGTGTGAGATATTCGTAATCACCTTGACAGTGTCCACGGAGCCTCTGCGCGCTGCCAGTATGAGTGGCCTGTTCTCCCACGATTCTTCTCCGGCGTGCACGTCCGCTCCTTTGACGCACAGTAGTCGGGCGGCCGCCGCGTTTGACGCGTCAGCAGCCACTTGCAGCGGCGTCCAACCCTCGTCGATGGTCCTCCTCTCGAGGTCAGCGCCCATTTCTATCAGCACGCCCACCGCTGCGACATAGCCGTACAGCGTCGCCACGTGTAGAGGAGTAGATCCCGTGGCTTCGTCGACGACCAAGTTGACTAGATCCGGTCGCTCCTCCAGCGCCTTGCGGAGCAGGTTCCCATGTCCGGTGGCGCACAACTCGTCTATCACCGACATGGCTTCATCTTCGGAGTGTAAACGACGCCTCGTCTCCACCAGCTCGTCCCAGAAGACGCGTCCAGAGTCCAGGGCCTGCGCAAGGTGCTCGTGGTTACGCACCTCCTCTGCCGTCGAACATCTCCTCAACAACTCTTCCTGGGAGGCTGCAGGGTCGAACCTGTAAACAAAAACTCTTTCACTGTCAAACTGTTTAGAGTGGATGGTGTGACATGGGGAACTTTCCCATCATACTTGTAACTATACCCTATTCACTTCAAAATGGCTGCTCAAGGTCACGTTCCAACGTCACGTTCCAACGTCGCGTTCCAACGTCGCGTTCCAACGTCACGTTCCAAGGTCGCGTTCCAACGTCGCGTTCCAAGGTCGCGATCCAACGTCCCGTTCCAACGTCACGTTCCAACGTCACGTTCGAACGTCACGTTCCAACGTCACGTTCCAACGTCACGTTCCAACGTCGCGTTCCAACGTCGCGTTCCAACGTCGCGTTCCAACGTCGCGTTCCAACGTCACGTTCCAACGTCACTTTCCAACGTCACGTTCCAACGTCACGTTCCAACGTCGCGTTCGAACGTCCCGTTCCAACGTCACGTTCCAACGTCACGTTCCAACGTCACGATCCAAGGTCACCATGAGCTGACCGCTGTGTTTAGGTAAGCGAGAGGCTAATTTCCCCTTCGCACATTGGGGTAAGGGCAGCAGAGTGGGGATAGAGCAGATTGACCTTGAGCCGCCTCTGCTAAATGAACTGGCCACAGCTATTTTCGCAATTTTGTTTACATGTTAATGTGCTTTGTATTCACAAATTATATACTATTTGAAACAAATAGCGAAATACGCAATTATTGCATCAGAAGTAAAAATGATCTTCACAAAGATTACAAGTCATTGTCATTTGTTAAAAAAATTATGTTCAATAATCTCGCAACACAACTGTCTACCAGCTCATAATATTTAATCGAGAAATAGATTAAAATAATTTTTAACCGACAAGTCCCTCTTTCTTTAATTTCATTCCTCCCACGTATAGCGTGGGAGGCGGACTATTGCACAGTGTCTTGGACTCTTTTCAACCTACTTAAATTTAAAGGGGATGGAAGTGGACCGTGGCCTTGTAGAGTACCATTCCGGGATTCACCTGGAGTGACTGAGGAAAACCACGGAAAACCCCAGTAAGGATGGCCGAACGGGATTTGACCCCCGTCCTCCCAAATGGTAGGTGGGAGGGCGACTTTGCCCTCCTCCTAACTCGGTGACAACTCTTTTTTTTTACTATTTTCATTCCTCCCAGGTAAAGCCTGGGAGGCGGGCTGCTGGAGGACCTCAAGGGCCCTTTTCAGCAGACTAACCTAAAGGGGAGGGAGGGGGATGGAAGTCGGCAGTGGCCTTTTAGGGAACCATCCCAGCATTCGCCTCAAGTGACTGTGGAAACCACGGAAAACCTCAGTCAGGATGGCCGGACGGGATTTGACCCCCCGTCCTCCCGAATGGTAGGTAAACGAGCAAATATGCCCTCCTCCTATCTCGGTGACTACTCTCTCAACTCCATCGAAGAATTTATTCTTAAGGTAAATAACTGCGAGTAGTTTACGTAAATGTTGATATAATTAGTGAACGTATTATGCTGTGACAGTACATCTTTTGGTGTATTTACATACTTTTTTAGACAATATTTTAATTGGAAATTGACAACTTTCCACATCGCACCGGGCCAGTATCTTATATTGGGATCTACGGAAATTGAATGTATTTTATTGTATTGTATAATCTGTTCATTCGTAATTGGCGGCTCAAGGTCATATTTCCCTGGCCCCGCTCCGCTCCTCACCTCACCGTTACTTCCTGTTCGTATCACTGACCCAGCGTACATGTTAAGGAATGGCTGATTTCCCATTAATTTGGCTCGGTCATGGGGGACAGGGGGAAGTGATTGGCTAGAAAGCTACGGTGTGCTTCGTGGGGGAGGGGAGGGGGGGCGTTTCTAGCCAGGCCACGTAGCTTTTCATTCATATTATTTGTCACAGTTAAAATAAGGTACAGAACACACAACAGCAAGTGGATATTTATTTCCGTCATTTAATTACCTTCGTATCTAATTTACGATAGTCTGACAAGAGAGAAAAAAAAATAAAAAATTTCTTCTGGGATCAACAGGGAAAAATCTACGTGCTACGCGGGGGGAGTGGGAGAGGTAGAGGCAGAAGCCACATCGGGTTACGTGGTGGGAGGAAGGTTCACGTGAGGCCAAAATGGAGCTACGTGGTTCGTAGATGTTCCCTTACCAGCAGCCATAATATGGAAATGTTCGATAAGTTTTCGCTCATTTCCAGCTACGTCACAGATAAAAAAATCACTATAGTCGGCGTCATGAAATTAGGCCTGCCAAGGTCACGTAGTCTCCACTGCCTCCCCTGCCCGCACCAACCCTCTGTCACTTAGTTGGGCCGGCGACATTGCCACATTAGCTTTTGCCGGTCGTCCATGCGTATCTTTACACGCGGTCGCTTAATTTCCTTAGTTTAAGGCCTATTCGAGTAATGTTAATGGTGGTGATGTTCAGGAGCATAATCATGCAATTAGTATATTAACAGACAGAAGTAATATTCGCAACCTGCAGGCCGCCTGGGCATTGGAAACCTAATTAAAATCATCGTAGCAGATATTTTAAAGTATTTTTAAAGAATATTACCAATAACTAACACGCAAAAAAAATACTTCGATAAATTACAAACACTGACATGGAAGTATTTGTGGCAGTCATTTCTATGTATAATCGATCCCTTACATTTGATACACTAATTTCGTTTTGTCTTTGCTTTTGAAGATTTCTCGCGAAATTTGTCATGTATGGTCCATTGTGTACAATGACAATAATAATTCTTACAGAAGCTGAAAAAATATATTTCTCAGTCGTAAACGAACCGACCGACCAGCCGGCACTGGAGAATGCGCTGCGCGCAATCATTCACGCAAATATAAACTGTGAAACAATCCAAAAGGGGTTGTCTGAAGAGGCTTTGCCTGCTACCAGAATTAATTTCAGTATTTTCTTAGAAACTTTCTCGCTGGAAGCTTTTACGTAAACAAATAAAACGTAAGTTAGTCAGCGACAACATTTTACATTACACAGCCGAAACAACTAAGCGCTTCGTGTAACATTTTTTTTTTTTATTCACATGCTTCCCTATTTAATGAATAGAACGTATTCGGTATGAGTCTGTTAACTTTCAGGAAGGCGCATAATTTTTTTTGAGTTATTTCTTATTATTTTTATTGCTTTTTCTGTCGGTTGAAGTGAAAAAGTATTTTGATTTCTAATTTTCATGGAAACACATTACTATTTTTTTTTAAAAAACAGTCACACAAATATTTGGAATTATAAATCACATCACCTTGTTCCGCATGTTAAGTATTATGTTTTAGAAATTATTTCGCACTCATTACTGAAAGTTGATTTTTTTGCTGATTTGCAACACTGTTCGGATACTCCTTGACCTTCACAGGACTAATATCGTGCCTGCCACTATAGCTGTAGCGCTGAGAATGTTGCTGCTGAAGACGTTGACCGGAAGGAATTATTTCTACACTTCCGTGCTAACAGTCTCGACTGCTAAATTTCGAATAACTATTGAGTACGTTATGTGCCTTTCTGGAAGTAACGCACCCGTCGAAAGAGTTTTTTCTCTAACGAATAAAATATGGACAAGTGACAAAACACAGTCAAGTGTCGCAATATTGAAAACCAAGAGTAACATGTAATCAGCTGCATTCCTACCTGAAAACGACTCGATATTTTGAAACTGTTTTGTTCCGCCCATAAAAACGAAAGAACTGCCTAGTTAGGCGTTAGATGTTACATACTAAAACTGAGTAACACATCTAACATGTAATACATTCTACTTATTACAAGTGTTCTTGGTTTTTTAATAAATACTACTTAAATCCGTGATAAAATTTTTTGTACGAAATTTCTCAGCCGGCCCGTTCTGACGAAAAAGATAAATGGTCCCGTTATGCATTACCCTCGGTGCAAAGTCTCAACGACTGCCAACCACCCGTTGTGACCTTGGAAGTCTCATTGGTTTAATCAAAAATACTGGTTGGTTCGCTGTAGGCCGGTGAAAGTGTTTTGGCTTCGGTCCCGTTTTCGTAATCAAAGGTCATGAGAGCTCGACCTGAACTAGCTACAATACGAACAAGATCTTTGATTCACTCTACGAGTTGCGAAATCGTATATATACAGTGATTCGGAAGGAATTGAAAATATTGAAGGAAGTGGTAGAAAGAACAATACTGAGAAAAAATTCATGTCAATGTGTGTCAGATTTCCATCCGTTTTGGAGATACAGGTGATGTAATGTTACGAATAAAATTGTTTCGTTAATTTCGCCCTGCAATGTCCATCTCAGAAATGCCGAATTTGTTTACAAGGGAAGCAATCGATTGTCTCTAACTGCGTTTATCGATACAACATAAATAAACCACGTAGCTCCATCTTGGCATCCTGCAACCCCCCCCCCTCCCCCCCCCCCCCACGTAGCCCGACGTAGCTTTTGCCTCTACCCCTCCTCCCCCCTCCACCCCACGTAGCACGTAGCTTTTATACCCTTTTGATTCCAGAAGACATTTGACACTGTTTTTTCTTGTCAGCCTATTGTAAATTACCTATGCAGATAATTAAATGAAGGAAATAAATATTCAAACAGGCTGTTGTGTGTTCTGTACATTATTTTAACTGTGAAAAATGATGTTAAAGGAAAGCGACGTGGCCTGGATCGGAACCCCTCCCCCCTTCCACGTAGCCCAGCGTAGCCTTCCGGCCAACCCCTCTCCCCCTCACCCCTAGGCCGAGCCACGTAGTTTATGGACGTTCCCTAAGGTACAGCTCGCACATAAATTTTCTGTTCGTAAATTTCGTGTGACTTTTTACAACGAAGAGAAGCTGAAACGCCAAGAAAACATTACGGCAATGGAATTAGGCAACATTTCAAGATTTTTTTTTTCAAGTTTCCAACACTGGTGGCACTTTTTGTTTAATTTGCGGCAGCCATTTTTTTGTAAAATGAGAGTGTGGAACGTAAAGCATACATTATCTTGAAGCAACTAATTCAAGTTTCAAGAGGCTAGCGCCATTTTTGATAGGTGGGAAAAATCAAAGTCCTGGTATCCCCAAATATTTGCTCGGTGGATCGGAACTGGGACTTGAATTTTCGAGCTACGGGATTAAAGTAAATCATTTCTTAATACGAGAAGCTTGTTTTATCGATTGCAAAATAGAGTTTGTTGTTAACACAAAAATGTGATAGTCAAAAAAAAAAAGAAAATGTTTCAAACCCTTATTACCCAAATAAGTCGCTATTAACAGTAAGCACTGTAAAAGATCTTTGTCAAAGATCTTTGATAAAAGGTATTTTAAAGAATATTTTACAGTGTAATGGGACATATTTTATAAAAGATGTCTTTTATAGAATTTAATAGGTTGGTCTTACATTTTATAAAAGATTTCAAAGTAAAGAAAGAAAATGGCGCAAGTAATGTTCCCGAAGTTTGTTAAGACTGCCGAATCCATGAAAATCTTGATTTCCGAGTATAAACAGAAGAAAATGTTGCACAATCAGAAATATATAGACTTTAAGAATAGGAATAAAAAGGCGCACACTGACGCAAAGATTCCGAATTTAATTAGTTCTGTTTAAGAAAACAGTACTACCGATGACGTGAAATAATTAATCTATTAAGAAGCTAGTACCTGACATGTTTCTGGAATAATAGCTGACCAATACAGGGACCATACTGCAGAAAGCTGTAGATCCGCCACCAGCAATCACCGTAAAAACAGACACCCAACAGTATATACCTTTAAGTTCAGGGGTAATATTTCTGATACAGAAATTTTTGAAAATATTTGCGGTAAGAATTTACTGGACCTAAGCTGCAGCTTCTACCATAATTTTTTAAAATATGTCACGTCCTCACATTGCCACTCTGTTACTAAACTTTGATTAATTCCTTTCATATCAAGTCTTGCAATCCACGATGTAACCCAAATGCGTTTCCTTCTCTTCTTTTTCTTCAATAAAACACATTGTGACAGCTGCAGGTACTATTGCTGCACAAGCATACAAATTTACTTCATTCATTTCATATAACTATGATAAAAAATTTTATGTAGTGCAATGAGCCTGCTAAAATATGATAAAATATCTTTTATAAAATAAATATGATAAAATCTTTTATGAAAGGGCTTTGACAAAGATCTTTTACAGAGAAATGCCGGCCTAAGTATCGTCATTTTGAATTTGTCAGATTTTTCAGCCGCGCGGTAGGAAAATTAGAAAGGGCTGGGGGCGAAACTGATTGTTAATTGTTTGAAAGCTGTTCAAGAAGTTAAGGATTTTATCATTAGCGTCTGAGTATATACACACATTAATGTCCTTTGTAGTCACAAATTATACTCTGTTTTGAAACAAATAGTAAAATACATAATTATGGCACTAGAAGTAAAGATGATCTTCACAAGGATTACAAGTTATTGTCATTTGTTCAAAAAAGGGGTCCGATATTCAGGGACACATATCTTCAATAAGCTCCCAACACATATTAAATGTCTAGCAGATGATAAGAATAAATTCAGAAAAAATTGAAAGAATTTTTAATTGACAACTCCTTCTACTCTGTCGAAGAACTTATTTCTAAGGTATCTGCAAAATAACTGCCAGTAACTTATGTAAATGTAGTTTACATAATTAATTTACCATGTATGCTATGGCTGTACATCTCCTGGTGTATGTATTATTTTGTTATACAATTGTTTACAATACCATGTATGGTATGACTGTACACCTTCTGGTGTATGTATTATTTTGTTATGCAACTGTTTATCTGTAAATTGACAACTTTCAACATCCCACAGAGCCAGTCTTTTATATTGTGATCAATGGAAAATGAATGTATTTATGGTATTATGCGTTTCAAATAAAAAAAATTTTTTTTGTTGTTGTGTCTTTTCTTACGGCTTATGACATCAAGGTCATTATAGGCGAGCAAGGTCTACTGGAGGCAACGAATTGGAAGAAATTCGGCCTTGGCCTTTTGAGAGACCCATTCCGGATTCAACTGCAGTGATTTCTGGAAATCACGGAAAAAACGAAATCTTGATAGCCGGACGGGGATTCGAACCTGCGTCCTACCGAATGCGATTTCAGAGTATTACTGCTCACCTAGCACGCTCGATCAACTAAATAAAAATGTTCCAAAAACAAATTTTGAATACCTGTTCAAAGAAACACAAGAGGGGGCATCAAAAAAACGCTTGCCAAACCTCTTCAAGCCGTCTCACATTGAAACGTGTGGATAGGGCGTTTGGCGTGGTTTGTGTAGACTCGCTAGTACATGTGGCTGATCCGATCGAGTGTCAGTTTTTTTGCACAAGTCAGGGGTGGCCAACCCGCGGCCCGCATGTGGCCCGCCTTGAGCATTTTTCCGACCAGCGAGATTCATCACACTTTTACAAAATACATTTATTTTATAATGGGCAAAGCAGTAAACAGCAATGTATTAAACAAATATATTATTTTTCATCTATATATTCAAAAATTAACTGTCGAAATTATGAGAAAAAATTAAATTTGATTTTAAAACAATATTTTTGCGAATATATGACAGATACGGTTAGCATCATTATTATTATATTATCTACGTTTAAGTTAAAAATAATAGTAAACACAATAATAAGAACTCATTATGTTTCAATTTTCCACTCCAAAAAAAAGTATATAGAGGGACTAAATCTAATATGGGGAGATATAATTTTATATGCGGCCCGCGGAGGTATGATGCATTTCAAAAGTGGCCCGCAAGATCATTTGGGTTGGTCACCCCTGGTCTACACTTTTCTGCGGACTTAATATCGTTTTTGCACTGACGGTGGACAGACGAGCGTTCCTGTAGGTTATGATAGAAGTGCTGCAGGAAAAATGAAGATCTGGTCCAACAAGCATATTTTACAATTCGTCAAATGCTAATATTCAAAATCACCACAGGTCATGCGGCAGAAGTTATTGAACTGTCCAGATGGCTGATAAAGAAGCTCATTAAATTTTTCTTCCATAAATTCTCCGCAGTGAAAAAATAATCGATATAGACAATATAATACCGTTAAAACAATAATTATAATTTCATACAATTATGTTAAATAAAATTCATACATGAAACTATATAATAATCATAGTTACGTGAATGAAATTATAATATAAAAATTACCTGATACGGTTTTTATGGAGTTTTAACACACACCATCCACTTTGCTATCTTTACCGTTTTTTTTCCATTTTTTAAAATTTTTTTATGATAAAAATTGGTTGTACCAAAAGTTATGGTAGACACAACGTCGAATTCCGTCATGCTTGCTTCTCGAAAACATACAAGCGCACTAGAAATAGAAAATAACTGAACTTTTAAATACATGTCCAACGATGCCAAACGTGATGGAGTACGCGAAAAACACTTTTTTAAACTATTCATCCACGTTTAGATTTTGTGGCCAATAGAATACACATATCTGTGAAATTTTATCACACTCGGTTTAATATCACGCAATTAGCGACGGAAGAGACCAAATTATTTTCTGCCATTATGGGTGCGGAACGCTAAAATGTTTGGCGTCCAGAAAATATTTTAATTTACTGCCTCTGTTGTCACGTGATGTGGCATTAGTTACACAAATTTAATAATAATATATTACAAATATGAAAGTAACTCCGCCTCCCTGTCTTACGTTTTCACAATCAAGCCGATCATATAATTTGGCAAGGAAATACTATGTATCATAATTGTTTTCGTGATAAATAACATACTTTGTCATTTTAAAAACTAAACGAACAGTGCCAAACAGACGGATAGCGAGCGTGTAATGTTATATCGGTCGCTTATACTTTGTTTCTCTCGCAGTCAGTTTGTGTAGCTTTTTCAATGGGTATCAATAAATACGAGGAACAGACACTGAAAGCACCAGGGCTACAACTACAAAAACCCTAAATGCTATGTATCTTAGAGAAGGACAGCAAACCAAAAACGTTGTGTACAAATCAGTAATGACATAAGATGTTCTCAAAATTTTATACCACAAACAAACAAACAAATATCGGATAAACTGTGGTAGGTAATCTCCCACAGTTAACCCCTATCCATTAATTTGTTACTATTTTTAAACTTTTTTTTTATGAGAAAGGTTCAATGGTAGATGGTTTCCCGGTCATCTTATTCCGACTCCGTGTTTATTGGAACACCCTTTACGTAACTTACAGCTTTTTATTTCCAATTTTAGCAATAAAATTCTAAGTTCACGTATACTAAGTCGCGGGTAGCAGCTAGTTAGACATACATTTAAAGTGAGGTCCTAAGCTTCCAAGCTGTGAAAACCTTGCGAAAATTTGTTAAATAGTATTTGCGTGATACTCAAACAGATATAGTCACGTTGCGGATTTCTAATACTAGGGGGAGATTAGAAAGTCATAAAGAAACATAGAGGCTCAACTTACATTGCTGTGAGAACACGTTCCGCTGGCGCTGTAATCTGTACCAACTGGAGTAGAGAACTGAAGTGATTGCCGAATAGCGTCCCTGCGAGGGCGCGAAATCCAGAGGTCAAAGATAATGGTTGTCGCAGACAAACCACTTCCCCCCCTCAATAAAAAAAAATCAAAGTCGGATATGAGCTCGCCAACTTTTCAGATTTCCTCAACCGGACAAATGCCCGCAGGGGGGAGGGGAGGAGGGGGGGAGGGAAATGGAAGATAATTAATGCTATGACAATCGCAAACTAAAAATTAACAACAAAAAAACACTGTGCAAGAACCCGTGTCTTCATAAGCACTACCAGTTTTTCAAAAGAAAAGGTTAAAATTGCAGTTTTAAATGTATATTTTGTTTTTCTCACGTGACCTTCTGAAAGAGCGTGTTGCTTCATTGCCTTTACGACCTCAAATTTCACAGTATAAATAATTTTACACATTTAACAATATACGGAGCAATAGTTTTCCTTATGCGGCCATATGATAAAGGAGCTGGAATGGGATTCATTGCAAGACAGGAGGAGGATGAGGAGGGTCATGGGAGTGTACAGGGCATATACTGACGATGAGGCATGAAAATATATTGCAATAGGTATGAAAAGTAGTTCATGGAAGGGAAAAGATGACCATGACCACAAGCTGACACTCGATTTCATGCACAAGGGTGTGGGAAGATTCTCTTTTTTAGGTAAGGGTGTCAGGGATTGGAATGAGTTACCAAGAGAAATGATGAATAATTTACCGAAAACTTTGAAAGAATTTAAAGATAAAATTTGTAAAGGGCAAATGTAGGTAGGTGAAGGATAGGGGGAAGATGGGTGTGTAGGGAAATTGCCACTGGAGCCTGTGCTCCATTGCGATTAAATTAAATTAATTAATTTTTAAATCCGTCATTTGACAACCAGTCGTCTCTGAATACAATAATGTTACTGTATTTTCTTTGGTAACTCACTCAATATGAATCTGTAACGCACAAATCAACAAAACTATTCAGTCTTTAATTCTTCGCGAACAAAACAAGCACGACGTTCCGTCAACGACGTAGGGTATTTTTTTTTTTTTTTAACTGCTTAACATCTCTTAACAGCGAGGTCTTGAAGGACGCATCCCGGCATTTGCCTGGAGTGATTTGGGAAACCATGGAAAACCCAAATCTGGGTGCCCGGACGGGGATTCGAACCGGCGTCCTCCCGAATGCGAGGCTAGAACGTTAACCGTTACACCACCAGCCTCGGTGACGTAGGGTAGCTAGCTTATACAATAAACCAATCGCTTCGCGATAATCAGATGTGCGACTAATTTAATTCCGAACGGTTGGCAACCCTGGTCGCAAATGATAAATGTGACTCAGCGGTTATCTCCGATTGAGTTCAGCACATTTCATGAACAAACAAGCTGCAGGTAATAGAGTGGCTTTCACTCAGTTCCACAACAGCCAGAAACAAAATGTACAGAAAGGTGTAACGTTTACTAGAGCTTCCTTATTTAACGTCCTACCACAAGAAATAAAATGTTATCTATGAAAACCTAACTACTTTAAATCCAAACTGAAAGAATATTTGCTTCAGAACCCATTTTACTCTGTGAAGGAACTAAGAATGGATAAGGTGACAAAATTGTCCATAATTACTAAAATGATACATGGTTTTTCGATTGAAACTGTTGACGAATACTGTAATTACAATGAATGAAAATTTCACTCATGTATAGTAACTTAACATGGGATAATATGTGTTTAAAAATTACATTGGAAATTTACTATACTAATAGGTTTTTAAGGAATTGACTGTTTATCAATTATTGGTAATATTACTGAAATTGTTGATAAGTGTAGATACTATTCCACAAATACAGTAACTAACATGGTCTAATATTTACTTGCAGATTACAGTGAAACTTACCATACTAATAGAACTGTAAGGAATTAACTGGTTATTAGATGTTTGTAATGTTATTGATATTGTTAATAAGCGTATGCACTGTTCCACATATGTAGTAACCAACAGTGGCGGATAAAGGATTTTGGTTTGGAGGAGGGGGAGTCAAAAAAAAGTCTCAAAAAATTATGATATCGGGGGTAGACCTACATCTACATCTACATCTATACTCTGCAATTCACAAAATTTTGGGTGGCAGAGGGTGCTCAGCACCAAAGCTAATCTCTTTGGTGTGCATTCCAATCCCTAATGGTACGAGGGAAAAAAGAATTCATATAAGAATCAGTCCAGCACCTTATTTCTCTAATTTTATCTTTCCTGTCCTTCCGACTCAAATAGGTTGGTGGAAGAAATATTTCACTACACTCAAAAGTGATGCATTTGAGGGGCGGGGGGGGGGGGGGTAACTTGAGCCCCTTAACCTCCTCCCCCCATGTATCCGCCACTGGTAACTAAAATGAGATTGAATTTGCAGATTACACTCTATATTGGAAGAAGAGACAGGCTGGTAGGTCATATTTTGAGACATACTGGACTGGTTAATTTGTTAGTGGAGGCAACAGTCGAAGGTGAGAACTGTAGAGGAAGACAGAGATTAGAATATATGAATTGAGGACGTGGGTTGTAAGGGGTATGGAGAAATGAAGAGGTTAGCACAGGATAGGAAGGGATGGAGGATTGCATCAAACCAGACAAAAGACTGATGACAGCATAAAAGTTGATTATACTAATGGGTTGTTAAGTAGCTAACTGGTTATTAATGGTAATATTATCGATGTTATTAACAAGTGGTGTCTGTACTGTTCCCTATCCCCTGGACTGTTCCCACGTGTTGTCAAAGCGAAAATATCTATCTATGAATCACTGAACTGTATGTGCCCCGGGCGTTGTGCACAGAGAACCGCTGGGCATACGACCTTGAAATTCCAGGAAACAGCCTCCCTCCCTCCGCCACTGCAGTGCCTAACAAACAGGGTGAACACAAACTCGGTGCGTTGTCTTCCTCAGACCTGCAATACACTGTACAAGATCTTTGATGAAAGATATTTGATAAAAGATATTTTATAAAAGATATTTTATAAAATATTTTTCAGTGTAATTGGACATATTTTATAAAAAGATTTCTTTTATAAAATGTAATAGGTTTGGATTACATTTTATAAAATATTTCAAAGTAAACAAAGAAAATGGCGCAAGCAATGTTACAGAACATTGTTAGGACTGCCGAATCCATGAAAATTTTGATTTCTGAGTATAAACAGACGAAATTGTTGTACTATCATAAATATATAGACTACAGAAATAAAAAGGCGGATACTTACGCAAAATTTTCGAAGTTAAATAGTTCTATGAAAGAAGGCTGTATTGTCGATGACATTAAAAAGGAAATTAATGGATTAAGAAGCTAGTACTTGACAGGTTTCTGGAATAATAGCTGAACAATACAGGTGCCGTACTGCAGAATGGTGTAGATCCGCCAGCAGCAATTTAGTACAACCCATTGCACATACACCGTGAAAATAGACACCTAATAGAATGTATCGTTAAGTTCGGGGGTAATAATTCTGACATTGAAATTTTTAAAAATATTGTGGTAAGAATTTATTGGACCTAAGCTGCAGCTTCGACCATAATTTTTATATGTCACGTCCTCACAGGGTTTGCACTGCGTTTTTTTATTGACCTCGCCAACGTTTCGGCACGAACCTGGAGCCTTCGTCAGGGCTTCTATCTATCAAGCCACCAGGTACTTTTTTATATAAACTTGAACACTGATTCACTGTTTATTTTTCACTGGCAAAGATGAATTTGTCCCACCCCAAAGAATATTTACTGTTCCAAAGAGGTTTGTGTATTATAGAGCGATCTTGAAGTTGTTACAACGTGTTCCTTTGATAGCACACACTCCCACATTTGGCTCAAACGATAGCCGCCGTCTTTATCGAAATTATTAGGAGTTTTGTATATTTCTATAGATTCCCTTATTTTTCGTTCTAAAAAATTATTTGGCTTTGCTCCATAATACACAAACCTCAGGCTAGATGGGCGAACTTTTTTTTTTTCACAAGGCCCTCAGGCTAGATGGGCGAAAAAAAGGTCGCCCATTTGCTCTGAAGACCCACGTACCCCTTGAGCGGCGCTCGGGGGCCCCCTGAGCGTGGGGGCCCCGATCCTAGCCCGATGGTAGCTACGCCCCTGTATTAAACTACCAATTTCACAGACTAACTCAGCGTATTCGTGAACAGTGTATTAGTATTGTGTTGCTGGAAGAATACAACCAAAGGAAAATTCATATACTTAATTTCTCTAGCGTAAAACAAATGAAATAATTATTGGTAGAAGAGGAACAGACGTTACATGAAGAAAGAAGTATGTCTAGAGAAGATGTTTCTTACAAATTTGAAAAAGAGGGTTTGCATTCGACAGGTAATTTGTCTCTGCAAATTACCGCACAACACAATCAATAATTAATATGATAAAGGAGCTGAAATGGGTTTCACTGGCAGATAGGAGTTTGAAGCGATTCATGGGAGTGAACAAGGCGTATATTTGTGATGAGGCCTGAAAGATATCCTTGGAAGAACTAGGAGATGTGCATAGAACGGAAAAGATGACCATGACCACAAGCTGGCACTCGATTTCAGGCACAAGGGTGTGGGAAGATATCTAACTGTAGGTAACGAGGTCAGGGGTAGGAATAAGTTACCAAGAAAATTGATGATTAATTTACCAAAAACGGTTAAACAATTTAAAGTTGGAATTTGTTGAAGGCAAAAGTAGATGGGTACAGGAAAGAGGGGAAAAAGGGTGTGTAGGGAAATTGCCACCGGAGCGTGCGCTCTATAGCAATTAAATTAAATTAAAGTTATAGTAACAGTAATATGACTGAAAAGGAAATGTCAATATAACAATTTTATTGTCTCTGGTAAACAAAGAGAAAGTGAAATTTTACAGTAAATAATGACAAAAATTAATATTTAGAATTGAATAATATAGATTTCTCTGAAATTTAATTACATAAATTTCGCTCAAAGCAAACTATTTAACAAAATCTATGATATTTTCACATATCATTAATATTATATCAATATACCATATTACAGACTAGTTTAAAAGTCCGTCAAAAATTATGGATGCAGGCATGACCATCGCCATAGGGGATAGCAGGCATTTTTTTTTTTTTTTTTGCTGTAGAGTGATTTTATCTTTTTTGCTTATAGCTTTACGGCTTGTTGACGTCGAGGTCATTAGAAGGGGTATAAGATTAGGGTAAAGAAACGGGAAGGAATTCAGCCACGGGGAGTGATTTGGTGGAAAAATGGAAAACCAAAATCAGGATGACCGGAATGGAATTCAAACCGCGTCCTTCCGAATGCGAGGCCAGAGCGTTACCGCTCACCCACCTCATAGGTACTATGGGGCGCATAAATTCTTGAAGTCATTAGGTGGGAGAATTCAGGGTAGCGCCAAATATAGGGTTAAAGGTAGGATGGGAGGGGGGGAGACAAATTGGGGCACCCACCCAGAGCGACAAATTCAGGAGGCGGCAAAGACTTTTTTCTTTTCTTTTTTTAGAAAAAAGGTCAAACAATACTTCTGTATCTACTTTGCACTTTTTTGCCTATTTGAAACAATTAATTTTAAATTCCGAAAAGTAGAAGCGGAAATCAAAACGGATTGCGTTCTGGCCTCGCATTCGGGAGGACGGCGGTTCGAATCCCCGTCCGGGCATCCAGATTTGGGTTTTACATGGTTTCCTAAATCACTCCAGGCAAATGCCGGGATGCTTCCTTAAAAGGCCATGGCCGAATTCCTTCCCATTCCTTGCCCCCATCCTTTCCCGTCTCTAAAGACCTCGCTGTTGACAGACGTAAAGCTGTTAAAAAATAAATAAAAAATAGAAAAGGAAATCAAAAGTTTGTACCCAGGTTCGGAAAAATCATTCAATGTGCAGGGGTTGGTAGTGGGGGCAGAAAGAATAACAAATGACTTTAAAGGCGAAAACAAAACCGAAATTGTTACCAAAAAAATGTATATATTTCTGGCAAAGCTTTTAAAGAAAGTATAATTTCGTAAATGAATTGAGATTAGTTCACTGCATAAATTCTGCGGGCATTTGTATATATTCTCAATGTTGTTCGGATAATTATCTGACGTTTCAGGCATTGTGAAGTGGCTTTCACATGAATATAGCATTGTGGTGACGTGACGAAGGCTACCGCGTCCAACGTAGGCGGTCGGATTTTTCCCTGTTCACTTACAACTGGCGGCTGAAGGTCATGTTCCCATTGCCACCCCCTCCAGCTGACCGCTGTATCCAGGTAGACGAGTGGCAATGTTTCCCCTTCACATGTAGTGGTAAAAGCGGAGTAGGGATACAGCAGAATGGCATTGAGCCGCCTCTGTTAAATGAACGGGCTGTAATTGTTATCTTTTTTACTATTTTTTTATCACCAACAAAAATAACATTTTCATGACGTACTGATGCATTTCGTGCTATGAGTAAATTCGCTCTGATTAGATATTAGGGGTATTTAGCTATGTTATTTCTCGCAGTCGGAACTTGCTACGCAGTCGTGACAGACTTCGTAAAATGATGACCAAATTGACCTTTTGACCCTCTAAATCAAGCGATGTAGCATCTGACTGCGGTCCATACATCGAGTTTCGACCTCCAAAGAAACCGAGGATGTTTCCTTGAAGCAGAGCATCCGGAACGGCCCCCAGTCCCACTCAGCCTGCCATCCAGTGAGTAACATAGGGGAAACTCCTCCGGAAGGTAAAGAATGACCGGAGACTAGCGGTTCCATCCATTTCTAGTGCCGAAGGTCTAGAAGTGAATGCGGAGTTCTACCTCCATAATCCCTTCGCGGAACCGACAGTAGCCGAACAAAGCATTGAGCTTTACATATAGGGTTGGGTCAGGATTGCTTGTTAAAGGCCATATCTTCGCATAACGTTTGATAAAAAACTCAACTGCGCAGAGCACATTGGGCAGGGGGTAGGAAAAGGTAACAAAATCCTTCATTTACTGGAGCGGGTGATGAGAGGATGAACCAGAGAAGTTAGGGAGTTGGGTTACAAATCTTTGGTCAGACCATTGGTTGAATATGGTGGTGTATTTAGGGACCCACATTTTGCTTATCAGATACAGGATATGGAGGGTGTGCAAAGAAGAGCAGCTAGATTTGTTTGTGCTAATCATCGCAGGTCAGTAACTGATATGATAAAGGAGCAGGATTGAGAATCATTGGAGGAAAGGAGGAGGGTGAAGAGAGTGCTGGGAATGTACAGGGCATATGTTGGTGATGGGGCTTAAAGTGATATTGGTCAAATAATTAGGAATAGGGCATGGAAGAGGAAAGGCGGCCATGACCAGAAGCTGGCACTCGATTTCATGCATAAAGAAGTTGGAAAATTTTCTTTTGTTGGTAAAGGTGTCAGAGATTAGAACAAATTACCAAGTGAAGTGGTGAATAATTAACCACTTAACGCTGAAAAAGTTCAAAGTTGAAATTTGTAGGGGGCAAAAGTAGGTGGGTACATAAAAGTGGAAAAATTGGTGTACTGAGCGTGGTGAGTGAGCGGTTAACGCTCTGGCCTCGCATTCGGGAGGACGCCGGTTCGAATCCCCGTGCGGGCATCCAGATTTGAGTTTTCCATGGTTTTACCAAATCAATCCAGAGGAATGTTGGGATGCTGCTGTCAAAAGGCTATGACTGAATTCCTTGCCGTTCCTTGTCCCCAGTCCTTCCCGCCTCTAATGACCTCGACGTCGACGTCCCATAAACGAAAACAAAAAGTGGTGTGTATGATGGTGATGATGCAAAGTCGCCAAAGTCAAGCATTGAATTGGTCAGCTAATACTCTGCTTCATAGTGATCCAGTACTAGTATTACATTTATGTGTCCCTGTTTCGTAGCTATGTCGTAGGCTGTTCGGCCATCTCGTTCCCTGAATGTTGTTTTAGCCCCAGCCCTCAGCAGTAATTCAACCGCTTTATCCTTGCCTCCGAGCGCCGCTTGGTGAAGAGGTGAATACTCCTCAGGGGTGACGGCGTTGCACTTGGCGCCCGCTTTCAGGAGGGCATCCACGGCTTCTGCCTCGCAGTATCGTGCCGCGCCGTGCTAGGGGTGTCCAGCCCCTTTGGTAGGTGAAGTTCACGTCCAGGCCTGCTTTGACAAGCGTCACTACGGCCGTGGTTCTGCCGTCGAATGCCGCCCAGTAAAGTGGAGATCTTCCTTTTAAGTGTCTCCCGTCAGCTCCGTTGTCCAGCAGCACCTAAAGAAATAAAGGGGCGTTGACGGATTGTTACATACCTGAGTCGTCTTAATTACTTCTATCTACATTAATAGAATGCTGGAGACTGGCCCTGAACTCTATAACTCGGCAACCTTCGGTAAGTCCGATGATGCCCGAAGTGTTAGTTAGACTGTTTTGACACCACAGCGCTGCTTGTTCAACCAGGACTTTTCAGTTAAATAACTGCACTTGATATTTTTAGCGCTTATATTGTTAAAACGAAGTGTTACTGCAGTTTCAGTTGAAAGGCAGTCGTCTGTTGTGGTAGCAACTATACAAGAATACAAAAGACGCAGGTTAAAAAAAAATTACAGTATGACGTCTGTTTAAATTTACACGTGGCTCTTTGTTTATTTGTGACGAGTACTTACAGAAATTAATATGAGCAGAAGAGCTTCCTATGTTTAAGCACTATTAATAGAATCAGATCACAACAAAAACTAAGAATTTTTCAACAGAGGATAAGAAACAACGAAGTTTATTAAAAACTCGGAGAAAGTTGACACAAATCGCGAAATGTATCATTCAAATAAATAACAGTTATTCCTTATTGAAATGATGCTCAACAATGAAATTATTCGTCATTTAAAATCAAATACTGTTTATCATTATTTATTCACAAGTAGCCTGTGGCTAATACATTTAACAAAATTATATGTACACTATATTATAACAAAACAAACAAAAAATACTACAATATAATAATTTTTACAAAGCCACACAGTTTTCCAGCCATGAACCCACTTTTTCTCTAAATCTTCCAACAGATACCGAATCCTTTATTTCTTGCGGTAATTTATTACATATAACTATTCCTTTATAAAAAACAGTCTTTTGTGCCTTAGCACCTAGTTTTTGAGTCACATGAAAATGATTAACCTGTCTAGTCCCATAATTATGAACATCACAATTTTTTTTGTACCAATCTGCTTAGATACTTGGGTAAGACATTATTTTGCAGTCTAAATATAAATGTTAACACATCTCTTACTATTTCTTTTTCAATATATAGATAACCCAACATTTTAAGCATATTGTTCACATTTTCTGTACGTCTTTTATTTAAAACTGCTCTGATTCCCTTATTAATATTTGTTTGCAATTTACTGATTTCTGTCTTACTTGCCATTATAAGCACTGTGGAGCAGTATCTTATATGTGGCATCACAATTGCCTTACACAATAGTTCTTTTCCTGGTCTAGACGATATCTTTCTTGACTTATATATTAAATTAACCTTTCTTGCAACTTTTTTGTTTACAAAATCCACATGAGCTTCAAAATTTAGTTTTTTATCAATAATTATTCCTAGATACTTATACTGTTGGACGCAATTTATTTTGGTTCCATTTATTAAAACTGACTGTATTTCTCCTGCCTCTTTTCTTGCTCTATGCTTCCCCATTATCATACTGTAGCGTATCACCAGGGGGGGGGGGGAGAATTATTAATTAATTCTTAATATCTTACGCTATATAGGATACTATAATTGAATATCAAAATGTAAATTATTCAAATGAGAATAGGATGATTCTGGGATTTGAAAACTGTCACAAAAAGACATTTTAATAAAGATTTTCACAATGGCATCTACAAATCTGAGCGTATTTACCATTACGTTAATAAACAAGAGGTTTTGCAATTTTCTAAGCAACGCTCAGACGTACAATGAGCCCTTTAAATGCAAGCAAACAAGTCTAGTTGTACTTTAAAAATCTCACAATTATTCTAATACAAAGTATGTTACCAGTTATGATGATGGCAAACAATAATGAATTTTAATAGGTTGGGACGCCACGAATGATTAACCTGCATTCGACAGTTACACAGTCTAGCTCAGTGGTTTATCAGATCAGAGCAAGGATCTTTATCTCAGATGCGCTTAAGGGTACAGTTTCACGGAAGTTGCAGGCTGAATGGCTTCGAAGAAACACATTACCGTTCCACGGCAGGTAGCGCTGAGCGTCGTAACTGGCCACGCCAGCAGTACGCGGCAAGTCGCAAGTTAGAAGTCAGTCCAGCTCACATAGACTTGTCTGCTCCGGAATGGAATGATCCTCGCTGGCCTCACGACTGGAGGGAAGCCAGGAAGGAAGTCTCGTCTTTTTCTGCCTCCACGGAGGTAAACTCTGACTCCGCCTCTTGTGGCTCGAAGACGACATAGAACATAAAATTCCCCGAATCTTAGTGCTATGTTCCCTGTGATTGGCTGACCATCTGACGTCATGTGAATCACTCCTTCTCTTCGCCACGTTAAGTGTCGGCAATCTTCGGGAGCCGATGTCTCCTTCGGGAGGAAGGAATTCTGTTTACCGGTTGCCCGACAGAAATCCCTAATCCTCTTAACATTCTGCCCGAAAGGCGCCAGCCCGTCTGCCCTTCACTGAAGCGTAAAATCCTTGCCTCTTATCCTTTCAATGTGCATCTTTCGAACATACAGACATCCCAAGAAATGGAAAAATATTCTATTCCTTTAATTTATACACAATAAAAAGTGATATGTAACGGGGAGCTTAGCGAATCGTTACAATACATTTTGTTTTTGAAACATTCAAACTTAGTGAATTATACTGTAGCCATTTACTAACACCTTTTAGCTCATAATTTAATATTTTCACTATATCAGACACACTCTTCCCATGGAAGAAAATCAAAGTATCATCTGCAAACATATTGATTTTACAGTATTTAAGTATCCCTGGAAGATCATTTACGTACAGAATGAACAATAGTGGTCCCAATTTACTTCCCTGTGGCACTCCATACTTTACTCCTCTTTCCTCAGAAACAATGTCATTAAATTTCACCTTTTGGTACCTGCCTGTCAAATAGTCTTTGAATTAAAAAAGTAATAATTAATCGTTATTCGTTTTTACTTAGAATCTTTTACAGAACAAATTGCTACTATCACCATTTGGCGTTTAAACCGGCATTTGCAATATCTTTCCTTATTCATCTGTCGACCTTATAGATCACTTTATGCGGTTGAATCTTTAACTACGTCTTATTCTAAGGGCGAAAATATATTCCGTACATTTACCAAACATCTGCACTAGTATTATAAATGTGAAAGTTAATCTGTCTATCCGTTCTTATGTTTTCACGACTATATTGGAAAACCTATCTTGATGAAATTTGGTAAGGAAATACCGTGTATAATTAGAAAGGTCATAGGATACTTTTTCCGTCATAAATAACACATTTTGTCATGAAATTTTGAAAAAAAAATGATCGAACAATGACAGACAGGAAGATAGGGTGACAATTAATTATTTAAACATAAACAGCTGTTTGAACGCCCAATACCGATCATGCCGCCCCCTTCTAAGGCCGGCATTACACTGTAAAAGAACTTTGTCAAAGATCTTTGATAAAAGATATTTTATAAAATATTTTACAGTGTAATCGGGCATATTTTATAAAAGATTTCTTTTATAAAATGTAAGTCGTTGGCATTACATTTTATAAAAGATTTCACCACCCTGCAAACGTAAACAAAGAACATGGCGTAAGGGACATTACCAAAGTTGGTTATGACTGTCGAATCCACGAAAGTCTTTATTTCTGAGTATGAACAGAAGGAAATGTTGTAATCTCAGAAATAAATAGACTATAAGATTAGGAATAAAAGGGTGAACACTTACGTAAAGTTAATTAGTGCTATGATAGAAGGCTGTACTATAGAAGACGTAAAAAGATAAAATTAATGTGTTAAGAAATTAGTATTTGACAGGTTTCTGGAATAATAACAGAAGTAATGCGCAGACCAATGCGTGTGCTATATTGCAGAATGGTGTAGATCCGCCACCATCAATCGAGTACAACCCATGGCACATACACCGTAAAAATAAACACCCATTGGTGTATATGGGGAAATAATTCTGATGTAGAAATTTATGAAAATATTGTGGTAAGAATTTATTGGACGTATACTTCAGCATCAACCATAATTTTTATAATTTGCCATGCCCTCACATTGCAGCTCTTTCACTAAACTTTGATGAACTCCTATCGTATCAAGTCTCTTAATCCACGGTCTAACCTAAATATGTTTACTTCTCTTCTTTATCTTCAATGAAATGCATATTGTGACAGTTGCACTAATTGGGTCTGCAAAAGCTTACAAGTTTACTCCATTCATTTCAGAGAACTATGACGAAAAAATGTAAGCAGTGAAATGGGACTGAAAAAAATGTCATAAAATATCTTTGATAAAATAAATATGATAAAATGTTTTATAAAAGGTCTTGGACAAAGATCTTTTACAGTGTAATGCCGGCCTAACTTCAGCCGGTGGTGGATCTAGGAATTTTCCGAACCGGGTGAAAAAAACTGTGAGATTGCCGCGTCTTCGAACATTATTTGCCGCCCCCATTGTTGCCACTCCAAGTGTCAGCAGCCGCCTGAGGCAGCAAGCATTTTTTTTTTTTTTTTTTTTTAAGTGGCCCTCTACATAATACGTTGGACATTACGTCGCGGCAACAATGGAGTCGCAGTTACCGTGGGACGGCGACTATCGATCACTCGATTTGTCGCCCCCCTCAACGTGCCGCCCGCGTGCTGTGCACGCCTTACACGCCCGCTTACGGCGGCCTTGATAGGTGACTTCCAACGGTCCGTGCATTTTCCAGCCGGGCCGGTCTACCTATGAAGGGAGCCGCCTCTGCTGGCACGCCTCTATCCGTCACCCAGTCGGTAAACATCAAAGGCCCGGGTAGCTGAAACTAGGCAACGCGGTGGGGAGGTGGCGAGTGTTAGCCTGTAACGTGAGCCGTACAATTCGCGAGCATATTGGGAAGCCGCAATATACAGTATATTCACCTTGACGATATTCAGGTATCCTTTCTCTGCGGCCAGAATCAGTGGTGTCGAGTCCCAAGAAGTTTGTCCTGCATACACATCCGCTCCATTGTTGCACAGTAGCATCACAACTTCCAAACTGTTGCCGGCAGCAGCAATCTGAGCGGCGTGATGCCAATGCCGGCCTCTTGTTCAATCTGAAATCACAGTCGATACGATAGCTCATCACTATATATTATCTCTAGAAGGTTATTTTTTATGAAAAAATAATAATTAAAAAAAATTGTTTTTAAAAAAAGGCTCAACAAAAATGAAAAATATAAAAGTAAAACAAGCACTTACACGGAAACAGCATATAAAAGAACGCAATGCCAAGACGGCAAGTACTTCTGACAAGAATCCCTTAACCTAAGGGCTCTCTCTCTCTGCATGACGAACCCATTAACTACCTTCATACGTAACTAAAATCGGTAAATGGAGTACCATTTTAAAGATTAAGTCCTCCGCTTCTTATGTATTCTTAATTTGGGAATGCACATTGCTCTGTCTGTTTATAATTCTAAATTATAAGATTCCAAAGTAGACAGAAAAACAAGAGAATTAATCAAACAGACATTAATGGGTACTATCTCGAAAGTTAGGTTCTTAGGTGAAGTATCTGAACGTTTTGAAGTCAGAACAGCATGTCGACAAGGAGATGGTGTGATATCCCTTTTATTCAGTCTTGTTCTCGACAAAGTAGTAAATACCTGGGAGATAGAAGTTCAAGGAAGGATACTCAAAAATAAACTTCACCTGCGTTGTTTGGCCTTTAGAGATGATCTTTCAATTCTCTCCAACTGGCAAGAGGCAATATCCTCCCTCAAAAACACATAACAGCCCACAGACCAAGCCCTTGTATGAAATATTATTTGAAGAATTAAGCTTAGCAAGACTGGAGTTGATTAATTGTGGATTCGTACATTTTTCTTGTGATTAATTGTGAATTTGTGAATATTCGTCATGTAAATGAATATTGTTTTACGGAAAGAAACTGCTGCTATGTATTGTGACCAGGACAGAATTCTGTATGAATCTTTAATTAAAAAGTTTTTAATTTTAAGTGACTTACGATGTTTGGAGTATAATTTGCGGTGGTTTGGACTGGTTTGTGTTGATAATTTTGTGTGTAAGCGCATGTAAAAAGTATTAACTTTCATTTAAAGATGTTTTCTAATGATTGCGTGTGATTTTGTGCAATCTGTAATTATTTTTGTATGGATTTAATTGTTAAAGTGAGGTATGGCATAAGTGTTCGTGGAGAAAAAATTAATATGATACGATTTGCTGATGACATTGTCTTGTTAGCAGAAAGGGCTGAGGAAATTGAGAAATAACTGAATGGCATGACCAAAATACTGAAGGAAGATTTTGGACTGAATATAAATCAAAGCAAGACTAAAGTGATGAAATGTAGCAAGAAATAATATAGATTAAATATAAAAATAGGATCCGATGCAATAGGAGAAGTAACTTGGAAAGCAAAATTACAACCGATGGCCGAAGCAAGAATGATGTTAAAAGCAGAATAGCACTAGCAAAAAGAGCCTTCATGAAAAGAGAAATCTTTTAGTTTCAAGTATTGATCTAGGAATTAGAAAAACTTTTTAAAACTCTATCTGTGGAGCACAGCACTTTACGGTAGCGAAACATGGACTTTAGGAATACCGGAAAGAAGGAAAATTGAAGCATTTGAAATGTGGTGTTAGAGAAGAATGCTGAAAATGAAGTGGACAGGTAAAGTAAGAAATGAACGAGTTTTGGAAATGATGGGTGAGAAAAGAAGTTTGTGGAAGAAGCTTACAGAAGAAGAGACAGGCTGGTAGGTCATATTTTGAGACATGCTGGATTAGTTAATTTGCTGGTGGAGGGAACAGTCGAAGGTAAGAACTGTAAAGGAAGACAGAGATTAGAATATATGAAGCAGATAAAAAAAAATTCTTAAAACTGTCATTTAGAAAAAATAAAAATAGATAAATTGTGAAATCTCAAATTTGCTTTTTGGAAATTGAAATAAATCCCTTCAAGGTAACTCAATGTAAAATCACATTAATTTTAAATTTGAAACATAGTAATTAACTTTTCACCCCAACCTAATTGTATTTTTTATTAAGTAATTCAGTTGGTACTGACACGAGCACCCGCTTCGATCAGCACGGCCGCCGCTGCGAAATGGCCCAATGCCGCCACCATGTGAAGAGGCCCCGACGTCATGAATACGTCGACGATAGTATTGGCTAGATCCGGTCGCTCCTTCAGCGCCGTCCGTAGCAGCTTGTCGGATCCGTGTTGGCACAAGTCTCTTATCAGGCATACGTCGTCCCCTTTAGAAACCAAACGACGCCTCGTCTCCGTCAGCTGCCCCCAGGAGATACTTCCAGATCCAAGGAGGCGGTCCAGGTAGGGGTAGTTACGCACCTCCTCCGCAAGGCGGCACTTGGCCAACAACTCTTCCTGCGATTCTTGGGACCTGCAACAGAACCATGTTTAAGGCTCGTTCTCACGGCGCGTGCTAGGCAGGACGCGCCTTTCATCTTCTACCGCCTGGCGGTGGGTCGAGGCACGCCGTCCCTGCTAGTATATGGGGCAAAGATGACAGGCGTTCCCTATGATGCGCCGAGGGTCACGCCGTGGTAACGAGTTTTAAGACATACTGCAGATTGTCTTTGCCAATAATGTTGTTCCATAAGTAACTAACTCTGGCATTACATGAGGTAGGTAAAATACAGGAGACATTTAGCATTAGTAGTTAATTATATATATTATTTCTAAAAGGTGTCTTTTTGTGATAAGCCATCTTTCTCTCATCATACTTAACCAAAATTGATAAATGAGGTGTCATTATAGAGATTCAGTTCACTGCTTGGTAACATCTTATATATTTAAATGAGCAATATATATATATATATATATATATATATATGAAGGGTACAACAAGGAGACTCTATATCTACCAAGCTATTCATATCAGTCCTGGAGTTGGCAATGTCAAAAATCCAGTGTCAAAACAGAGGGTTTAGAAAAAATGGAAGAAGTCTCAACAACTTAAGATTCGCTGATGATATAGTTTTTCTCTCAAACAGTCTGGAAGAGCTAAAAGATCTGATTAATGAATTAGAGGCAACTTGCAGATAAGTAAACCTGTCAAAAAGCAAGATCGTGCAGAACAAATGGGCAGAAAAAGACAAGAGAGACAACAAAGAAGCTGGTTTTGACTCCGTAGATCAGTACATCTATATTGGCCAACTGATCAATATGAATGGTGACTCAAAGCCTGAAATCTACAGACGCATAAAGCTGGGCTGGAGAGAATATGGAAGAAATTCCATAGTATTTAAATCAAACATGCCAGCACATATTTAAAAAAACAGGTATTTGAATAATATTACCGGTCGCCACATATGCCTGCCAGACATGGACCCTCAACAGTCACATGAAACAAAAACTGAGAACTGCCAAGCCAAGTGTGGAAAGAGCAATGCTAGGATCAACAATTCATGTTATGAACTCCATTCCTACTTGAAAACTAGACCAGATATTTTGAAACTGATTTGTTCCACCGATAAATACAAAACAACTTGTTAGTTAGTTGTTAGATATCAGACATTAAGGTTAAGTAACTCATTTAACATCTAATAATTTTTACTTGTTATTATGGTCTTTGTTTTTTAATAAAAAGTAGTAAATCAGTTTTTTTTAAATTATTTTTTAATTCTTGAGGCCTCCCAATCTGACAAGCACCCCGGTTTGAACATCCCCCCCCCCTCTCATGTTCATATCCAGGACTGCCTAAAACTTAGACCCTGATTTGGCCGCTTTACACTGCAAGCAGTTTCAAAGTTGTAAATTCGTCTCTTAGGTAACAACCGAGCCGGCGTTAGGGGGGAGGGGGGTAAGCGGGTCAAATGAACAGGGGCCCGCCCGGCTGATGGGGGGCCCGAGGGAGGGCCCTAACGGATGAATTGGCCAAGGACCCCCAACCGGTTATGTGACTGCTAAGAACGCTTACCCCGGGCCCCAGAATCCTAGCGCCGGCCCTGGGTAACAATACCGTTCAGTACATTGTTACTGTTATTGCAGGATCCAAATTTAAAAAAAAAAACAATTACATTGTTTTTAGCTAAGCGACAAAGGCGCAATCTCGAATAAAGAGAAAAGAATAAGGTTGATATTTAAAAAAAAAAACCTCCGCTATACACTTGCATTAAAAGTTGCGGATGCGGAAGCTGGGGTGAATTTCATGCGGATGTGGAGTACCTATTTCGTGGAGACCAAAATTTTAAGTATGTTGTTGGTCAGCAGTAGGACTGGTAAACAAAGCGAGCACAACGACGGAGTAATCAGAGGAAACGGATGTGCGCCACTATCGGAGATCTGCGGTACTACCGTCGGAGGTTGTGTCGTATGTTGTGGGAAAGGGGACATCCATTAATTACGTGAGGTGAAATGGGGGGGGGGTCCGGCGAAATCTCACCAGATCTCACTAGGGGAGAGGTGGGGTCTACGGAAATCTCTCGTGAGATTTTGCGAAAAATTTTGGGACATTAGAGCCAAAAAAAAAAGGGGGGGTCCGGCCAGATCTCACGAAATCTCACCAGGGGGGAGGGGGGGTCCAGAAATCCGGAAAAACACCTCACGTAATTTCTGGATGCCCCCAAAGCAGTTGGGGGTGTTGGAATTTTCCGGGCCGAGGAAAAAGCTTCAGATTGGCTCCCATTTAAACATGAATTTGCCGCCCCGGGGAAGATAGATAACTTGACCATTTATTTTTTCGGCACAGGATTTGTTTTCGTCAGAGCGGGATGCCTGAGGAATTTTGTATTTTTTTTTCGTATTTTACTAGTTTTTATTCAAAAACGAAGAACACTTACTATAATAAATAGAATTATTACATGGTAGCTTTTTTTTAACTGCTTTACGTCTCTTTTTAACATCGAGGTCTTTAGAGACGGGAAAGGATGGGGGGCAAGGATGGGGGCAAGGATGGGGGCAAGGAATGGGAAGGAATTCGGCCATGGCCTTTTGAAGGAAGCATCCCGGCATTTGCCTGGAGTGATTTGGGGAAACCATGGAAAATCCAAATCTGGATGCCCGGACGGGGATTCGAACCGCCGTCCTCCCGAATGCGAGGCCAGAACGCTAACCGTTACACCGCCCCGCTCGGTCCACATGGTAGCTGAGTCACTTAGCCTTAGTGTCTGACATCTAACGTCTAACTAGGAAGTTGTTTTGTATTTATCGGCGTAACGAATCAGTTTCAAAACATCGGCTATAGTTTTCAAGCACACTTACGTGATTTGTTGATGTTAGTCTTGGTAATCGAAATGGCTTTCAATACTGCGTCCCTTGACTGTGTTTGGTCAGTTGTCCACATTCCATTTATCGGAGAAAAACTCTTTCGTTACTTCCAGGCAAAAACATAACATACTCGATAGTTAAACAGGTTAGCTTGTACAGTTGAGACTGTTTGCACGGAAGTGTAGAAATAATTCCTCCCAACGATCTTCAGCATAAATTTTCTCAGCGTTCCAGCTACTGGTTTTTTTTATTTTATTTATTTATTTATTTTTATCTGTGACGTAGTTCGAAATAAGGTAAAAGTCGCTGAACATCTACATATCTTCGCTGTTACTAATAAATCCGTGTGCGTCGACTCTACCGTCGTGCGGCAAAAACTGCATCGTATGTTTTAGACCAGGGGTGGCCAAACAGAGACATTTTTCCGGCCCGCGAGATTCATCACACTTTTACAAAATATTTTTTATATTCCAGTTTTAGTGTTTTATATTTCTTTACAATGTGCGTTTAGTATCATTATTATTATATTATCTACGTTTACATGTAAAGATAATAGTAAACACAATAATAACTCATGTTTAAATTTTTCACTCCAAAAAAATGTCTCTAGTGGGGATGTATAATTTTATATGCGGCCCGCGGAATTATGATGCACTTGCAAAGTGGTCCGCAAGATCATTTGTTTTAGACCTTAACAGGTAGACAAATTAAACTGTTGTTTTGTTTGCGAAAGCCGGACGTTTTTACTCTCACAGGGGATAGCGGGAAAGGCAGTCTGAAAGCGGGAATGTCCCACACAAAGCTGGACGTGTGGTCACGCTAAGTATAGAGCAGCAGATTTGACCCCCACCCCCTGGATCCGACACTGGGGGAAAGCGCAGGTTTGGAGGACGGTTGTATTATTCCTTGTTCTGATTACCGGAAGCTTGCCTCAAGTAAACAAACCCATGCATACTATCGGCCCAGGCTATGCTAGTTCGAATTGATTGCTTTTCGACGTGTGATTTAGGTAGGTTAAATGAAATGGAGCGTTATTTAAGTGCATTTATATTATTGTTATTGTTTGTTTACTAACCGTATTTCTTGGCTCTCATATCTGTAAAAATGGCACCTAAGCGAGCGTCCAATGGAATTGTTTTGGAACGGTGCCAAATCGGCAACGTGTAAAATTAGCTGGGGGAGTACCCTCTTTGATATGGCACAGAACACATTCACTTTTGGTTAATCCCTTTCCAGCTGCACAAACGTGATGAGTTTCATATATAACTAGACTTTGTACTTTTCAATACACAGTTTTTTGAAACCCAATGAATCATTTAGGCTAAACCTGTATATCTGTTTCCTGTGCTTGTGGGATAGTCGAATCGGCGACCTCCTTATAGGAATGTAGTGCATAGGTTTTCCGGGAATGCTAAAGACGCTCTCAACAAAACCATTGAACATTGTTGACAGCGTATGAAGCTCAAGGATACGAGATGAGTTTAAAAGTTCATTGCCTACACTTCCATAATGAGTGTTGTCCCGAAGACTTAGGAGCCTTTACTCGAGAACAGGGTGAAAGATTTCTCAAGGATGGCCGTGACATCGAGAAACGAACAAGGAAGATAGGTCGTCAACATGTTAGCTATTTCTTAGGCGGAAAACAGATGGGAAGAGAAAGCGTGTTAAAAAAAAGTGTAATCATGGGGAAACAGCCCTCATACCCGAATTTTGAATAGTATTGTACTGTATGAATTACCATTTCTGATCATTTTGTAATGTTCTTAAGTAATTTTGTATTAATTCCGATTGTTTTTAATATGTTTGATTGTTTGAGTGATTGTTAATGTTCGAGAAATATCGGGCGGATACCTTTGAAGAATTCTCGTAATTTCGATAGAGACTATATAAACAGATCGGCTGGACAGAGTCAGTATTCATTCATTCATCCAGTTAGTTTTTCAAGTTGAGTTCACAGAGATTTTATAAAGATTATCTTTGCGACGGCTCAGAAGTGCATCTCTGTATTGTATCTATGCTTGTGAAAATCGCTGACTTCGTTTTGAGCAAATAAACAAATCTTCAACATAACCTTCTGGTGGACTTTTTAATTAATCAATATATATAAATGAAACCACCGAAGAACCTAATAATGGGGGAATAGTTTTTTTGTTTTCTTTTCTTTTTAATTATGCATAGTTAAATGTAATATAATAGTTAACAGTGAGAAAATACCTATTTTTACATCACAGTTTTGCTTCTTTTTTTTGCCACGTTTTGCAAAAAAAAAAAAAAAAAAAAAAAAAAAAAAAAAAAAAAAAAAAAAAAAAAAAAAAAAACTACACGCGATGGAGAGAAACGGAAGTCACTTTTGAATTCAGTACCCTTCAAAACATAATATTTATTTAGAAAAATATCCCATGAAGCTAAAAAACTAGCATTTCCTGCAGGAAAAATTTTTCACATTACCAGAGAAGGACAAATATTAACTTACCAAAGTACCGGAGCATATTTCAAATATAATACGAATATTTAAAACGACCAAATTTCCATTGAAGTGGCTCAGACTACAAATAATATTCCGAAAAGAAGAAAAAATAAAATATATGTGGAATATCACAGTTTCCACGTCATAATTTATTTCGCCAAGGCGTATTCACAATTGACAGACGTAAGGGAAAATCACAGTTTCGTGAATGCACACACCTTGCTTTAATGCCAGTGATAAGTGAATAGTGACACGAAAAAATAATTTGAGTAGTATTGTTACAAATTTAGGTCTCTTTCGGCATGGCAAAACGAAACGACTTTTTGATTCAAGTAACGCGCGACCAAACAGTAACACGTGATATCTTTGACGGAGTATAGAATCTCTGGCCAGGATTGTCAAATTGTCCGTAATAAACTAATATCAATGCCACTGCGCACATAATACGTCTAATATTAATGTTCTAAAGTCGCCGAGCAGGTTTTAATTCAAATTCTAAACTTTCTAGGCATTCTGAATAATAGATGGAGTGAACAATGCACGGGATTGTTTTAAGAATCTTTGGCGCATTTATGTTCAAGTGTCGAAAGCGTAATCATTGCTAGCTTTGTCCTACGGTCAGATAAATCGTAGACTTTACATTACACTATAAGCATCCAAATCTCACCCAATTCGGGTCGGTATTTTTTCTCATGACGTCGCTAATGCGCCTGATGTAGAGAGATTCCTTCACTTTTTGAGATTTACTTTTCAGCACCCTCTTCAAAAGAAATTCCAAGCTCACCCCAGGCGCCTGGAAATTAAAATTTTTCCACACCCTTACACCTCACATCAAGTGCATATTTATTGCCTCTTTCCTCTATTTAATCCATGTACTACTTCGAATTTTTCTGCCAATATTCATCCAGTTCTTAACGCCAGTTTCATGCCTTAAGGGACGACCATTAATTGCGTGAGATGAAATAAGAAGGGTGGGGGGTGGGGGGGGAGGAGTCCGTCGAAATCTCAGCAAGGGGGAGGGGAGGTCGACGGAAATCTCACTTGAGTTTCTGAAATTATTGAAAGAGACAGTAGAAATTTTTTTTAAAAAAAGCGCCATTTTGGTAAGTTAGAGGAGTAAGGCATTATTGGGGAATTTTTGGAGAGGTTCGCAAGCTGTCAACTGCGTTCACAGCAATTTCTGGAGTACCACAGGGTTCACATCCAGGACCACTGTTTTTCATCATTTTTATACGTGATTCTGAAATTGTTACTAATTGCCTTCTCTTTGCAGATGACATTAAAATTTTTAAGAATATCGACTGTGGTGACGCTTACTTGGAACTTCTGTATTGTTTGAGTGCTGTTGAGAATTGGTGAGGGCGAAACATTACGAAACTTAACGAAAGTTCCAGCATTACTTTCTACCGCATTAAGTCGCTGTTGCATTTTGACTATGAGATGAAAAACAAGCTATTGAGTCGATTAACAGCTGTAAGAGGCCTTGGGGTCTTTCTAACACATCACTCCAGAGGAACATGTCCATAACATAAGATGCACCAAGGCCTCCAAATGTCACGGCTTACTGCCACAATAACTCAGACAGTCAGGCTTTTGTATTGTTTGGCCGATGTAAATTACCTTACAGTTCTGACATAACTCTGGCATATACCACCTGACCAGAATATATACTATCACAAGAACAAAAAACTGACAGCACATTGAACATAGGCCTGACAAGAGAGTTAGCAGAATAAATTAAAAACATAACCTCCCAAATTAAAGAAAATAAAACAGACAGCAAAGACACAAAAACGCTCATTAGCTTAAAGAGAAGACTGAACAAAAACAATATAATAATAACCAAAGCAGACAAAGGGAACATGGTTGTTTTACTGGACAAAGAACAATATGTAAAGAAAACTGAAGAATTCATACAAACAAACAAGATTACTGAATTGAAATCAGATCCTACAAGCAGATTCCAATCAGGACTAAAGAAAATACTTAAAAACATTAAATTCATTCTCACTGATAATCAAAAACAACATATTACACAAACTAATCCAACTGCACCCATACTCAGGAGTCAGCCAAAACTCCACAATATTCCAGTTAGACCAATAGTCAATTTCAAAAAAGCTCCAACATATTACTTAGCTAAACATGCCAACAGACACCTCATGCAACATTACATACTAAATGAAAACTGAAGCAAACAGAATACAACACAACTCATTGAAAACATAAAAGACATACACATCCCTGACACTGCAACACTGGTATCATTTGACATTCAGAACGTGTATACAAATATCCCCACAGCACAAACAATTAAAATAATACACAAGAATCTACAAACAAATAACACAGTACCAAACACACACATTAATGAATTAATAAGCATACTAGAACTGATAATAGCACAGAACTACTTTAACTTCAACAACAATTACTACTTACAGCAAGAGGGACTCCCTATGGAGTCACCTATATCAGGAACACTAGCCAATATCTTCATCAACTTCATTGAAGGAGAAATATTCAGTACAATAATACCCCAAAAAGTTTCAGGTCCTCTATTGGTTTCGTTATGTTGATGATGTTGTATGCCTCATAAATGAACCTTTAGAACGCACAAATGAGCTACACCAGGATATAAACACACTTCACAAAAACATCACCTTACACTAGAAACAGAACACAATGGCCAATTAAATTTTCTAGATCTAACTATAGCAAAAAAACAAAACAAACACACATTCCAGATATACAGAAAACCCACAGCAACAGACCAAATAATACACTCCTCGTCAAACCATCCACACAACCATAAACAGGCTGCAATAAGACACATGCTGGACAGAATAAACAGAATCCCCTTAACAAAACAACATTACCAAAAAGAAATCAGTACTATAAAAGAAATAGCCAAGAACAATGATTCACAACACACATGGTTGATACATTAAACAGAAAGATAATAAACAAGTTGGAAAAAGCTAAAATAAGAAACAACATCACCACACAACACCAAGTCAGCAACCAAAGCACAAACACTTCAACAACAGTGACACCTCAAATCACACAAACATCCAACAACAGGGAACAAAATAAAAAGAAATGGTATACTATGACATACTCAAACAAGCACACACACAGGGTAACAAATATATTCAAAAAACAAGGGATAAACATTGCTCTCAAAATAGACAACTCAATACAAAAACAAATCAGAACACAATCACAAACAAACAAATTCAATAACTCTGGCATATACCAACTGACATTTCAGAACTGTGAGGCAATTTACATCGGCCAAACAAGGAGACAATTCCAGACAAGATATAAGGAACACATGTGAGCCTTAAAGTATAGCAATCATTCAACTTTCGCCGAACACCTCTTAGACAATAATCATTTCCCCACAAATTTAAATGTAGGCATGAAAATCCTAACAACAAACAACACGAAACACAATATTTTAACTCTCCAAGAAAATTATCAAATTCAAAAAGCAATAGTCTCAGGAAAATTGACGACCGATCCTTCGGAATAACCGAGCGTGAGCAGACGGCAATTAGCACGACACTAGTTTCTACGATGCTTACATTACTAGAATAATCAGGTACAGATTCAAGAACAGAAGAGACCAAGAAAAGAAGAGTTCCACTACACAAGATAGTCTGTGCAAGTCTTAGGGCAGACAGGTCCGCCGCTATGATTCTCAGTTCCCGATTAAGCATTCTTAGCACCTTCCCTGAATATATATATATATTAAAAAAGACGTTGGTTTTTTTTAATAAAGTTAGAAAATTACAAAGTAAAAATATTCAGAATGATTGGTGCAGACTTTAAAACCTGTCGACCGCATCAATATTTACTAACTGTTAGTCATGACTTCGTAAGCGTTGATTTATGATTTTATTGCTAGAACTGGATATAGAAAGCTGTAATTTATGTAAAAGGTGTCCCAAAAACCACGGAGTCGGATAATATGACGGGGAAGCCATCGTCATATCATACTAATAGTCATACCACGAAATTTATGAACAGATCACACACAAACTAACTGCGAGAGAAACAAAGCCTTAGAGACGGATACAACATTACAGAGACTAGCACACTCTGTCTGTCCGTCTGTTACCGTTCAGTTAGTTTTGAAAATTTCGTAGTAAAATATGCTATCTATCGCAAAACAATATCCTATGTCATTCCTAATGATACTTAGTATTTACTTGGCAAATTGCATCAACAGCGGTGTAGCTGTTTAGTCCTGAAAACGCAACGAACATACAAATAATCAGAGATACTTTCGCATTTATAATATTATTGTAATTTGTAGATTTGTGAATTTCATTAAAAATTAGTTTCCAAATCATTAACAACCAGTCTCCCCCCCTCCCATCTAATTTTCGTACCTTATTAATGGAAAAACTAAAACAGTTGAGATGGCAACAGTTCATTAGAACTTTCAACAAAAATTATTTTTAAAAAATTATCAAATTATCCTATTATCTACAAATGTTTTAGGCGCTATTGTGTTCAGTCTTCCAACGTATATGTTGAACGAATATGGGTGCTTACAGACATTCAGTGTAACAGTTAATTTTTGTCTCCTTTGATCACATAATGTAATATATGAAAGAGTAGAGCATTAAATTTACCTTTTACGTTGGCTGCAGATTATCATAAAACATATTCGATAACTTATTATTTTTATTATTATTGTCATATAAGCCCATTAGGAATACACAAATTGTTTGCTTTCCTTTGTGCACATATTTCGTTCAAGCGCGTTCGGATATTTAGTTATCTATTCGAAAGGAAAAAAATCCTTTTTATATTGAAACTAGTGTAAGTGTAAGTGGAAGTGTGTTCGGTTTGGTCTCGCGTCTCAAACAGGCCCCGTAAATTCAGCTATAGTGATCACGCAAATAACTTAAAAAGCAAATAAAACTTGAAAAACAAAATCACCCACATTCTTCCTTTTAACAGCCTCAAACTCAAATCTGATGTAGCCTCAAGTCTGATGTCCAATGCAATTGCTTATTGCATATTTTAATATGAAATTTTCAAAACTAACTGAATGGTATGAGACAGACAGAAAGAGTGTTTTAGTCTCTGTAATGTTATATTGGTCACTCAAGCTTTGTTTCTCTCGCAGTCATTTTTTGTGTGATCTGTTCATAAATTTCGTGGTATGACTATTAGTATATTATTGCGATTGATTCACCGTCATATTATGCCGACTCCGTGGTTTTTGGGACATCCTTTACGTAAATTACAGCTTTCTATATCCAGTTCTAGCAATAAAATCATAAATCAACGCTTACGAAGTCACGACTAGTGTTGCAAATTGAAAAAAAAAAAATGTTTTTTTTTCAGCTTTGTAAAAAAAAAACATGAAAAAAACCTGGCACCCGTGTTTTTTTTTTTATAATTTTGTTTTTTTTTCCAGAAAACAATATATTTGATAAATTATAGTTTTATTTATGGAACTTCCATTTTACAAGTGTGTTTTAAATCTTACTGAATCATATAATGTCTCACATAATGGTTCATAAGTGTATCTATATAGGTAGCATAATTTTATTCATCCTCTGTCAGTGCCACATTCACTAGTATCAGCACTACCAACACTAGGTCGGTCGGTGTCGGAATTTTCTGTCTCTTCTTCTGTCTCCTCTTGATTCATAACTTCAGAAATATTTAGTTACATTTTCGTTTACTGGTTGTTCTTGTATTGTACGTAAAAGATTTTGAGATTGCAATTTTAAATTGTGACCAATTTACACACTGTGCATAAAGACTGCACCGATAGTTCTGTATTACGGTCTTTTAAGTTTGAATTTAAATATATTATCATACAAAATAGGAGCGTTACTTCTTTTCAATCATTGGTTTACACCAACGTTTGCAAGGAAACGATTCATAATTAGGGACCGTTCGCAAACTGCCAGGCCACGTAGCTTTCCTTTCATAACATTTTTCACAGTTAAAATGAGGAACTGAACTCACAACAGCATGTGAGTATTTATTTCCCTCAGTTAATTATATCCGTATGTAATTTACAATAGTCTGACAAGAGGAAACAGTACAAAATGTCTTCTGCAATCAAAAGGGAAGAAAGCTACGTGCTACTTGAGCGGGGGTAGGGAGGGGGGGTAGGCAAAAGCCACATAGGGGTACGTGGGGGAGGAGGGGGGGTTCACAGGAGGCCAAAATGGAGCTACGTGGTTTATGCACGCTCCCTTACTGACAATTTAATGAGTCAGTACAACTATACTCTGAGAGTTAACAAGTATACGAATATAAGGAAAGCACAATAAGTAATAAAAAGAGGCAAAAAACCATAGAAAAATTTTAAATTCTTAATTTTTTAAAAAAAAGATCTGTAGGTCTACAGATAAATTTGTAGGGCTGGCAGCACTATTTCAAATAGCAAGTATCAATCCAAACAATGGGGTTCCTTCTCGCGCAACCTAGTCTCTTTGGGAAATCCCGAAAATTTCAGTCAATGTTGCCAATATTTTCGTTTTTTTTTCCTACTGAACCAGAAAAATATAGTAGATTTTAAACCAAGATAAGTACTTAGAATAAACTCTAAAACAGTCATTTTAAACGATAACTGCCTTACAAATTTGAGATTTAGTAGTTGTGAAAAAAAAACGTGTCCCAGAAAAAAAAAATGTTTTTTTTCAAAGTTTTTTTTTCATGTTTTTTTTTTCAAGCAAGAAAAACAACACTAGTCACGACTAACAGTTAGTAAATAACAATGCTCTACAAAAACATTGAATTAACTTGGAGATACCCGTTCAAACGATATCATACTTGACTGAGCAAAATAATTTAAAAAAATACGTGGAACGATGCAAAGATGATGGAAATACGAGTTGTATGTTGGTAACAGAATTATGTGACAAAAATCCTCGTAGGCGTATCTTATGGTATAAAACAAGTTTCTTCGAACACCATTATTAAATTTCATTATCATGAATTTTTCCAGATTTTATCAGTCAAATGATTGGAAAATTAGAAAGGGAGGAACACTAATTTTTAACATACTACAAAATAAAAATGTTGCAACATTACACTTTTATACATTTATTCAACGATACCGTACAAGACGGGGTACGCGAAATATAAATTTCCATCCTTCTTTTTTTAGGTTTGCACGACGTTTTTTAATATTCGTCCACGGATCTGTTTTTTCCGATCAGTAAAAAACATGGTCTTGAGAAATCTTATCAGACTCGATGTAAAGTTGGCAGTACTGTGGGGAACAGCGAAAAATGACGAAATTATAAGAGGTTCGTTTTTTTTATCGTTTTGACTACGAAAATTTTGGTGTTCAGAACAGATTTTAATTCACGGCTCAAGTTTAACATGACATGTCATCATGAGATATAACTCAAATCTTAGGTCAGATCTTTAGCTATAAAACTGTTGATTAATATTTGCGTGATACCGAAACAAGCTGACAAACACAGCGCGGTTACAGGATTATAGAAGTATGTACTGATGTATTGGTTAGAAAGCTTTAGAGGAATATACGGGTGCTTACTTACATTGCTAGACAGCACCTTTCACTAGCTCCGTAGCGACTGAAGGCTGGGACGGAAGGCAAACCAGTAGCCATTGGCTGCCGAGAATGACGTCACCGTATGTGTCATCAGCAATGACTGTAATGGCTGGTTCGCACGCGAGTAGTTTAGTAGATAAATTACTCGCCACTGGCCAAAAATCGTTCGCACTACGGTCGAGAACAGTACACAAGTAGCGTCGTATTTTTCCAGATGAACAGGCTGCATCGCAATCAACTGAATGAACTGATACAGCTTGTGTTAAGCGCTATTTTAGAAGAGGTGGATGAAGAAGTTTATGCGATAATAGGAAAAAAAAGGGAATGGGTACGAAAATGGGTTAGAAGAAGGGATAAACAAGGAGCTACAAATTGTCTTCTGAAGGAATTAACAGTAGAAGATCCATACGAAAAGTCTGAGAATGTCCAAAAGTTGTGTTAATGAAAATGCAGTCACAAATCCAGCGTGGAGATACCTATTTAAGGAGTGGAAGGGAAAAGATGACCATGACCACAAGCTGGCACTCGATTTCAGCCACAAGGGTGTGGGAAGATTTTCTTTTTTAGGTAAGAGTGTCAGGGATTGGAATGAGTTACCAAGGGGAATGATGAATAACTTACCGAAAACATTAATAGAATTTAAAGTTAAAATTTGTAGAGGTCAAATGTAGGTGGGTGCAGGATAGGGGGAAGTTGGGTGTGTAGGGAAATTGCCATCGGAGCATATGCTCCATTGCAATTAAATTAAATTAAATTAAACAATCAACTAGTTTAACAACCAATGTTTTTTGATGTTATTATATGCAGGTGTTTCTTATAGGTGATAAAATGGTTTTACATGTGGCAGTAGTATTCACAGTCTTATAATTGAAATCATGGAGGAAGGAATATATGGAGACGAAATATCGCTGGATCGGCGAAACCTAATAAAAAAAAACCTCGTCTCCTACTGCAAATGCGCGGCGGCTACTGGCGGCCATATGAGCTCCAAAACATTAGGTTGTTTTCACTGTGTATGCTGCTGTGAACATTTAATTTTCTAATATTTCAAAGTTTTTTTTATAATGCCAAGTTGTGTTGCATACAGTTGCACAAACAGACAAGATAGGAAACAACCTGGAATAACGTTTCGTAACTAAATCACATTGAAATTATTGTTCTTGTAATGTTAGATAGATAACAGCAAGCTTGGAGCCTATCGCTATAAATTTATTCATTGCTCTCAATAGGATGATATCGTTCTCAAATGTTTGTTGGTGTAGTATAGACACTTTGCACCTAAAAAGCTAGCCTTATTGTAAACAAGTATCGAAAGTCTAATTTAAGCGGGTCAAGTTTACATCGCGATACAGGGAATGTGCATACTTTAGTCCAGTTTCAGTTTACACTGAAAGTGTACGATGAAATTAATTGTGATAATTTGTGTTTTGTGAACTACTAAACTGGATGAAGCAAACGTTGTTGTTACCCCAAATGAAGTTCGCGATGCATTTCATGTGTTTAGATCTGTCCACATAGTTTGATTTTGTAGCGGCAATATTAATGGAAATATGAGTAGGTTGAAATGCGGCGTGTACCAGAAGGGTACAAGCAATTTATTTATTATTCGTTGTTACTAATTTCATGAGCACTATTTTAGTGACACAATGTGTATCGCGATGTAAACTACTCCCATCTAAGCTTCTGACTTTTGATGTATGGTAAGAAGATAAATCCACTGATGTTTCTAGCAAAGTTACATAGGCCACTTACAGTACAACATCTTCTGAGTAAGCCCAGAAGCTATGAGGTCTTTTGAAGGGTTCAATTTTTTTTTTTTTTTTAATAATTTCTAAATGTTGACTTAACCTAACCTAACCACCCCAATTTGGAGACAGCATACCTTGAGAACTAAGCGAGATATCGAAAATATATATTCTTCCCTTTCGAGTTATCTTGTCGTGTTTTATAAGAATCTATCATCAAATTTGACCTTAGGGAAATTGTTCTTCTGAATTTCAACCCGAAACTCCTCTTTCTTGAGACAGTATATCTCGAGAACTAAGCACGATATCAAAGAATTTGATTCTTCATTTTTGATCCTCCTCGTCGAGTTACATAATAATCCATCATTAAATTTCGGTGCCACGGTTGTCTTATGATTCCCTTGAGATTTTTGTGCCTTTTACCCAAGTTTCTACGGCCGAGCAATATGGCCGCCTCCCCACCCACTTCTATCTACCCGGTAACACTCCAGTGCGTGGTGAAGGTCCCTTGCGTCGTCTCCATACATTCCTTCCTACATGATTGAAATGGGTCTTAGTCCAGCACGTTTATTGTCTCTGGTGCTACAATTGAAAACAATAACTTTAAAAATAACCAAAGATAAAGGCTTTAAAATCGAATGATACAAATTTTATACTGCTATAGAACTTTTACTTAAATTATAAAAATTTACAGTTAATTTATTTAATAATCCACATTTATTTTTTGGTGGGTTGGGCGGGGACTGTATTTAATGCACATGCCCGCATGGCTATATGGTGAAGTAGCTACACTGCTGGCAGTAATATTTACAAGTTTATCTTTCAAAGAATATCTTTTAAAATGAGGTTTACTGGAACTATAAATGAAAACAATAACTTCTAAATTAGACAAAAGTAAAATCAAATAATACGCAGTTTACCTGAAAATAGTGTAACAAACGTAACTTGCATTGTAACAATTAACAAACAACTAGTTTAAGAAGTAGTTCATGGAAGGGAAAAGATGGCCATGAGCATCGATTTCAGGCACAAGGGTGTGGGAAGATTATCTTTTTTAGGTAAGGGTATCAGGGACTGGAATGAGTTACCAAGGGGAATGATGAATAACTAACCGAAAACGTTAAAAGAATTTAAAGTTAAAATTTGTAGAGGACAAATGTAGGTGGGTGCAGGATACGGGGAAGTTGGTTGTGTAGGGAAATTGCCACCGGAGCCTGTGCTCCATTGCAATTAAATTAAATTAAAAATTAAATTAAACCCATTATTTCTTTTTCTTGGTGGGTGTTTCTTACAGCTGTGGCAGAAAGCTTTAACATCTTACAAAAATAGTTTTAGTCTTATGATCGAAACTTGATCTCAGTTCGAGAAATGTAGTGTTTATGGTGCTTCAGATGGAAGCAGTAGCTTCTACATCAAACGACAGTAAAAAATCTTTTAAATCAAATGATCCATTTATTCTCAGTAGTAGGACTAAGGCGACTCAAGGAAGAACCCGGGAAAACCCATGACGTCACGAAGTGAGCAGCCAATCAGCGTTCAAGGTCGTATGACGTCACAAGATGGCGGATCTTTAGTTCCTTGACCGACTGCACAGATGGTGGCACCGGGCGTGCTTGCGCATACGTTAGTTCCTTGGCCGGCCGCTAGGGAGCAGCATCTCCCAAGGGCTTAATTTCTTTGGGCGCAGACATTCCACACCGCCCACCCAAGCCCTGAGGCAATGGCTATTTCTGTTCTGGAATGCGGACATCAGACAAGTTGTATCGTGGCGACAAACTATGGATTCGTCTATCACTTTAGTTCCTAGTGGTCATCGTGTGTTGCGTATACCAATTCCACCTTTACCAAAAAACTTAAATATAATTAAAGTCTTAGTTCAAATGGACCCATTGGTTTAAGTAGACAATGGACGATTAGTTCATCCATTAATCGGGAAATCGAGTATGATGTCCCGAATCCACTTCCTCTCAGATGTATACTGTTTGATACAGATGTCAAGCTAGCTAAAGAAGTGGGTGTTGACGTCACTGCCGGAGTATAAAGGCCATCACACCAGCCAGCTCGCACTCAGTTCCCGGTCGGCGATCGTCAAGTCCAGTTCACTATGGCTAGTGAGGTTCTCCTGTTTTCAACATGCTACAAGTTAAACAGCAGTGACACCAAGCGTATCACTGTTGGTTTGTCACCTAAACTGGAATTTAATCCAGTAGTTGTACTCGAAAAAGTTGGGTACAATAAAGTCACTCTCACACATGATGAGTGGGATGTACTGAGACAGATGGTCTATACAATTGGTGGCTTTTTCAACAACACTGAGCATCTACAAACGAGTGTCTCACTCGGCAACTACACCATCTATTCCCGAACAGTGGCTGGAGCGAAAACTATATGGTTTTACAACAATGCTGTGCCTGCCTATGGTGTGTTTCTGGGCGAATCAACATGGGACAACATGGTCGACGCCCTGCCAGCAGTGACCGGCGCCATCAACACCATGAAGCCCTGGAGTTATCAAGTTACCAAGTACTACAACGAGTTTGTGAATACGTTATCAGTGAAAGTTATTCGTGACTTCCCCCGTTGTTCTGTGAATGGCCTGATAGATTTGTATTTTGATAGTGTACATGTCAATGAAGTGTCATACAGCCCCTGTTCAACACTAGTCTATGAACGTTTAAAGTTAGAAATTAAAGCATATAAAAAACTGTTAGTGTATGACTATGTTAAACGTAAAGTTGAACAAGATTTCAAAGGAACTGATGTATTTAGCAGAGGTGGTGATGACGTATGTGGTAATAATTAGTGTCCCTCAGTCCACAGTTCTACAATTGACTATATGCAACTAAAAAATGAAATCATTGCATACAAAAATTTAATTGTACTTGATGATGTCAAAAAAATTGTAACCAGAGAATTTCAATGTGAGTAAATAAAATCATTTTACCAGATTTTTCTTTTATCATTTCACCTATCCTAATTAAATAATAAGATAGAATATACATTTTTTTAAAAATCTTTTTTATTTCGCCCACCAATTGGCGATTAAAAATACATTTTCAATTGCACACATATTATTACAAAATATATGTAAGTTACAAAGTTTTCTCAAATTATTTTTCTTGAGTTCTCGCAGTGGTGGACATCCTAAATCTTCTATATTGTAGCATACTTTCTTCCTGATAATTTTCTGTAACCATCGAGCCTTCTCCAGTCCTTTAACGTAAATGATTGAATCATCCTCATTGGTTATTGCATGTAGTATAGAGCACATCTTGCTGAAGGAAACGCCATCAGAATCCCAAGGTATTCCATGGTAATTATGTGTTAGCCATCTAACTGATGGATCATTACCTCCACGCGATGGTGATGATACAGAAATACAATGTGTAGAGATAATTTTGTCTGACCGTGTTACACACACAGCAACTTCTTTGAAAATAAACCCACCATCCTTCTTCGTGATGCCCTGTGCGTCCAGGAAGATGGTCGGCATGGTAATGGTTGACAAGACTCTCTGCTACTTGATTTTATGTCAGCTTACGCACGACACTTGTTAGAGGTACGTATTCTACAACACGATCGTGCAAGATCAGACAGTATGCAGCGGTGTAAGCAGGAAAATTCTCACTGCAATCAAACTCGACACGAATGTCTACAGGCCCCGTTTTAACAGACTCGTTTTGATGTGAACAGTCAATTACGGCGATAGGTGCAGTTTCTATAAATTCTTCACGTTTTAGTAGCGGTAAAGGATGGTCTCGTTCGGAGTAAGACTGTTGGAATCTTGCATACATATCATACAACAACGTGGTTCGGTTTTCTTAAAGTCCAAATTCATGTTCTCATATGGATACGCCACATCATTTAGGAACACCTTGACATTGGTAAGATTGCAGTCGTCAAAGATGTCTGCACTTAATTCAGCATTCCGTTTCCTGTTTGTTTGAAATCCCAGAACCACGAACCTAGGTTTCTCCAATTGTGTTGATGTTTTCAAAGACCAAATTTGAGTCTTGCTGATTGGAAGCAACGGGTACTCCAACAGATCCCAGCTTCTGAAATTAATGCGAAGTGGTTTCCCACTGTCTACAATCTTAAGCAGCGCTAGCTTTTCTCTTTCACCTATTTGCAAATGAGGCATCACCCATGCCAGTTTGCTGATGGTGAATTTACTTTCCTGAGGATTTGGATTGGCTTGTACATATGAATTTTTATCGTCCCTAGCTCGAATCAATATTAGTTCTTGTTTTACATTTGCAAGTATCTTTTTTAAAGTCTTCGCATAAACCCAAGAGCATACTCAACGGTATACATACATCAAAGTAACCATTTCCAGGAGGGCGTTGCCCCCATCCTGCATTGATCAACACGCCCATTTGTGGGGGGCTTGCAATGTGCTTGTGATACCAACATTTCTATTTCGGTCAATTTCAGTTCCATTAAGTTCATATCGAATTTCCTCAAACAGAAAAGCGAATGCATTGGATGTGGTAATTGAATTTGTAGCTCCTGAACCATCTGACTTGATGAATCTTCCTTCCATATGCAAGTAGCTTTCGCATGGTAGTGTGTATGTATCTGGGTTTTGAATCGGTATTCGGATTTCATCATTGTTATTAAATGTGGCTGGCGTATGCGGCTGGTGACTCAAATATTGTTTGCGCGTCACCGACTCGTCAAACTCCACACTGGAAGTTATGTCTAGCACATCATCCATGACTTTTAACTGTATAGCCTAACGACTGTAGGAAGAGGACGTTCTCAGGTGTTAATCGTTTCACTGTTGGTTCACGACTGACAGCTTTGCGTCGGTGACGCTTCTTGTTATAACGAGCGCCCATTCTTTTTTATATGTAGTCTGAGAGTGATGGTCTCTCCTCTAAAATCCACTAAATTACCGCCTTGATCGACAACTCTAACGTTGATATTACTGAGAGTTTTTACTGTGATGGGTAGATATATGACATTAGCGGGTACTTCCACAATCTTGTACCCTGGCGGGACTGTTGGAAAAAACTCGTGTAGTGTATGTCCAGGGGCGGCCCTAGGGCGGTGCGAGCGGTGCCACCGCACCGGGCGCCGTCACATGGGGGGCGCCGAAAATGCAGTGATAGATCGTGTGCGCGAAAAATGAAAAATAAATTCTGCAATAACCCAGCTTGCTGTTCACATATTATTTTATTAATTTAACACAATGTTTATCCAGAAGAGCTTATAATTTTAAGAGCTATAACTTGATCCATAATCGTAAGTCACCATAGAATCGCGTAACCTCGAGTTGCGACTCCGAGTTGTGACTCGAGTTACCTCGAGTTTCTCGAATCAAGAAAATCACAACTCGTCCCACAACTAGCACTCTCCGGGTCCGCTCCTGCCGCAACGGTTTCCTACCTTTTGGGCTGTATTCTTGGAGTTCATTCCATGTTCATGGGAGAGATTCAATATACTTACCTATTTCTACCATACTAGTCCTAAGGCGATTGCAGTAAACGTTCGTTTCGGAAATATTTACAAAGTATAAAAAAAAACACCAATCCGGCGCACAGTACTTAAAAACAAAACAAAATCATGGCAAAACTGAGAAGGCTTCAAAATTGTTCGTAAATTTTTTTTTAGAGAACTCATCTGAATCGTCGTCACCAAAATTAGTTCAACACGCAACGGAAGAAAACTTGTTTAATAGAAGTTCTTCAGATGAGGCTCATGATGATAAAGAGCAGCATGTACGAGAAGTTTTACCTATGGCTGGAACGTCGTCTGCAGTTCAGAATATTACAGACTGAAGTATATCAGACATACCAATCCTGTCGCCTGTTCAAAGTATAATTTATGATATTTCAAAATGGTCTCTCTTTGACTCTGCAGCCAGAGATGAAATAATTATTCAATCAACGGAAAAAAATCATTAACGTCATTTTTCGAATACATATTTTCAAAGAGTAATGTCAAATGCAGAAACTTAAAAGACGATGGCTTGTTTACTTTAAATCTGCAGATAAAGTATATTGTTATTTTTGTTGTTTATTTAACAGAATGTCGCACTCTTATTTGGGCAAAGAAGGATTTGATGACTGGAGCCAAGGGTGGATCCAGGATTTTGGTTTGGGAGGGGCTTGAGCGGACTTTGGTTTGGGGGGGGGGCTTTCCTTTATTAGATTTTGGCTTGGGGGGGGGGATTGAGTAGGTAGTATTTATAGTCTCCTCGGACCTCAAATCCGTAGAGCTAACAAAAAAAAAAAAAAATGTCTCCAAAATTACAGTGTCGGAGATGGACCTAGATACTATTGGGGGGGGGGCGGGCTTGTGCCCCCTAGCTCCCCCCCCTGGATTCGCTCCTCACTGGAGCTACTTATCAGAGCGTCTTAAAACTCACGAAACTTCCTGAAATCACCAGCGCACCATGCTCAGTTGGATAGAAGCGTTGATTCGATTAAAGAACTTCAGTGTAATAGAGAAGTATTTATAAATACAGACGGATGGCGAAACATCACAATGAGTTGCAATTCTCAAATGAATTTATTCGTTTTACATACAATAATTTCTTTTTCAGAGGAAGTTTTGGATCTGAAACACTAAATACTTCTAATGGTAACAATGGGTACATTGTAACTGCTCGGAAAATATGACCTTGTGATGATGCAGCACAGTGCTGTCAGCCTCTTCGCTTTGAAAATCCTTAGATGGCCGCTAAAATTTCCGTAGAATGGGTACAAAAATCCGGAGACTCGTTAACTAAAACAATAATTATTGAAGAGAGAGTCAAAATTAAGAATACTTTTTATTTCCAAGTCTTTAAAATTCGAAATACAAAATTATATTCTACATTGAAAGTAAGAAATATCTCTGAACATGTTTTATACATCGTCTCTTTCATCGCTGCTGCTGTGCCTACTCTTTTTTTTTGGGAGGGGGGGGGGGGGGGTGGAAGGGCCTATATATCTATTTTCTTTGTTGACACTGAAAGCATATCTTCGGTAACAGGAAATGTTAAATAGTGCGAACACTTTTACTCTCGGATTTTGTTAAATACTTCTCAGAATGCACTGCTTTGTAAGCCGTGTCAACGAGCGTGTCACCGTGCATAATGAGTGCGCCGATAGTTCTGTATTACGGTCTTTTAAGATCTATAAAATCTATAATCAATAAAAATATGAGCTTCATTTCAATCGTTGGTTCACACGAGCGATTGCAAAGAAACGATTAACAATTATTGACAATTCTGTAATGCATTATCACTATACGCTCAAAGTTTAACAAAACACGAATATGAGGAAAAATCAACAAATAGTAAAAAATAGCAAAAATCCGTAGATATTTGAACAAAATCCGAAAATCCTAACTTTTTATAAAAATCCGTAGATCTACGGATAAATCCGTAAGAATGGCAGCACTGATGCAGCATCACCGCCATATCGTTAATAAGGAGACTAATGTCTATTATTTTGGCAAACGTATTCAAAACGAAAGAAGTTCTTAATAAAAATTTGACTATGGATAAGTCATCTAAACACTTTTTTCGTCTTATTGAATTGAACTCCTAATGTCAGTCACGCCGAACAATTATATTTAACATTTCTTTTATTGACACAAATGTCGTTGCTTACAAACCGGTAAGTGACTCTTCCGGAACTGGGAGCTGGACTCTCTGGCCTTTTTGTCGATCATACTTTGCAAAAGTTCAATTTGGATATTAACGATTCTCAAGGCTAAAGATATGACAATGGATCCAATATGATAGGAGGAAACGAAGGTGTCCAAAACAGAATTCTGAACCAATATATTCGAGCATTTTTTAATCCATGAAGCTGTCATTAAATTTGGTTATAGATGGTGCCGCCAAAACATCTGTTAAATCGGTTTCCTTGTACGAATTTATTTATTATTAAGAGAGATTTTCCTCACTACAGAGGTTTTCTCCAACACAACAATAAAGAATTCGGAACATAGATCTTGACTTCATCTTCTCAAAATATTCATCCAGATATTTCGATCGTGTATATCTTCCTCTTCTGCACCAAATCTTCTCATTGCTATTTGTACACTTTGGAGCCAGGTAAACATGGGCCGTCCTCTTTTCCTCCTTCCTTTAACTTCCCATTCTTGTACCAGTTTAGGTATCCTAGTGTCTTCCATTCTTCTTACATGACCGTAACATTCCAGTCTTTTTCGTTCTATAACTTGATACATTTCTTCTTTCACTTCTGTTAGCCTTATTATTTCGGTATTCCTTACTTTTTCCTGTCTTGATATTCTTGCTGATCTTCTCCAGAAATCCATTTCTAATGCTTTCAGCTTCTTGATATATTTTTGGTTGATTGTCCTGCTTTCTGATCCATTTAAGACTATACTTTCAAATAATGATTTGAATATAATTCTTTTTGTTCTATTCATAACACTCTTGCTCCATAGAAGTGAATTTAGCATCCCGATTACTTTCCGGCCATTAGTAATTCTTTTATTAAGTTCCATATTCGATTTTCCTTCTATTTCTAAAATTGAACCCAAATAAAAACATTATTTACCTTTTTATTTTTTTCCATCAATGTACAATCAGTGGCGTAGCTAGGTCAACAAGGGCCCCGGTGCAAAAAAAATTATTTTGGGCCCTCAGGCCAGACGGGCGACCTTTTTTTTTTGCTTTGTGTGCTGGTAGGGGCCCCCAGAACTGAGGATGTATGCCCTTGAATTGTTCTTTAGGGGCCCCTGAGCAGTGGTTGGGGCCCCCCTGAGCAGCGAGGACCCTTAGTGAGGGGCTCCTGTGTTCTCAGGTGCCCCCACCCCCCCCCCCCCTTAGACGACGGTAGAGCTAAAAAAATAAAGAGTCGCCAGTTTGCCGTGAAGGCTCGTGGGCCCTCTAAACTGCGCTTGAGGGCCCCTAGAGGTGCGCTTAGGGGCCCCTTGAGGTATGCTTGGGGGCCCCCTGAGCGTGAGGGCCCCGGTGCACTGCACCGCCTAGCCCCATAGTAGCTACGCCCCTGTGTACAATTCATCCAGATCGTTAGTAAGATATTCTGTTTTTTTGTAGTTAATCTTCAAGCCCCATTTTTTATATTCTTTTGATACTTGATTACATATGTAATTTGCATCCTCATCATCTTGTGCTATGACGACTTGATCATCAGCAAATAGTAAATGATGTAGATATTTTCCATCTATTATTTCTAAACCCATTCTATTACACTTTTGAGACTATGTTCTCGAACTAACATCTATATAAATTTTAAATAGGGTTGGTGACATAGAGCATCCTTGCAGCAGACCTTTACTTGTTTTAAATTTTTGTGATAATCCATGACCAGTTTTTATTTGGCATGTGTTATTTATGTACATTTGTTGTATTATTTTTACTAAGCAGTTATCTATATGTGATATATGTAATGCTTTCCATAACATATTTCTTGGTACAGTATCATACGCTTTTTCTAAATCTATGAAAATTAATCCTATATTTTTTGATTTTTCGTTGTATTTTTCCAGAATCTGTCGTAACGTGAAAATGTGGTATATACATGACCTACCAGCCGTAAATCCACATTGTTCGTCTTGAGTCTTATACTGTGTTTCTAATCTATTTTTTATTACTTTGGCAAAAATTTTCATCAATGAATTCATAACACAAAACCCACGATAATTTGAACATACTTTGCGGTCCCCTTTCTTGTATATGGTAGTATATAACCTAATGTCATTTCCTTAGGTATTGGGTCTCCATGTAATATTTTATTGAACAATTTTGTTATAAGCTTTACAACTTTATCACCACCATATTTCATAATTTCCAAATTGATTCCACCTGGCCC